>ML685791.1:5182934-5240760 GCA_007922175.1 Pelusios castaneus
TTAGGGCCTCAGCATGTCTTAATCCAGCCCTGAATGGGTCAGATATTTTATGTTATTAACCAACAATTACAGTTACAGAATTGTTTTTGTAATTGCTTTTCTTCATTTTTCTCTCTTCTGCGTTTGTTGTTTTGTACATTAAAAAAAATAGAAAAAAGATGGTGTAGCAAACAGTCTACTCTGGGGCTGGCCAGCTGTACGCAGAGGGATGTCACCATGAGTCTGACCACTACATTTCAACTAGCTGCCCTTTGTATTGGCCTGAAGCACAAGAAGTCAAAGGTATAAGGCATAAAGAAACGGCAATTCAATGTGTCATTCTCCTTCCTTGGATATTGAGATAGGAGTCATGTACAAGCAGGCCTTAGATGAGTGGCCTTTGTGTTTGTTTTTTAAAATTACAATATGAACATAATTTGTTTTGAAAACTCTCTTGGGCAGCTCCATTTCAATCACTGCAATTGTACTGTATTTCTATGGAAATGCAGAAGGATGGTGTGTCTCCCTGACTGATACTGCTGCATGAATAGCACGGACCTTTTAAAACATGCAGTGTGACTCTGTTTATCAGGTTTTAGCTGGGAATTAACTTTTAAATTCGAGACAAATATCACTGTGAAAAGCTGGCTTCAACACTAAAGGCTGGCAGAATCTAAATTCTGAATAATTACTGAGCACTTGTTTATTAAAATATGCAACATACTGTGCAATTAATATTTCTACTGCATATTAGAAAGGGATAACATCAAGATACAGTCTAAATTCTGTTTTAACACTTCACTGCAGTTATGGGGGATTTATGCTGTGATGATTGAGAGCAGAATTTGGTCCTATATAATTTTCAAAAGAATAACTTCCTTAATTAGTGTAATTTATAATATTGTAGATGCTTAAATGTAATTTCACTCAGAAAAGTGACTCTAAAAATGACTTTGTGGGGCTCCATATTAATTCTCTCTCCATGACTCTCATACTAAATTTGCTCAGCTTAAATGTCCATAGGTGTTTTTTCTGTAATCTGTAAAGTCAACCTTGGTTCTTACTGCCTCTTGCAGCACCACCTGTAACCAGCTGAGTATTTTGATTACAATCTCTAAGACGAGATAAAATCCAGCTTGTTTTCTCACACAAGTAGTACCTCTTGTAATGCTAACAGGGGCAAATTTTGCCATTCAAGTAAGCAGATATCACTCAGAGATGCCCTTGCAGGTTGATCTTAAAGTGTGAATGATTTAACTGAGACAATTTGGTGGTTGTTCCTTAAAAATAATGGTGTATATATATGTCATTTGTTTTTATTCAACTGGGCAGTGGGGGCCGGGACTGGAGAGGGAGGGAATCAAAGAAGTCAGTTGCCCAGAGGATCAGCAATTTAAAATGGCCTGGGTGGACATGATAGATACATGGGTGGCGGGTGAAACTTCCTCTCGAGGAGGCTAGCTCCCCGTCCCGCCTCTCACCCGCAACCTCACCCCAGAACCCACCTCTGTTCTGCTCCAGCTCAACCCACTCACCATTACATCCCTCCTCTCTCCCAACCCCTCCACCATTGCTTGCTGTGTCCCTCCTACCCCCCACCCCTTGGGTGAAAGGGGCATGGAAGAGAGGAAGGAGTCAGAGTAGGAAAGAGGTGAAGGAGGGACGTGATAGCAGAGAGACCAACCAGGGAAGGGGCTGTGTGGGAGAGAAGAGGAGGCCAAGCATGGAGGGGTAGGGGGCGGAGGAGGGATGCAGTGATGCCCAGGGAGGGGACACAGCAGTGAGTGGAGGGGGAGCCTGGGATGGAGTAGAGGTGGGTCCTGAGTTGGAGCAGGAGTGGAGTATGGGCTGAACTGTGGAGGTCTGCAGAGGCATGATGGGGAGCTAGCCTCTTCACCCACCCACCACCATAGTCATAAACCTCAGCCACCCCTTTCTGGGGGGACACTGCTCTGGGGCCTGGAATTGCTGTTGGCAGGCCTGGACATGGGGATGGGATAGTCACCTAGGACCCCACTTCAAGCACTGAAAGGTGCCCTCTTTATAATTGCTGACTTCCATAATTTAAAGATGACAGATTTTTTAAATTGTATTAAATTTTCCTCATTGTGGTATATATTTCATTTCCTTTTGACACCTCCTTCAGCTTAGCTAGTGAAACTAAACAGTTATATTTTCTATTCCTACTTTGTTTCACTGTCTAGTTTTCATGAACTAGCACAAGGCTACTGAATATGACCTTACAAATTCCTTTCCTGCCCTTGATACAATTGGGTTTGAGTTTCACTTTAACATTTTTGGCTGCAAAATGCTCAAGTTCAATTTGACAGGATCCTCAACATTGTGTTGATCAAAGGGAGTTTGAGTGGCTGTTAACTGATCTCCTCCACCCAGCTAATTTGATATCAGCTTTACTGACAGGGCAAGGAAGAGAAGGCCAACTTCAGCAGCTGTAGCAGAAACCAACAGCAAATGTCTTCCCAGCAAGTAACAGAGATAATAAAAGTAGAGATGAAGAAGCATAGTGAATGGTGGCAGTTGTAAAAGGAAGCTAGTGTGCAGCAGAACCAGAACCACAAAGAATAGAGAAAACCCTAAGAAACAGCAGGGGAAGAAGGCTGGCATCTGAGGGGAGAAGGTGTGGCCAGCTGAGATTGCGGCTGGCAGTAAACAGAGGGAATGGGAAGAAAGATATGCATTCCTGGTATCAAAACAAAAAAAGGGGCCAGCTGGAAATAGGGAGGAGACAGAGCGAAAGAGTAAGAGAGAGAGAGAAACTGAGAAAGTTAGGAGAATAAGAGGAAGTGCAGAAACTGAGTCCTATGAACCATCTAGAATATTTCTTGAAATACTTAAAGGATCTTTGAGCAAAAAAACTGCAAGATCTAGTCTTCATTATTTATAGAAGCTCCAACATGCATTTTCTAATTGAGAAAATATTTATTGTGACAACTGATAACTGAACAGAAAGCACGCTACAAAATTCAAACCCACCTCTGATTTAGTTAATTACATTTTTAAAATATCTATCTCCCAAAAGAGTATCTGTAATGGGATATAAACAAATATAAAAAGCACAACCAGGCCAGCCCAGATATCACAGCCAACTCCACTGCACAAAGACACAAAACCCCAAAAAGAAGATCCAGTGGGGAAAAAAGGCAGCCAAAAAGGGTGATAGAAGTGCTATTGCACACAGGGAGACATCATGCTAAGTTTTGAATGCCATTACCAAGCTATTTGGATGAACCTTCTCTGGGAGTGAGTTCCATGGGAAAAGCTCCTGACCTGAGATGGGCTCACCCGGGTATGAACTAGACAAAATGTGATCAGAACATAGAGATAACCTGTCTGATCTCAGCTGCTGTGGATGAATGCAAAAAGAAGACGTGGTTGGTCAGATAGACTACATCAAACCCTACGTTATTAAGGGGCTATATAGGTTATGCCAAGATGAACCAGTCTGCGGCTGACTATGAATTTACCTTAATGTACATTTTAGCATAAATTATTCAAAAAAGAAAGATAAGAGGAAAATGTGTAGAAAGACCTACTTTATACTAATTTTGAACAAATCACCTACCAGCTTTCCATCCATACCAATCGGACCCTAGGATAATCAAGAGCCAAAACAAAATGAAACAGTTAAATCATAGAAACACTCATATCAGGGGAAAATATACAGACTTTTGGAATACTGTAGGCTTTAGAAAATGATTTACAGTATGTCTGAAGTTAAACACAACGCCCTAAGGGCAACTCAGGCACCAAAAATTAAGAGAAAGGAACAGCAGAAGAAGCAGACCTAAGAAGGTAGTAATCAGAACAATATGGTGGGAAGTAATCAGGCAGTAGCTGGTGTTTGACAAGAAAGTGTTCAACTTGAAATGAAAGATTTGTTAGGCTTGCAAACCACAATGGTACAATATGA
The DNA here is from genome assembly GCA_007922175.1 of Pelusios castaneus. Lineage (NCBI taxonomy): Eukaryota > Metazoa > Chordata > Testudines > Pelomedusidae > Pelusios > Pelusios castaneus. Next base: position 5,186,845 of record ML685791.1, read on the forward strand.
CAGAACATATGAAATAATGCATCTGGCTTATGTATTTTGCTTTAAGCAATTAGGGAACTATATTATGTAAGCCATTTACTATAGGGCTGTTATCACAATTATGGCTTCAAGAGCACTTGAAAAAAGCAAACACTCCTCTCTAAAATCTCAGAAGTAATTTAGCTTTCAGATGAGGTTATTACAATGCTTGCATTAAAAAGGCAGCAATTGCCAACAGTTACTACACTGTGTTAGTTGAGGTACTGAGCTTTTCCCTCCCTATGCTTAGGGTAGGAAAAACAACTCTGCTAAATATTGTTTTTTCTTGGTAACCATTGCATCCCTCATTACATGATATTTCATAAAGACAGATTACTTATTATTACTCCATGTTCAGACTCTGGCTTCAGTTATAAGGGTGTAAAATCAGAGTAATTTACACTCACTTCAATGGAATTATTTTGATCCATGTTGGTGAAACTCAAAGTAAGCCCCAGTATTAAATATGTGTAGATACTGTTTTGGGAAACATTATTCTTTAACATTTAAGCCATATTTTCAAAAGTCCTCAGCACATACAATTGTAAGCTGCTGGTAGTGAGCTCTTTTTGGAAATCCAGCCACTTAACAGAGGTGTCTAAATAGTAGTGCCAGAATGCTGTACTCTTTTGAAAATTTGTTCTTTGCTAAACAAATACAATGTATACATTTCAATAATTCTGGTTATGGATCATGTCCCCACCCCTTCTTGCAGGGATAGCAGGTGTCCAAAGTAAGAGGAATGGGGAAATTTGTACCTCTTGGTGTGACTATTTCAGTCTGTCTACAGAGATAAACAGACATGGCTCCACAAGTTACACTTGGATCAAGTTCCAAAGGGGTAGCCGTGTTAGTCTATTGTAGAAAGACAACAGAGTCTTGTGGCACTTCTGTTAGTCTTTAAAAGTGCCACAAGACTCTGTTGTCTTGGATCAAGTGTTCATCTTTTCTTCACATTCATGAGTGTTAGAAAGATTCTTTTTTTTTTTAAATGAAAGTTGAAATATTGAAATCATCTTGTGCCACCAGTTGTTGGGCCCCTATGCTTTAGTCCAGCCATGGATTGAGCAAAAATAAAAATGAACAAACAAAATAGATGGGAAATTTACCGTAAGTTCTATATAAATCTGATATCAGACACTGAAAATAAAATGCTATTAATCCAAAAAATATGTCTTAAAGAAAGCAAATGCATGTATGGTGTGCAAAGAATGTATAACAAAGGAAGTAGAGCAGTCACTTAAAGCACAGAAAAAGTCGGTTCCTCAACAACATTCTGAACACCTGCAACATTACTTCACAGGAGCATTTTGGAATCACTACTTCTGAGAATGAGATGTTTATCTGCCCTTTTACTTTCACAGCATATATGAGCTGAAACAAAGGCTTAAAACACGGTAGTTTGAATCTCCCTATTGAAAATATTGTAACAATTCTAAGATAGCAGATTTCGTTTGAGACTGCTGCAAGGTCCTACAAAGTCTTGTAGTTAGTTTCTTAGAAATGAAATTTGTTTTTCCCCCTAATAGTTTTATTAATACATAATGAAGACAAATGTTTATCTTATTTATTAAAAGTACAATTTTCACTTCACAGTCCCTCAGTACCCACATGAAGAGCACATATACGACATGAAGAGCACTTAATAATTTTCTAGCAATTATATTGCACTTTTAAGCCTACACTTTTAGGAATTACCTTTGTTTTTGCAGACACAAGCTTATACCCTCAAATTATAACACATGCATTTTTGCTTCCACAATGATTTGTGGACACAAATAGGGTATTTGTAAGTAGACATCTAATAAACAGACTTACAACTACTACTATACATAGTCAAAAATATTAACTGTTGATATTGGTGCTTGCAATCTGTTACAAGTGCAGAAATGAAAGTTCTGTTGAATCCTGACTATGAATCAGGTTCTATTTCCACAAAGCGTTGTAGAAGCATTAACTAGCTAATCCTCACATCAGTACTATGAATAGGAACCTATCAAATTCATGACCATGAAAAATGTGTCATGGACTATGAAATCTGGTCTCCCACAAGAAATCTGGCTATTGTAGAGGGGTCACAGTGTTTCCACCCTTACCTGTGCATTACATTCAGAGCTGGGCAGCTGGAAAGTAACGGCTGCTGTGTGGGAGCCCAGCCCCTGAAGGCAGTGCCACCAACCAGCAGCAGCGCAGAAGTGAGGGTGGCTATACCATGCCATGCCACCCACACTTCTGCACTGCTGCTGGTGTGGCTCAGCCTTCAAAGCTGGGCTCCTGGCCTGCAAAGGCTATTCTGTGCTGCCATCAGAGTTGGCTGACTGGAGAAGTAAGGGTGGCAATATCAGGACACACCCCACAATAGCCTTGTGACCTCCTTTTGGGTTGGGACTCCCAGTTTGCAGAACATCAACGTAAAGGGTTTACATGTTTATCTTTTAAAATACTTATTCATGATTTTTGACAACACCATGAAATTTAAGATTTAAATATATGTAAGCATTAAATTCAAGGTTTAAAAAATGCTATGACTGTGAGATTTACCAACTATGAGTCAAAGTATGTAATTAGATAGAGATACAAACCCTCCCTAAGTCCTCATTGTGGCTACATGAGCCAGCAGTTAAGTTTAGCGATTTGGCCAACTGTAGGCTTAGCATTAAACCAAAGGTTTAATTACTTTTATAATGAATTAATAAACAAAGAATTATACAGATATTTGTAGAAGGAAACTTCATTACAAGATGTAACTACTGGCTCATGGAGAAATGCCTCAGTGGATCCCTGGTCTACTTCAGCTCTTACAATTAAAATAATGGTTCTATTTTCCAAATGAACAGGGAATTTCTTTTGCCCAACTAAGAATAAATACTATAAATAATTTATAACAGTAGCTGTGCTACCCTACATGATTGGCATTAATTATTCTCATAGCTTTTGCCCTTTCTACAGCCATATATCATTACTATGCTAGCACTAAGGTTTTATGTGAGACATATTTGCTATTCATAAGTCCACGATTCTCAGTGTTTTATAACTTTTGGAAGGGCTGAAGGGAAATTACTACTCAGATGAAAATGAATGTAACAAAGTTGGATCCTTTTAATTCCATTTGGAGAGCTGAGCACATGGCCTCAACTCTGATACATTTTCTGGGATCTCTTTTTAAAATGTGGGGAAAAGAGGGGAAAACTTATGTGGGGAATAGAGCCACAGAGAAAAACACAAATTAATGGCAAATATTTAAAATGCTCTCCCCCGCCTTTTTTTTTGAGCTGATTACTCTTCCAGAAGAATGAATAAGATTCTTATTTTGTAAAAATATTGAATGTCAACCATCATCTTAATAATTATTTTTCCTCTATTACCTCCTTCCACTGCTGACAGCAGCCAAAAAACCCTGCACTTTTCAAAAATGGACACAATCAGTTTCTACAAACATAACCATTATTATTACTAATTAGTATTTTTTTTTACAAGGAGTAACAAAGTGCATGATGCTATATGCAACAATCTCTGTCAAATCTCTTTCAAGAACAGTCTAGACCAGGGGTCAGCAACCCAAAAGATAAGAAGAGCTATTTTAAAAAATTCCTTCAATAACCAAGTATTTTGAGAGCTCCAATGGGTGTAGCCTCCTGGTGAGGGGAGCTGGGCCAGGACACCTGCAGCAGAGTTTCCTGGTGGGAGGTGCTGGGGGAGCCCAGAACTAGGAGTGGGCCCCTGATGGTGCGGGGGAGAGGAGCCTGGTGCGTGGCATGGGTGCCCACAGGGTTCCCCGGTGGCAGGGGAGTGAGGGGGGGAAGGGCCGGAGCCAGAAGGGAGCAGCCAAAGAGTCGCATGCAGCTCCGGAGCCACAGGTTGCAGACCCCTGACGACTCTGCAGAATGCACCCTGACAGAGAAGGGACAGAGTAGGTTTTTCAAAACACAGTTGTTATTCATTCACTTCTTGTGAACAATGTGAAGATACGGAGAACAGAATGCTCTCTCTTCTGACTATATGAAATTCCATTTTAGGTTTACACCTCTATCTTTAAAATGTGTCCTCTTACTGGATATCTGTTGAATATATTGTTCTGTTGGAGACCATATTTCCCCAGTTCCCACTTACTTACTTCCGCAAAGCCCATATTCTGGTTATATGCAGAGAGATGAATTTTATTCAAGAATATTTAGAGATGGAAAAGCAACAAAAATTATAAATTACATATGCATAAGCAATAAACTTTAACAAATCAATTTTACCTATTTATAGTCAATGTGCCTACCTTATTTATGGGTTAATTTAGATGCCAATATATTTTAAATTATTTTTTTTTCCAAAACGAGTTTTTAAAATATTTTTAAAATATCAACAAAAATACTGGGGACCTTTGCAATATACCTGTATCCCTGCTTCCAAAAGGAATTAGCTTTTTTCGTGTTGTCTTGTTCTCAGTTTGGGCATAACTAGGATTAACCTGTAAAATTAAGAAAATGTGTGCTCAACATCAGAAAATATTTCAACCGAAGTGTCTTCTCCAGTCTCAACTGTGAATCCTTATTGTATATTCTGCATGAAAGACCAACACAGAATTCCTATACACATGGGAGATCCCCATTACGGATCCAGAAACAAGAGTTTGCTCCACACAACTTGGATTCATTTTATGGTACAAATAAGTAGCTGAGCCTTTCCACACAGTTTTCATGCAAGATTTTCTGTGCTCACAAAGGGTGCGTCTACACTGGTAAATTAAGTCGACTTAAGCTTGCTTAAGTTGACTTAATTTACCCTGCGTCTACACTACAGTTTCCTTAAGTCGACTTAAGCAGCTTGCTTAAGTCAACTTAAGGAAAATAAAGTCAACTTAATGAAAATTAAGTCGACTTTATAAAACTTGCTTTTGAGTAGACCTAAGGCTTAAGTCGACTCCCTAGAGTCAACTTAAGCCAGTGTAGCCATGGGGTAGCCCTAAGTCGACTAGGTACAATGGGGCAAAGGCTGAGCCCCCTGGCATTGGGCAAGGGGTGCCCCCCTGCCCCCGTGGACCTGCCCTAGGTCCCCCTAGCCCCACAAAGTCGACCTAAAGCATCCAGTGTGGACGCTCTAGGTTGACTTTTTAAGTTCCCTTTAAGTTGACTTTATTTTTAAGTGGGGACACACTAAGTCGACTTAACTAAGTTGACTTAAAGTTGACTTAGTTAAGTCAACTTAGTTAAAGTTGGCTTAAAATTACAAGTGGAGACATAGCCTTAGAGACTTAATGAGACATACCAGTCCATTCCACAGCAAAAGTTTAACAAGTACACATATAACCTTTGGGCTACATTCAAGTCCCAATAAAGTCAGTGGAAGTTTCACCACCGACTTCAGTGAGACCAAGATTGGCACTTTATTGTGCATTCATATTTTAATATATGTACCACAGTGATGTTTTTCTTTTGTGTGTGTGTGTGTGTGTGTGTGTCTGTGACACTAATTTGACATAGTTTTAAGTTATACTTGTTTAAGATTGTCACAGACATTTTGGAATTCATATACTCAGTCTGATTAATATGACTAAAATGATGACAATTTTCTATGCAGTAAGCTCAGTTGTGAAATTGTTACTAGTAGCTATCGGAATCTTTTTATGTAAATAAATATACACTAGAAGATTTCCAGCACCGTTTAAAGCAGGAATTCAGCTTTAAAACAGTAACACGAGTTGCATACCATTTATTATTTTCAATGAGAATTTTAAAATACCTATTTTAAAAAGTTTTTCACTGTCAAAGCACCAATTTTACAAGTCATCCATTTTAAATTCAGGTAAAGTAAAAAATGGCACCTTTTTCTTTTTGCATTAACCTGACTAGTTCCAGATTCACACTGGTTAATAATTGACTGTTGTCAAATCTGTTCATCATGAAGCCATTAAAAATTATGGATCTTGACTTCCTCTCTTCACCCAGCTAATTACATGTTCAGCAAGATTGGCATTAAATTGGGTGTTTTAATCTGATAGGCCTACAATTCACATGAGTTTCTCTTCTTGTAAAAGATTTTTAGAATATAGGTGGGCATTACGGTTTTTAAGAGGTGCTCCTCCACTATCTAAATTGCTTCTGATGAAAATCTGTTGGTTCTTTTTGAATGAGTCTAAATGACTGCTGTTAAAAAGAATAATGAATACAAACAGCTTTGCTGCCGAAATTGTATGCCTAGTCTCCGGGAAGGAGAGAGCACTTTAAAACATTCTGCAACAACTACTTCTGGTGAACAGTATATCACTGACAAGAGTAAGGGATCCAGTCCTCTTTGCCTGAAGTGATGTTACTCTAGTCTAAACAATGAAATGTAGGGGAAGGGAAAGATCCTTCTTCCCTAAAAAAACAAACCAACCAACCAAAAGCAAAAAGCAAAAGCACTGACAGTAGGGATGCATGAAAACACTGACAGAAAGTATTCCATAAACATCCACTACAGAATTTCTTGTATTTTTCCCCTCAAGAATTTGATACTGGCCCTTTTCAGTGACATGATAGTAGGTTAAATGGACCTTTCATTGTATGTGGTAAGAGAAATAAATCCTTTTTGAGGTGGGGGACTGATTTATTGTTTTAAACCTCCATCGTAAAAATGATTTTTAATGTTAAATTTTATAGCAGAATTGTGCCTTGCTACCCCTAATTATGACAATGTATGTTGACCCCAATCCTGTCACTATTTCATAGTCCAGATCCTTTTGACCATCCTTCTTCCTTTCTAGCTTTGACAAATGACATAATAAATCCATCTAAAATGCAGCTGCAAAGATCATGGCTCTGATTTCTCTCTCCTCCCCCCATGCTAACAGTCTCTGTCCTGAATAATCTTCTAAGTGGAGCACTGGGGGCAAAGAACCCAGCTGGTTTCAAAATTGAGCGTGATGCATATATATGGAGGGGATGGTATGATGGGATAGCCTCGTTTGGCAATTGACTCATCTTTGACTACTGGTGGTGGATATGACAATGGCCTGTGATGGGACAATTGAGGTAGGTTCTGAGCTTTTATAGGGAATTCTTTCTTGGGTGTCTGGCTGGTGAGTCTTGCCCACATGCTTAGGGTTTAACTGATTGCTACATTTGGGGTCAGGAGGGGATTTTCCCCCAGTGCAGATTGGCAAAGACTGGGGATTTTTCACCTTCCTCTGTGGCATGAGGCATGACTCACTTAATGGTGGATTCTCTGTACCTTAACATCTTTAAATCATAATTCAAAGACTTCAATAACTCAGTCATAGATTAGAGGTTTATTGCAAGAGTGGTTGGATGAGGTTTTGTGGCCTGCACTGTGTAGGAGGTCAGACTAGATGGTCATATTGGTCCCTTCTGACTTTAGAGTCTATGAGTCTCATTTTCCCTACAAATACCTTTATGGTTTCTCCTATCCTTTATTCTTGGAAAGTGCTCTCACCTAAAAAAAGATAAGGCAAAACCATAACATGGTCGTTCAAACATCTCTTTAAAACTCACCTCTGCACAATGCCTACAAAACACCACTGCCATTGCCACACCCAAGTCACCAATGACCAGGTATCGGAGCCATCAAACAACCACTACTGCAAGGGATCCTAGGAGTGAAAGAGCTGAACCAGTGACTCATTGCTGGGGCCCCAGAGTGCCACATCATTGCTACCACTGCCCTAGAGCAACAACTGCTGACTGAAAGGGGTGAAATGTCTGAAAAGAGACAGCCAACCCGCCAGCACCACCAACTCTTGTGCATGCTGCTGCCTGATTCAAGAAGACGGGAGCAAGAGGAACCCAAGAGCTTTCCCTGCAGGTGAAGAGGAGGCACAGCAACAATTCAGCTAAAACTAAACAGCAGGAACTAAATTAGATCACATCCATAGGAACCCTGAACAGAATTCCAGTCTGGAACTCAACCAGATGGAAAGACACAAGAACCAAGAACAAAACCTCAGACCAGACCCCAACTAGGGAAACCCAGAGGAACCAAGACCCTCAAACAAGTCCTCAGCTTGAGTGCAAATAAGTACGTAGCTTTTTTGTTTTGTTTGCATTTTACCTTTTTTCTAGATTTGCCTTTCTTTGATATTTTAAGAAGTCAGAGGAACACAGAAACTAAAGTTATGAATATGTGCTAATGTAGGTCTAGGTCTTGTTTAGTCTGTGATAGACAGTACAAGAAAAAGTATACACGGGTACAAAAAAAAGACCTCTGAAGAATCCAACAGAAAACATCAGTCCATGAATAGCACCCTCTGAAAGCATGAGCACAGTCACCAGTACCATTCCTTACAGAAGCGTTAGACAGTGCCTGAAATGCAATCTGAATACCCCAATAGCTCATTTGGAAGAACAAGATGATGGGTGGTTCTATCTGAACGTGAGGTTGGAAAATGAAAATTTGTTAGGAGTTAGGCTGTTTATGGCATGAACTACAAAATCATCTCATATAGTGACAATAAGTCAACGTGACAGAGCGTGTGTGGAACAAAAACTGCATTTACACAAAAGCACATCTTACAGCTGAAAAATACTTGGAGTAATCATATTTCTCTTGGGTCAAAAAAGGCAGCTAGGCATATTTCTGCCCAACAAGAAACCATCTGTCAGATTTTTCATACAACATAAAATTGTGAAGTATCATAGGGATCTGACTGATTTGCCTATTCATGCAGATACACAGAAGAAACTGGAATGGACCCAACATGGCATGAGTTCTTCAGCAGAAGATATCCTTGGACATATTATGGCCAAAATTAAAAGAAACATTCCAGATACATAGGAAACTAGAGCCAAACACACTGTGAAGGTAGATGAAATGACTTCTAAGCTACCACTCAATCTTGATCGTGTGCATTATGCAGTACTGGGACCACCTCCCAATACAGACCAATGTTTTAAAGTTGATCCGTCTGACTAACTGTATATTTGCAAGCACTACAGCAGCTCTTTTGGAATGCCTGAGGTACAGTACATTCACTGAAAACTTCCTGCAGAGTTAACTGTAATTGTTTTACATCTAACAGCACCTCCAGCATATTGAAGAAAATAAATCAAAACTAGCTCTCTATCTACTAAATCAGTAGCCAAATTTCTTTGTCTACTTTGGCAGTAATCACAGGCTGGAACTTACTGCTGGAGTCACTTCCTAAAACATCAATAGTACAGCTGAGCAACTACAGAATAGTACAGCTGAGCAACGGAAAACTTTCAGTCTGGAGATGTCAAAATCTTTTGCTTCAATATTTTCCTTTCAAATGAAACATTTTAGCATACTCAAAATTGAAGTATTTCAGTTTGTTTAAATGACCTGAAATGCTTAATTTCTGGTTAGATCTACTTTAACTCAATTGTCCCATTGTGGCACACTGCCCCATGGGCGTTATAGTTTGGGAGCTTTGATGCCTCCATTTCCCATTCCGGGCCAGGCATCCTGGCTGGACTACATCTCCCGTGATGAACCCAACATCATATGAATCCTGTGATACACCACACAACACTCAGTCAGAAGGAAATGAGGTGTTGTCAGTGAGCTTGACCCATAGGAGAAAATGGGGACCCAAACTACAACTCACATAAGCCATTGTGCAGATAAGGAAATGCAGTTTAACGTTTTACTGAACTGATTCAAAGCAAAATATTTCAGGTCAGTTCAACAGAATGAGATACTCCAGTTTTGGTCATACTGTAAATTTCAATTCTGCAAAAACTGCGTGTTCCATAGAAAAATTATTCTAATGGAAAAGTCCCAATCAGCTCTAACAAACAGCATGAATCACCTGAAGGTGATGATTCTTCAAGTCAAAATCCCACTGAAACCTGTCTACCAAGGATAAACAACAACTGCACACCTGTGCTAAAAGTGGGGCAATAGGTCCACTCATCATTGGCAAGACCCTGTAGAGATCCCAGAGGACTGGAAAAGAGCAAATATTGAATTAAAAGGGAAATAAGAATAACCCAGAAAATTATAGACCAGTCAGCTTAATTTCTGTACCAGGAAAAATAATGGAGCAAATAATTAAGGAATCAATTAGCAAACATCTAGAAGAGAATAAGGTATTAAGTGATAGTCAGCCTGGATTTGTCAAGAACAAATCATGTCAAACCAACCTGACAGATTTCTATGACAGGGTAACAAGCCTTGTGGATAGAGGTGAAGTGGTAGATGTGGTATAGCTAGACTTTACTAAGGCTTTTGATACGGTCTCACATCACCTTCTTGTTAACAAACTAGGGAAGTACAATCTAGATGAAGCTACTATAAGATGGATGCATAACTGGCTGGATAACCACTCCCAGAATAGTTATCAATGGTTCACAGTCATTAATGATTTAGATGAGTACACTTATAAAATTTACTGATGATACCAAGCTGGCAGGGGTTGCAAGTGCTTTGGAGGATAGCAATTCAAAATGATTTGGATAAACTGGTGAAATGGTCTGAGGTTAATAGGATGAACTTCAATAAAGACAAATGCAAAGTATTCCACTTAGGAAAAAACAATCAATTGCACACATACAAAATGGGCAATGACTGCCTAGGAAGGATACTGGGGAAAGGGACACCTGGGTGTCATAGTGGACCAAAAGCTAAATATGAGTCAACAGTGTAACACCGTTGCAAAAAAACCAAACATCATTCTGGGATGTATTTACAGGAGTACTGTAAGTAAGAGATGAGAAGTAATTCTTCCGCTCTACTCCGCGCTGATTAGGCCCCAACTGGAGTATTATGTCCAGTTCTGGGAGCCTCATTTCAGGAAAGATGTGGACAAATTGGTGAAAAAGTCCAGAGAAGACCAACAAGAATGACTGAATGCCTGGAACACTTGACTTATGAGGGAAGATTGAAAGAACTGGGTTGGTTTAGTCTGAAAAGAGGAGACAGAGGGGACATGGTAACAGTTTTCAAGTACTTAAACAGTTATTACAAGAAGGAGAGAGAAAAATTATTCTCCTTAAATGCTGATGACAGGACAAGAAGCAATGGGCTTAAATTACAGCAAGAGAGGCTTAGGTTGGATATTACGGAAAAAAATCCTAACTGTCAGGGTGATTAACCACTGGAATAAGTTGCCTAGGAACATTGTGGAATCTCCATCATTGGAAATTTTTAAGAGCAGGTTAGACAAACACCTGTCGAGGATGGTTAAAGATGGTACTTGATCCTGCCAGGAGTGCAGGGGGCTAGTCTTGATGTCCTCTGATGGTCCCTTCCAGTTTCTATGATTCTACCTCTATGGCATTAACTGAGGCAACTATCTAGGCTGCATGAAATAAGTATTCTCCTCTGTAGAAACACTTGGGACATTTCCAAAGACAAAAAAAGAAATGCCAAGCAATGTGCCAAGTACAATGGCGTTGAAAACATCCTGATCTTCATCGTGCTCCTGTAAAATTTAGGAATTATGTTTGAGGTTTTGTTTGAACTGTGAGACTTGTCAAGGCTGTTGCAGAGAAAAGGTATAAAACCACCAAAAGCTCACACAGATAATTTCCATGTGTCCTCATGTGTGTATATGGATGATTCTCAAGGATCATCTGAAAAGATGGAACAAAGCACATCCACAACAGATTCTGCCTTATTGCAGTATCTGACTATATCATAGAGATGAGGATCATTTTTTTTATACAGCCTGGATAATGCAAAGGAAAGCCAGTTGATTCTCCCAGGAATGGGAGGGGCTTATATAGATGGGGGCTTTTATACAGGTGTTCATATCCTTTCATTCCTTACTTCCTGGTGGGTGGAGTCATAGAATCATAGAATAATAGGGTTGGAAGGGACCTCACGAGGTCATCTAGTCCAACCCCCTGCTAAAAAGCAGGACCACTCCCACTAAATTATCCCAGCCAGGGAGTGTATATCAGTATATCACAGTATATCAATGCCATTGACTAATAGGGTGGGAAAAGAAAGAAATGCTAAATATAGTTTCCTTCTACCATCAGGCATCATAATTAAACAACATCCAATTTCTTCCGTAAATAAAATAAAGACCTTAACACTAGCTAATTTTAATCCTGGAGGACAATAAATGATATGGTGCACTGAGAAACAACACATTGTAAACAGCTTGCTATAAAATAACAACTTGTATAAAAATTGTGGTGTTGAAGTGATTGCATACTCTTCTCATTCATGCAGATGAAACAATGTACTTGATCACTGAGTATGTGTACAGAATGGACAGGAATATCTAACTCTTTGCCTAAAAATTCTCATTTCCCTTGAAGATATTGAAGCTCCTGTAACCATAAATAGAAAGCATATGGCTAATTCATCAATGACATCGTCACTCTATGAATATAGTTGATGTGACTGGTATCATGTGGATGAGAAAACAATAAACCGTGAAAAATGTCACTTCTCAAGATTAGCTGGCTAGAGTTCAGCAGAGATGAACTGTTGTAACAGCTGGCATGATGACTCTGATTAATTAAATTTCTTTCTTTGCTGGAAGAACCACTTTCCACCCATAGAAATCAATCCATTTGTTAATATAAGTCAGAATAAATAATAATCTATTCTATTATCTCTGTTTTGACAACAGCAGAGAATCTCCATGGCAAGATGAAAATATAATATTTTTAATTCTCTGTCAGAGGGCTTCAGTTACTTATGCAGTTTCCACAAATATTCCCCTCTGAAGGAATGCTTATGGATCCAAAAAGAAAATCTAAAATGAGGTCTTCTATTACAATCTAATGAAGAGTCAACCTCTTTGCTGTTTCTCTGACCCTCTTCTGCTCCCCCCCCCCCCCACCACACCATGGAAGAACCAAGCTGCCATTAGATGTCCACCTATACATGCCAAAAAGCAATTAACCTGAGGAGAAGTGCAGATGGGAAGCTGATTCTAAGGGTACATGCAGTATGAATGTTGAATGCTTGCAGAGTGCAGTTAGCCTGGGAGATACCCACTACACGAGGATGTTGGGAAAATGACAGAAAACTGCTCTCCCTCACTCCTTCCCTCCAGTCTGTCTCTCCAGATGCCTGCAGAACCTGACATCTGGAGCATTCATGGTTGGGCCCGCAGGGACTTGAGAGAAGGATAGCAATTGTCACAGAATTCACACTTCCTGCTTCTGTATCCCCACAAAAGGAGATCCATGGAAGTATTCATGCCCACTCCATACAGAGGGATACGGGAACAATCATGGCCAAAGTCTTTTAAAAACAAAACCAATGTTTTGGGTGATTTCTAGATAAAACTGAAAAACTGTTCCATCTAAAACCAATCTGCAATTCTTCCATGCAACGTCTTCACGGTATTCCATATGCTTATGTCATGCACTTCCTCTATTAAATGACAGTTATGTACTTGTAATTATTGAATAGGGGCAATTGTATTTTTGACTTTGCATTGACTTACTTCTTATCTTTAATGATTATCATGCTGTGTTTAGCGTCTACGATCCTACAATGGATTTGTATATCAATACACTTTCTATAGAGGGTCAGGCACTGAGTAAATTACATTGACTAAATTATTTTTAAAACTGTCTTAATAGGCTCCTATGTAGTCTGTAATGGTACACCATCTGTTGCACTTCATACCTCAACAAAGGATTACATCTATCCAAAAAGAAAAATATTCACATAAATCTTCTCCATGACTGTTACCAAACCTTAGTTTCCAGAAGGAATGTCTACTAGAGTGCCCGAGTAATCTAATATATTGAGCATGCAATAACACGGATAATAAATCACAAAGTTTTTAGAGGAGTCTTTAATATCTTTATTTGTAAAGTACAAGATTTGATTTTAACTTGTTCAACTAGTTTAGCTAGGGAATCAGATTCTACCTTCACTTGTATTCATGCAGCCCCACTGATCTCAAATGGATAGAGTGACCTGATTCTACAAAATCTGAACACCTTCTGTGAGCGCCCAACTCCAGTCAATTTAAATCAGGGGTATACACAATACTTACTTGGGCTCTCAAACAATAGTAAAAATGGCTCCAATCATCTTGCCCCGCTTCATTAGAAATCTTTGTTCTTTGTCCTTCAGAGATATAGGACCTGATCCAAAGTCCAATGAAGTAAGTGCAAAGACTTCAATTGATGCTAACGTGCTTTACAATCAGTTCCTTTGTGAGTATACTGATAACGTAGCACAATATTCAATTCCTGGAGGGGACTGCGGTGGTGATGGTCTTGACTGGAGTATACTAACCAGGAGCATTGTTTGATAATGCTTGGTGCAATTAGATCCATCCCAAAGGGGCAGGGGGGAAGTGTTTTCTTTTGACTAAGGCCCAAGATAGCTCATCTCTGACAGATAACAATTAGTGGTAGCCCGGAAGAAAATGATAACATCAGAAGATGGATGATAGGACTCTGGTGGTACTAGAATTTTCACTTGGGTCTATCGGGAAACTTCAAGAGCCTCCTGCCTATCCATCAAATCAGGCCAGAGGAAAACAGGGGCAGGCAGTGGCTGAGAAGGAAAGAGAATGAAGGAGACAGCAAACAGCATGGGGGAGAGAAGGAGGTAGACACAGTAAGGGGAAAGAGCAAGAAGGGAGTGTGAGGAGACACACTCAGTAGGCAGATAGGGTCAGGGTGACAGTGTATCCTTTGGAAGCTGTGAACAATGTATTTGTCTTTCACAATGGCTTTGCTACTGTGATACAACTGGAAGAGATGGTCTTCCCCAAAACTGCCACTTTCCTTTAACACCTCCCTCTCTCACACCACGTTTCAGAGAAATAGCAACAGTGCTTTTATGAGAGGACAAAGGAACCAGGAAAGGTGCAAAATCCCTTATCCTTACCCATAAGCTGGAGGCATATCCATCTATCACCTCTCCTCTTCCTGAGGCATCTCCCTACGCTCTCCATCTTGCCAGGCAAATCAATCGCAGGAGAGGAAGTGGCAATTCTGAAGGCCTCATTTTAGTTCACATTTCCCCTCCAGCAAAAGCTCATCCTTGCTTTGTTCCCCACCACCCTGGATATTGCAGACTGGATCCTACGAGTGGGCAGAATCTGGCCCAGAAGTTTATATATAATCACAGTGTTCTTCGTTTTACTTTCTATAAAACGGCTCCTAAAGATACAGAATCTCACTCCTCCTAGCTTTCCAGAGAAGGGAAATTTTTATTTCTCTTTTTTCAAGCAGAATTCAAGAGATGTATTTGAAAACAGCCAGAAGTTCCATGATTTTGGCACAGATGGCCTTCTTCAGGGACCCTAAAAGGAATGGATCAGTGAAGAAGGCTGCTAGTGCCGAAACATGGAAATATCTGACTGTTTCTAATTACATCTTTTGAATTATATTAAATATGAAATGAAACAGAAGTTTCTCTTCTTCATGTTCAGGAGCAAGAACACAGCTCTTTAGCCATAAATCTGTCTACTGGATTCACATTTTTTTCAAAAGTTATTTAGAAAGGGCCACTGAGTTCCTCTGTACCTGTGCCCTTACCATTGTGGTTAAACTAATTTATTGCAGGTTACGCATCTGGAACTGAATATACAGATTTTCTTACTATTGTTCTGAAATTTTCACATAATTCAAAATGGCATCCTAACCTTCATGTTTCTATTTGCTTTTGATAAAAGTTTTCCCTTCCCTCCTTATCACCACAGCTATGAGAACAGGAGCCAACAAGAACAACTAATTGAATTTTGCTGCAGAAACTAAAGCTGAAATTACTGAAGATAGATCAGAAAGTGAGATAGCACATTAAAAAAAAAACAAACCTTACCTGTTTGCCCATCAGTATTTTACACCTGTGCTTTTGTTATCAATCTTCCGAAAGCTAGCACATTTCCATACTCTCCCTTTTCTAACATCCACCAAAATTCTGCCCACAGATGCAAAACCCATTGAAGTTCACAGAAGTTGAGCAGGTGTGCCTGAGGACACACTGTGGCTTATCATTTTAAAAAATCTCATCAAGTTAACAAATTTAACAGAGACATTCATCTTCTCACTGGTCTTGCCACCTCTGAACTATGCCTTGAACTCTGGCTGGATGGAAGCAAAATTGCACTAAATTTAAATAACTGTCTACTAAGCATTTGAATGTTGACACAATACTTTATTGTCCATGTGAACAACGAATTCCTCTCTCCATGCACTCTCTCGCAACTAGTTTTCAGGTTGACAAAGGATTCTTGCAGAAGCCAGTGTCAACATGTGGAAGAAAAAGTTTGATCCTTTGCATTCATGGCCAGTGAAGAACAATTTTTATGTGCATTTGATGGCAATAGCAGATAATGTTTTCCACACTTTAAAGGCAAAAGCCCAAAATGAGAGATCTCCTATTATATGCAGAATGGAAAAAAAATCAAGATAATTGATCCAAACAGCTGGAAGTGGAAATGTTTGGTCATTTCCTATTTAGGGATATAGCGAGGAATGGCTAATTGGTTAGACTATCTGACAGAAAACCACAGCCCGATTAGTGCAACTCAAGGGGATCTTTTTTATAAAAATGTATCTGCACTTACACTTTAGTGTTGATTAGGAGTATAAATGCTTGACTCTGGATGATGAAAGACACTAAACTATTATAAATTATTCTGGGTGCCTGCAGAGTACTTTAATCCACTCTTTTAGCATTCTCTCTCACCTGTGGAAGTCTGCAAAGTTGTTAATAATGCTCTCTGGAACCAACTGAAAGTAGCAGACTAAAGTCATCCTGATAACTGCAAATCAAGAGACGTATTATGTGCGTCTAACACTGCTGCTGAATGAAACCATATATCTGAACATAAATCTTAATTTCTCATACTCCAGAATAAACCATGTCTTTCATGTGCTTAGCAAAACCTGTGCCTCCAGAAACAGAGCATTTTCTTCAACTATTACTATTTTTCTCCTAAAACATGTTGGAAGTTGCAGTTGTTTCTTGTGGTAAATATTATTTATTCAGGTGAGTAGTCCGGAACATATGGGACCACTCTCCTGAGTAAAGTTCCAAAGGGGTAGCCATGTTAGTCTATTGCAGAAAAACAAGCAGAGTCCTGTGGCTCTTTTAAAGACTAACAGATTTATTTATCGCATGAGCTTTCGTGGGAGAAAATCCCCCACTTCATCAGATGCTTTGAAGAAGTGGGATTTTCTCCCACGAATGCTCATGCGATAAATAAATCTGTTAGTCTTTAAAAGTGCCCTATGACTCTTTGTTTTTGTCCTATGTGCTGCTCGATATGAACAAGGGAATACAGAATCAAGGACTATTTTAGTATAATTGATATGGTAAAAAGGGGACTTTTACAAAATCAAAACAAAAGAAAAAACCCCTTTTGTGTGAAGTTTATCAAAATTGAAGGAAAAAATGTTGGCAATTTCCAATTTTTTCCTCTATTTTTACTTCTCTTGTTAAAAGCTGCAAATCTACAGATCATAAACAGTATTTGTTAAAAAAAATATAATGTTAACAGCATGAAACTGATTTTTACATTACAATTGAATATTTCTTTGAATTAATGAGTATTCGTGTGCATGACGACTTTTCTTCATGCTTATCTTGAGAGGTGAAATAACAAGGGGACAAATTCAGATTAGCATACCAGCATGTATTGAGAATAATTATTCTGAACTTGCACCAGTGAAAATGAGAGCAGAATTTAGTTCAATGATTTTATATTATAGAGTTTGTTCATGCTACTCAGATTTAAATAATAGAAAATAATAATAAAAATGTGAACTGTTTTACCATAAGCAAAAGAGATCAATAAAAGAAATTACAAAGTGATGTCAAAGAACCTTTCTGAGAACCTGAGTTATGATTTGTACAGTGTATTGTCATGGAAAACGTTTCAACTGACATTCCACACTACTTTGATAAGTTGCTCACACTAGACAAGCATGTTTACTTTTTAAAAAGTAACTTTAACTAATCCTCATTTCTACTGTGCAATAACATATATACCAGTCAACTAATTTGTGTGTGTGAAGAGCTAACAGCCTCCACACAAAACTGTTGCCCTAACAGTATCCTGGTTTTTCTCTCTGAAGCAAGAGAGGAGAGAGATGCATGTTCAGTGTATCTGTGTCTGTTGCAATTTTCGTTTAAACTAAGAGGATTTAGCCCTCCAATTATTTGTTTATTTAAATAGGATCTATTAGGTCACCCAATCCAGTCGCCTGCCATTGCAAGAGTGTTTCTTCAGTATATTCTCCTGGGGAAGATTTTCAAAAGTATAATAGGAATTAAGACATCACCCTACCGTGTGTTTCGTCCAGTCAGGCCATAGCAATACCACCATCTGAAGCATGTTCTTCAGGAACAAATTCTTGAGACTAGCTTGGTTCTGACTTTTGCTACTATCAGCAGATCAGAAATGCACACGAGCTTCCTCAAATGCATATTAGTTTGGGAACTGTCTGGCGACATGGGATTTTACCAACCATTAATTCATATAACTAGTAAACATTTTCATCTGATCTTTCAGGACCTCATTTTATAGGACAACACCATACAAACTGTGAGAAATATTTTAAAGCAATGCTCTATGTACTGATGAGGTAATTTATCATTGAGTTACACACACACACTTTTAGCTTGTAATTGTCACAAATGTCTTTTGACAAATGAGGGCCAATATTACGTTTCCTGTCTATGTATGTGTTGGCTAAAGTGTTTGGAACCTGAAGTTTCAGTCAAAGGTGGTTTATTTCCTATACAAGGCCATCTATCTATTGTAAGGAAATGATTAGGTAGCCTGCTCAGAAACGCCAGAACAAGAAAACATAAAAGACACAACTAGAAACTTTAAATATGGGTTAAATCTGAATTATATTTGCCAAAGCACAGACTTGAGAATCCTGCCTTCAGCCTGTTCTGCACATGCTTAGCTGGCAAACTGAAGTCAATATAGTAAGAATAAAGAATAACTCTGTCTAGTGTGAACAGAGACTTAGCATTGCATCGAGACAGGCAGGCCCTTCATCCTGTCTGCCACAGCAATTTAGATCTGTGTGGACTTACAAAACCAACGAGTACGTTCCAGATAGAACGCCAAGGCGTGTCTAACATCCAGTGTGTGCAGCCATCGTTCTTCGTCGAAGTGATGCGGCTTGGGGTAAAACACAGGTAAGAAAATGTTCTGGTTACAATGGAAGGGTGTTATGACCTTGGGTAGAAAGGCTGGGTGTGGTCTCAGGTGAACTTTATCCTTAAAAAATGTCGTGTAAGGGGGCTGCGAAGTTAATGCCTAGAGCATCGACATGCACCGAGCAGAGGTGATGGCTATCAAAAAGGCCATTTTCCAGGAAAGTACTAATAGGGGGCGGGAGGCCATTGGCTTAAAGGGTGACCCCACGAGCCTGGTAAGTACTAGATTAAGATCCCAGGGTGGTGCTAGGTCCTTAACCTGCAGGAAAAGCCTGTGAATGAAGGGAATCATACCATCATGGGGTGGGAGAAGACCGGTGTGCCCTGTAGGGGCTGGTGAAATGCCAAGATAGCTGCGAGATGAACCCAAACTGAGGACACAGCTAGTCCCTGTTGTTTCAAGTGCCACTGGTAGCCCAAAATGGTCTGTATAGGCACCTGTTTTGGGGGTAAAGCCTGTGTGTGAGCCCAGGTCAAAACACATGTCCATTTGGCTATGTAGGAGCATTGGGTTGACTGTTTCCTGCTGCCCAGCAGTATCTCCCTGACCTGAGATGAGCATGCCTATTTTTCCTCATTTAGCCACAGATCCTCCAAGCCGTGAAATGAAGGGAGGTCAGGTCTGGGTGAAGCAGGTGGCCGGAGTCTGTGACAGAGGATCTGGGTGCTCTGGGAGCGTCCAGGGGCTCTTGGTGGAGAGGACGAGGAGTGTGGTGAACCACCACTGTCGGGGCCATGCTGGAGCGATCAAGATGATGTTTGCTTTGTCTTTCCTGATCTTTAGGAGTACCCCGGATAGCAGCAGGATTGGGGGAAAAGCATACATCAGCATCCCTGACCATGGGATAAGAAAGGAGTTGGACAGCAATCCTGCCTCCATGCCCCTCAGAGAATAGAACTGAGGGCATTTCCTGTTCCACCTGGAGGCAAACAGGTCCATTTGGGGATACCCCCACCTCCAGAAAATTGAGTCCGCTACATCTGGATGCAGGGACCACTCATGGAGAGGTGAGAATCGCCTGCTGAGGTGATCTGCCTCCTTGTTCTGCACCCCTGGCAGGTGGGAGGCAAGGAAGTGGAACTGGTGGGATATTGCCAGGTTCCACAACCGAATGGCTTCCTCGCATAAACCCAACAAACGGGCCCCCCCTTGCTTGTTGATGTAATACATGGCTGTGGTGGTGTCCATGAGCACATGTATTACTTGGCCTGATATGCGGTGTAGGAACACCCTGCATGCCCGACAAATTGCCCATAGTTCCCGAAAGACCCTGCATGCCTGGCGAATTGCCTGTAATTCCCAGACATTGATGTGGAATGCTTGGTCCTTCTGGGACCAGAGACCCTGGGTTCTGTCTCCCGTGCTAAGGTGTGCCCCCCATCCCAGATCCGAAGCATCCAAGATTAGGGTCACCGAAGGGGTAAGTCCTTAAAATGGGATTCCCGCCAGAACTGCCCTTGGGTCTACCCACCAGCTGAGGGACTTTACGATCTGAGGGGGAATGATGACCACCTTCTCCAGATGGTGTCTGGTCAGGGAGTACACCCTTGCTAACCAAGCCTGAAACGGGCTGAGTTTTAGATGAGCTAGGCGCACCACATAGGTGCATGCCACCATGTGGCCCAAGAGGCTGAGGCAATGCCTTGCGGTCGTGGTTGGGCAGCAACGCAGCTGACAAACAGTTGAACTTATAGAGTCAAAATGTGCTTGGGGTAGGAAAGCTCTGGCTGCTACCGAGTCTAATGTTGCCCTGATGAAGTCTATATGCTGCACTGGGCTTAGTTTGGACTTCTGGTGGTTTATCAGCAGGCCTAACATGGCGTAGGTGAAGAGGATCAGAGCGATACTGGACTGGATCTGATCCCTGGACCATCCCCTAACCAGCCAGTCATCCAAGTAGGGATAGATCTGTACTCCTCTTCTGCGCAGGTGGGCAGCCACTACCGCCATGCATTTGGTGAATACTCTGGGTGCGGATGAGAGTCCAAATGGAAGGGCTGTGAATTGGTAATGACACCCACCTACGACGAACCTCAGAAAACATCTGTGCATTGGAAGTATGGAAATGCAGAAATATGCATCCCTCAGATCAAGGGCGGCAAACCAGTCTCCAGGATCCAGGGATGGGATGATGCAGGCCAAGGAGACCATCCGGAACTTGAGCTTTTTTATATGTTTCTTCAGGCCTCGGAGGTCCAAAATTGGTCTCAGGGAACCATTGGTCTTGGAGATGAAGAAATATTGGTAGTAAAAACCGTCCCCTTGCTCGTTTCCTGGAACCCGTACTATGGCTCTTAGGGCAAGGAGGGTCTCCACCTCCTTGAGCATTACTTGCTCATGAGAGGAGTCTCTGAAGAGGGACAGGTGGGGGTGGGAGTTGGGTGGAGGGGATGAAAACTGGATAGAGTACCCTGGGCAATGGTGCTAAGAGTCCATCAGTCCGAGGTGATGTTGCACCACTCTTCAAGGAAGGGGGCCAAACGGTTCAGGAAGGGGCAAGAAGGATCCTGGACGCAGACTGGTGAGTCGCCCTCGGGCACATCCTCAAAAGGGGCATCTGTGGTTGTTAGGGCACCATGCGGTGTTGCGGTGGGTGCCTGCACTTGGACCCGATGTTGGCCGACGTCTGTTTGCATCCCTGGTTCTGTCATTTTGCCTGTAGGGACCATAGCGCGAAGCCTGGGGTCTAAACTGTGGTCGCTGAGGCGGGGGAGGGCAGAATGAGCACCTGGCATGTTGGGGTGTACAGCCCCAAGGATCTTAGCGTGGCCCTGGAATCTTTAAGGCTGTGGAGCTTATCATCTGTTTTGTCCGAAAACAGGGCTGGACCATCGAAGGGGAGGTCCTGAATCATTTGTTGTACCTCCTGGGGGAGAGTCCTGTTGCCTGGAGCCAAGCAAAATAGCGCACGCATACTGCCGAGGTGACTGCTCCACTTGCAGAGCCTGCTGCATCAGAGGCCGTCTGTAGGGCCACCCTAGCCACAGCCATGCCCTCATCCAGGATTGTCTGGAGGTCTGTTGCTTGGTCCTGCAGGAGGGTGCTCATGAACTAATGCAGCAAGTCCCACAGATTATAATTGTATCTGCCCAGGAGAACTTGATGATTTGCAATGAGGAACTGGAAGCATGCTGTGGAATATATTTTCCTGCCAAATAAGTCCAGTTTCTTGTGATCCTTGTTTTTGGGGGTGGAACTCAGCTGCCCCGTCTATCCTTTTGATTTGCTACCTCCACTACCAGGGTACTACCCTGGGACGTAGTACTGCTTTTCGGCTGCTTAGATATAGGCTGGACCAAGCGAGGAGTTTGCCAAAGGCCCTTCACAATTTTCAAAACCCCTTCACGGACAGGAAGGGCCACTCGTGCCGGTGCTGCCATAGCCAAGACATTGAAGAGGCCATCTGTGTCCTCCCTCATTTTCTGTGCCTCTACCCTTAGGTTAGATGCTGCTCTCTTCAATAGGTCCTGATAAACCTTGAAGTCATCTAGTAGTACCTCTAGGCCCTGTACCAGCACCTCGTACGGGGAGGAGGAGGAGGAGGATTGGTGGGTTTCTCGAGCGGAGGCGGGGTATCGCCTTATGACTCTGGGACCCTTCAGGAGGACCCTCCTGCGCTTTAGACCTCTCTGAGTTGGAGCTGTCATCTCTGGTGGGGGCTGGCAAGGCAGACAGACCCCCGAACGATTGCAGTGATTGTGGGCCCTGGCCTAATGGGTAAGTCCATGGGCCCCAGTATGGCCACTGTGACAGCCATTGTCCCTGGGGCCACACAGGTGCAGGGGCCGAGACCGATGTGGTATCCTTAACCTCTCTTCGGCTCCGGTGGGTTCTACTCTCCCGAGAGGAGCCAATGTCCTTGGAGTGGTCACCACGTCTCCGGTACCGATCTGAGGCGCGGTCCCGGGACGACCCTGGAGAGGACTCCTCCTGTGCCATCTGTGGTGTCAGTGCCCTGAACTCGACAATCCTGAGTCCAATGAGTGGCGACGCGGTACTGAGGATTTCCTTGTTCTTTTATTCAGTTCCGGGTCAACTCCACTCGGCCACTGGGTTCTCTGGATCCCCCAGGAGGCAAACTCGATGGTGTTGGCGAACGGGAATGGGGTGTGCAGCTCCTCAGAAGAGGGCCCTTGGTACGGGAATGAGATGATTGCTCCCTTCGCAGTCCCTGGTCTGCAGTGGGGTATCGCTGGTGGCCTTCAAAGGGTGATCTAGTCCACCGGCCCTGTGGTACTGCATCCTCTCTGAGCCCTGGCTGGCTGGGATCTGCCTGGGACTCCTGAGCCTGGTCCTTGTTCGGGGACCAGCTTCTTGATGGTGCCGGTAGCCAATGGGGTGGGCCCAAGGTTAGTTTGCCCATCGACATAGGGGGACCAGCAGGCTGCCTGGGCGGGACTGGTGAGGGCAGCCCCATGAAAGTCTGGGCCGCCTGGAAGGCCTCCGGCATTGATGGGGCTGGGAGGTTAATGGGGGCCTTCATGCTCCCAGGAGTTGGGGTCCTATCCATTACCAGTGGTGCCTGTGAGGATCAGGTCTCATGGTCCAATTGTGGCTCCCAGGCAGAGTCCATTCAGGTTCTAGGGGAATTGCCCTTCCTGGTTGGTGCCTCTTCCTCTTATCTTTCTCCCTGGAGGGTGATGTCCGGTGCGGGGTCCGTGCCGGTACCGACTGAGAGCTTCTCATCGAGGACATACTCGGTGCTGACAGGGCCCGGGGTGGCTCCAATGCTGGTCGCAAGGCTACCTCCATGAGCAGAGCCTTCAATCAAATTTCCCTTTCCTTTTGAGTCCGGGGTTTGAAGGCCCTGCAGATCTTACATTTGTCCTTACGATGGCTTTCTCTTAGACATTTTAGGCAGCTGTCATGCAGATCACTCAGCGGGATCACCTTTCCACACACGGAGCAGGGCTTGAAGCCCGGTGATTTGGGCTTCCTGCCTGAAGAGAGCCCCAAAAGGGGGCAACAGTAAACTTCCAAGACCCTAACCTAACAGCTATCTATAACAACTAACAGGTACTTAACTAACTACTACTCTAAATGAGAACAAAGGAGCTTGCCAAAGCGAGAGGGTTGTTCCAGTAGCCGTCACAGGCAGAAAGAAGGAACTGGTGGACACATGCTGGCGGTGCCTGATATAGCATGGCATGTGCAAGGAAGGCAGGGGGCGCCAAAGACAGCGCTATGGGTACTGCTGAGGGGAAAAAGGTTCCAGTAACCGTGCATGGAGGCGTGCACATACCTATCTGAATGGATATGAGCAGCACTTGAAGACGAACCCTACTGAATTCAAGCTAACATAGGTGTAACTGAGGACAGAACCTGAACCACAGTCTCTAATATAGAAAAGTTCTGTTTGATGTGTGTAATCTGAATAGTTATAACAAGCCAACATACAGTATTTTCTAAGATGTAGCCAGCACTATAATCTGTAACAGAGTAT
This sequence comes from Pelusios castaneus, assembly GCA_007922175.1. Taxonomy (NCBI): domain Eukaryota; kingdom Metazoa; phylum Chordata; order Testudines; family Pelomedusidae; genus Pelusios; species Pelusios castaneus. Next base: position 5,211,369 of record ML685791.1, read on the forward strand.
TTTTTGTGATGGTACTCAGGGGTACTGAGTACTGCACCTTTTTTTCACGGTGATGCGGCCCCAGCTCCTGCTGCCGCCACCAGCAGCCCCACGTCCCTGGCCAAGTACCAGCACCATTTTTTTTTAAAAAGCACTGATCTGTAATATCCATGATAGTAACTGAAAGTCTCAGAGCGCTCAACCTTTCTGTTCATACAACTATCAATGAGAAATCTGAAATTGTTTTGTCTATGAAAAAAATTGATCAGTTGGATTATCTATGATTCACACATCTGAAGGCCAGAAAAGATAATTAACATCACCTACTTGGACCTCATGCATGACACAAGCCACAATAACTATTTACCCAGTAATGTAAGTTTAAAGACTCTCTATATCTCTTTATAAAAATTGGAAATCTTTTTATTTTATGTTCTCAGTTATAGTATTTCTTAGAAAATGCATAATCGTGTTCTTGGCCTTCATTGATTTTTGACAGCGTGATAGTACTGCTTGGTTAGCTAACTTATTAGCAATCTTTTGTGCCTGCTGACAACAAGGAAAGTATCCAAGAGTGTTGTAAAAGCTGGCACTGCTAATATTGTATTGCTAAGAAATTCTTAGCAATAATAACTGCATTATAACTGAGGGATCGCTCTGGGGTACTATCGGAGTTTTCTGTTGATAGAGGTATTTTCTATTAAAGATATACAGACCATAAGCCTACCAAGCTTATACCATCGCAGGTTGGCATCAGGAAGAAGGAAAGCTATATAAAGTTTCTTCAGGGCACAGAGTTTACCCCTTATTCATGGGACTGTAGATTTTGCTGGGCCTCTGCCAATCTTCCTTGGGGAAGAATTTTCCCATTCCCAGATATGACAATCAACTAAACCATGGGTCAGCAACCTTTGCCGGCCCCTGTACCAGCTTCACCTCCCGGCCCACAGCAGGTGACAGGGGCAGGACCTGGGGTGGAAAGAGCCATGTGCATGGGGGCTCCCCCCCCCGCTCCCTACCTGGAGCCACATGAACTGCATGCCATGATCCCCCTTCACACTGCCTTTCCTATAACTGCTTGGGCAGTGAAGCCACAAGAGTTCTGCTGCCAGGGGACCAAATATGGCAGGACTGTAGCACAAGTGCAGACACAACGAGTAAGACAGTCCACTTAAGTAGTAGTAGTATATTTCACAGGGTTCAAGGTCAAGTGTTGGTATCTTCACTCTAAGAACTAAGTTTTGCTAAGCAATACATGGGCTACAGTAGTACAACAATTTGGAGTTTGCTTTTTTGTTGTTTGACTGGGGGCTTGGGCATATGTTTTAAGGGAATATCCTAACATAAGAAAGGCCTCAAAGACTTTACTATTTATATTAGTTTTGAAGGGGCCATCAGCTCCCTGAATCAACCAGAATATTGGCATTATTGTTTAATATTTTGAAATATGGAGTGCCCACAGTGCACAATTAAGAATGCAAGAATAGATAATCATGTCTCAAAAGGGAAGGGATTGGTCTTGTTAAGGAGCCTGTTGAGAAGAAATGCTGTAAAGTGGAGAAGGATCGTCAGACAGAAACCCAAGTGGGAAGGCCTGCAAACTGACACAGTGACTGCCAGAGCTTAGGCAGCTGTGTTATACAGCAACTGTGGAAGAGGAGACTAGGCACCACAACTAGTGCAGCTGTTGCACAGATGGCTAATATTACTGCAGGCTGAGACTGAGCATGGTTGGGCGGAGATGAAAGGGGACTAGATGAGAAGAAATGAGTGGTGATGAAAAATTAGGGAATCCAGCTGTTCCCAATTTTTGCTCCAGCTACCATGCTAAATCAAAGAATCACAGAAATGTAGGGCGGGTAGGGACTTTGAGAGGTCATCGAGTTCAGCCTTCTGAACTAAAGTAGGACCAAATATACCTAGACCACCCATGACAGGTGTTCGTCTAACCTGTTCTTCAAAATCTCTAATGATGAAGATCCCATAAGCTCATCCAGTGTGTAAATACCATATCGTTAAGAAGTTTTCCCTAATACATAACTTAAATCTCCCTTACTGCAGATTCAAACCATTATTTTTTGTCTTACCTTCAGTCGGCATAGAGAACAACTGATTCCCATCCTCTTTATAAACAGCCATTAATGTATTTGATGATGGTTATCAGGGCCCCACTCCTAACCTGCAGCATCATTTGAGTCCCCTGCTGCATCTCCTCTTCCCCTCCTCCTCCCTGTTCATGGCAGGGGGCTGAGGCTCATCTGAAATACCCACAGTGTTCTAATGGGTGCTGGTGGCTCATTAGCGAGTATGGCAATGCAGTTCATTGCAGAAGCAGCCAGTCTGCAGGGTAGCACCCGACTTCATTGCCCTCACTCATATTGTGGTTTGCCTGGCATAGTTCTTTGGCTTTCATGAACCACTGCTGCATGTCTGCATTGTGCCCCTTGCCAGCATTCCCCATGCAATTTGCTGCTAGATGTTGATATTTCTATGTCTGGTCCTCAGCCTCTTTTCCCTGCATCCAGGGTAGATTCAAGACTTCTCGCCTATTTCAGGCATGACCGTGTCTAGTAGCTCTCTGTAGGCATGCAGCTGGCCTAGTCAATTGGGCAGCTGGATTCATGAGCTGTTAGCTGTGGTAACCAAGGTGAGCACTCAGGAAAAGGCATTTCTAAAGCACAGGGAGTTTTAAAGCAAGGTGGTGGAATCTGGTCATTATGAACTGTGGCAGTAGAATTCAAATTTGTAAACAAAGTAGTTGCTGTTGTGGGCATTGAGGGACACTGGGTGGAGAACTCTTAGGGTCAACATAACTAATTCAGTGTTTACACTCACACTGCATCAACCTGATTAGGTCAGCTGTGGCATCATTTGAGGAGGTGGTGGTGATGGTGGTAATGTAGCATTCTAACAGGTCACTTATGTGGCAGGAGACACTTTTTAGTGTGACATGTGCATATCTCATGTGATGCAAGTGGACTTACGTCGACTTAATGTTGTCCTGCAGCCCAGGTCTCAGTATAGAGGCACAAGGAAGTGCCTTATGCCACCACTGGGCCCACAGATCTTATGGTTCTTGGGACATCAAAGGTTTTTGAGGTAGGGAGGGAGAGGGGGCTGATGTCATAGGATGGTATAGGACAAACCCCATAAATCTTTTCCCCTCCCCTGGAACAATGCCACGGGACCTCTTCACTCCAGTAATATGGAGGCCTTGAGAGACTAAAGTGATGTGGATCAAAGAAGCATATAGAGAGACAAGGTGGATGAGGTAGAATCTTATTTAAGAGACCTCACCACCTTATCTTCCTAATATGCTGGGCCCAACACAGCTAAAACAGCACTGCATACATATAAGTACATGGACAGAATTTCCCCTTACTGCTTTATTCTTCCATTGCAAGGGTGCTTCATGCCTCCAATTTAGCTTTTCCAGGGGAAAAGCATAAATAGCTAAGTTACCAGGGGAGGGTTACTTAAAGATTCTGCCAGCTAATCATCAGCTTCTGTTTCCCCCTCATCCAATGGGAATTTCATCTTCATAAGAGTTGATTAAAATTGAATAAAGGCCTCAAGGTTTGTACCATTTACAGCAAAATATGACTAATTTTTTTTCTTTCTTTAGTTCCAAGATTTCTACAGTGACAAATTCGCCTTCAGCAAAATACCTGCAACACAAAAAAGCTTTTGCTCTTGTTCTGTATCTATTAGAATTCTTTTGTTCAAAAGACTGTGATGAGCTATTTCAGATGCTGGTGCATTTGATCACTGCTATATGTGCGGTACAAAGCTGGTAAAGGTGTGAGGGGAAAAAAAGCAACAGAATTAATTTACTATTTTTATAGTTTTTATGGTACCTGGCATAACAATAATATTTTAATCATGAACTTATGAACCTCCAACAACTATTTTACTCAACTGCAGTACATCTTGCTTATTATCTTGATTTGTGACAATACTCTTTCCTGAGAGCTTGGATTTCTCATTACATTCTTTTTTATTCCTTCACTTACCTTTACATGTTGAGTTTTTCTTGATCGTGAAATCCTGAAGTCCTTATTAGACAAAACACCTACTGACTTTCATGAGGTTGCACAGTTGCAGCTAAACACTGATTGTTGGCCTAATTAGCAGAAGGTTTTTGAGGAGGGTATTTTGCAGAGGTCTTTATAGAAATCTCCTACAGAACTTAACGAGGATGAATGCAATAAGGAATCAAATAGGGTCCCAAAGTACTTGCTGAATTCAACAGAGAATGAATCCCTGTTATAGAACTGCTTCAGATATAAAAAATTATCTCGCTTTTTATCAAATTCCATTCAGGAGAAAAGTTAGTATGTGGCTGTAATTTCATTAGGAAGGGCCAATTAAGATTGTGTCTGGAACTAAACACTCAATTCCTATTGAACCTCCATGTGGTCTGGAAGTCTAATTCCCTGGGAGTTCTTTTGGAACACCATCCTCAGTAGGGTATGTAGAGGCAGAACAGAATTATTGTCAAATATTTTTTCCTCAATACAGAACAACTTTGGTCTAAGTGGATTAAAAACTACAACTGGAATTTCAATTTATGCTCTCAAACAATTTACGGTAGGTCTTTCATTCTAGAATATTTGACTAAAACAGAGTTTCAACATGCCCAGATTCATTAGAAGCAGTTCCATTGTGTTGGTTTTTGGCTATTTGACCACGATACTGTGTTTAAACTACTGATAGAGCTGGATTGGTGATTCCACCCCTCCACCCACTAAACTGAAGAGATAAAACCGGAGATGTTTAGGAACAGATATGCATAATGGCTTCTACCTGACGTCTAATTTGGAGTGCCTCAATGCTGTGGTTTGCATACACATATAGCAATTGTTAACACACTAAGCAGTCAGACACCTAACTACCTGATTTGATCAAGCAAACCAAAGCTTAGGGGTGTCAAAATACCAGTAAATGCTTAAAATATGATTGATAAAATAATTGTTGTATAATTGCATTCTCTTTCAGATTTTTCTAGTGATATCTTTCATAATGTGGTTTCAAAAATATATCTGATGCTAGTCACACGCTGTATCCCACAAAGGTGACGGTATAGCTTATGCTCAGACTGGTATTTTCTAAAAATTCTTCTTTGTGGTTTTCCAGAAAGATGCATTATTTCATACATTTCAATTTTTTAGACAGAAAGCCATAGAGATGTAAATAAAGAAGACACAAAAGTAAATTATATACAGTATCATATGGTCTATTATAGGCTTTGCAGGCAATTACTTTGCTCAAAATGCAGTGAACTAAGCAGCCAAAAGAAACAGAATACAATGTAAGTGGAAGACTTGGAGCTTCAACATGCCAGATGAACAGCTTTCTGACAAAGAAAATTGATATGTAGGATCCAGTTAAGTCACTTTTAAAATTACAGTGAAAAAATTATCTGTGTCTGTAAGAAGGCACAAGTTCAACAAACAAAATATTTCTAGTATCAATCGCTGCACTGTGTTTATGGCATATATACTGTACATGTCCATTTCACTAGAACATTTATAAAGCGCTGATACATGAAGAAGCAAACTTTTTAAAAAAATTAAAGCCTCATGTTCTATAGACACTTGAAAAACATCAGGGAAGGTTGAATTTCCCATATTTCATTTCAAGGTTAATAAGGCAGAGACAAACAAAAAGACAGAAAAGAAAAAGAATGATTCTGAGAGTAATATAAACTCTCATAAATATATGATAGAACAGTTACCGGATAGCCATTTCGCCCTGGTTGACCCTGGTTGAATGAGATGAAATGGGTATAACACACATTAAGAGCATTTTCATGACATGTGACATTACCACCATGCGCAGTACACTAATGGAAAATTTCTACTTGAATAACCATTGATCCTTTACACTTGATTATATTTTACAACAAACAAGTAGGGCATAGATATATACAGTGAACAATTTTTTTGGCAAGGCATATTATTCAAGATAAAACATAGTCAACATTAAAAATAATTGACACGCAAAATTGCTATCTGTAGTGCTGATGGAAAGTCTTCCCGTTTCAAGGGTTTGTTTAAAAAAAATTAAAATGTTTCCAAACAAGTCTTTCAACTCCAGCAAAATTAGTAAACTTTCACACTGTACTAATAATAACTGTAAATTTCCACTGAATGAAATATTATCAGTTCACTAGGAGATTACTTATCCAGGTCTAAACCCATTTCTGCCTGATCTTGATTAACCTGGGAAACCCAGCAATGTATCAACTGTACTTACAGGTGGTCCTGTGGAGGGGAAAAAAAAGAGAAAAAAGAATATGTAAGTTTATGAAGTTAATAAGATCAATTCATATGCAAGAAGCAAAACATGAGAGCACATGATTATAAATTAGTATCATCAACCATCTAGAGCAGGGCTTGACAAAATTGGCTCCCAGCTAGGTGCCAGCAGTTTTATTTTTGATCACCAGAGAGTGCTCCTCTGCAGCATTTCTACAGCAGAGATTGGAGTCAGGCTACAAACCCTGGTCATCATGGCAACCTGGCACCCAGGTTTTGTTGAGCCTTGGTCTAGATTTTGTTCTGTAACAATATATTCCTTCAGAGGTTCCTTTAGGGTAGTGATGCCAAAGCCTAAAATACATGCAATTTCTTTGTGAAGCATTAAACAGACTTCCGTAACCCCAATGCAATTTTTTGTTAATTATTCTTCCTCTATTTTAAAGCAGTTTCATGGCAGGCAAAAAAATATTAACCATGAAATACAATTTGTTTTCTCAAACTTCACATATGCGTATTTTTATACCCAACAGTTTCAATTAGTTAGGCAACTGGGAATTAAATTGCATCTTATCTGAAAAATTACACACTTTTATTTATCCTTGGCATTTAACCTCGGCATCAGGACAGAAATACTTGCACCTAGATTTTCTTATCTTCTTCCTTTGCCAATAAGGGAAGTTCCAGTGATCACCTCAGTCTATGGAAATTTCCTTTCATCACTGTCTTTTTTCAAGACCCACTTACAAAATGCTCCCTATTAAAGATGTCACACTTTGTGAAGTTATATTTGCACATTTTTCCAATTATTTAGACTCAAAGGCTTTTGCTGTTCTTGAGAACATTATCAAAGGGCTGCAAATCAAATCTAATATTTCATTCTTATTAAAAGTAGCAGCTGCAGTTCTCAAATCAATGGCTTTTCATTAGCTCTCATGCCTCCCTCTAGCTTCTGAATAAAGTGAGGTGCAAAAGGGGAATAAAATAGCAACAGCTGTGCTCAGTTTGCTTTTGATATTGTCAGGCTTTTGTTTTTAACAATCTGATTTTATTGTCTAATAACTAAAGTAATTTCTTTATCCTGGGAAACATTTCTAAAGAGCATTTTAATGTACATGGTTTGTTTCTAAAGAAAAGAGATCAATTTCCTCTGTTAATATTTTAATGTATTTATTTGATGTATGAAATGAAAGACAAGCATACTGCAAGGTTGCTACCAAATTCATTTGAACTACCAAGATAATCTATAAAGCCAACTTCAACTTGAGTGATTCCCGTTATACACTTTTTTCTTTGCAGCAAGTATCATAAACTGATTAACTGATCATAAACTGATTAACATCACAGTTATTTGCTCTACTTTTATCAGAACATGGCTTTATCTTAGCTATCCAAGAGAAGTAAGGGAATGAGGACAAAATGAAGGTCTAATTTATAAATATCTAAAAGATAAAACAACAGATTACTGTGAATGACTAACTTTTATAAGAATCAACCGGACTGTAAATTCCTCCCAATTTGCCAGATTAATTCACAGACAACCAAAAATACCCAATATAACCACAGGAATCCATTTTTCTGATGTCATTCTAGAAAAACCATCCTGACAAATCCTGCAAGTGACAGTGACGTCAACTCACTGATGTTAATAGGAGCTGAAAGTGCTCAGCACCTCAGAGGATGATGTCCCTTGTGCAATTTCCACACAAAGAAAAGCCTTTCTTTATGTGTTACATTAGCAAACTTTCAGCTACAAACACAACCAAACACAGAATGGATTTTAATTCCAAAGGATTCTAAATGCTACAAGTTTCTGACGACCAACTACTTCTTTTACAAATTAATTAATTTGTCTAATTAAACTTTATTGCGCCCTGATTGTTCATGAACCACATATTCCTCTTCCTTATGACATGATCATTCCAAATAGAAAAGGTTTGAATTTACGCTCATATAGACCACTGGAACCTTACTGACTTCAATGGAGTTAAACAGATTTGCAGCGATGTAAATGGGAGAAGACTCAGAGTGTTGAAATTATTGCACTATAACCACTATGACCAATAACCAGTTTTATTATCAATGTCTTTTTATGTCAGAAATCACAAAAACTATTAAAGGGTCTATAAATCCAGCAAGCATTGTGAAGCACACCTAAAATTTAATTACTATTTGAGACTGAAAACAACTTAGAAGGCCACAAGTTCTATGCCAAGGATTGCAAACTTCTATCAGAATTTTTTTTAATAACAAAAACAGATCATTTCTTCCTATAATTCACAAGCAACAAAGAGCAAAAATAAGGCATGCTAGACACATCCCTCTGCCCCTCCCCCAAGAAAAAAATGCAAATCAAAATCAAGTAGCTAAGTCATCATTTATCTGGGAGAATAATAGATTCATTTGCACAAACCAGACAAAATACTGAGAAAAACATCCAAAAGCGAAAACTCACCAGTTTCTCCTCTTCTGCCCCGTTTACCTCGTTTCCCAGGAGGACCTGAAAAATGCAGAGTTTCTGGTTTGTGATTTTGCTTCTTCACATTTAAAATGCAATGCATTTAGGCAGAATAACATCAGAACAATTCATAATTCTGTATTGAGCACAATAACCTAACTTTGACGAAAGTTTAATTTGTGTTTGGCTAAGAATATACTCCAGAAACGCAACCACTATGGATGTAAGGACATCAAGAGATGGAGAAGCCACTACTTCTCTTGATAATTTGTTCCAATGGTTAATCAAACTCACCGTTAGAACGTGTGCCTAATGTCTAATTTGAATTTGTCTGTTTTAAATTTTCAACCATTGGTTCTTGTTATGTTTTTTCTGCTCCATTAAAGAACACTTTACAACCCATTATTTTCTCCCCACAATCACATTCATTTAGATATTGTAATCAAGTCATCCCCCAGTCTTCTCTTTGCTAAAATAATCAGATGGAGCTCTTTACGTCTCCCACTCTAAGCATTTCCTCCAGCCCTCAAATCATTTTTTGTGGCTCTTTTCTGTACTCTCTCCAATTTTTCAACACCTTTTTAAAATGTGACCACCTGAACTGAATGCACTTCATCTCCCCCTCATGTAACCCTGTGTGACCTTCACATATTGCTGCTGCAGGTGCACCTGTAATGTCCCCGATGCAATGGGGGACAGGAGTGGAGAGATGAAGGCAGAAATTCCCAGTGTGCAAAGAAGGGTAAATTGTTACTGGTCAGCAAGGAGGAGACCTAGACAACTAAGAGAGTTAGAAATATAGGGGGAGGAGTCAAAAGCACCTAAACCATATAGGATCTCAAGTCTCATTGACTATCAATAGGGTCTTATGTTCCTAACCACTTTGAGACTTTTTAAAAGTCTTTGCTTTCCCTCTGAAATTCAGCAGGTGCTGGCTCTTAGGGTGAAAATTCCATCCACTATTCCTTCTCAGAGCTTATCTGATTGTAGTGCAGGAATCTGTAGCCCCTAATTCTAAGCTACATTTAAGGGGACAGTCTAGCCAAATGTAAAGTCAATTGAGAACCATTAGGCTGGTCCTGCAGTCCTCACACATAAAACTTTCATTGACTTCAACAGATATAATATTGAACTAGTAGTGGAAATATGCATACATATGCTAGGTACACCATGATGCTTTTTGTCAAGGTCAAATCTTGTCTTTAGATACTAGACGGGTAACTGAGAAAGAATGGTACCATGATTAAAGAGAAGGCGGGGCATCAGGAGGTCAAGATTCCATTCCCAATTCTGCCAAAGATTTTCTGTGTGATTTTGTCAAGTCATTTAGACCAAAATTGTCAAATGCTGGTGGCTAAAGTTAGACCATTCCATATTTCAGGGAACTGAATTTTCCAAGGTGTTCAGCATTTGCTGTCCAACTGATTTCAAAGGAGCATGCAGATGCTCAGAACCTCTGGAAAATCAAACTCCTTTAAGGGCCTGATCCTACAACATTAAAGTGAGTGGAAGTTTTGCCGCTGAATTCCAGTGGAGCAGGATAGCATCCTAAGAGCCTAAATATGGATTTAGGTACCTGACTTTAAATATCCAAATTTGAAAATTTTCTCCTTACTCAGTTTGTGCGTAATGAATAAATGCTTGTAAAGCACTTTGAAATACTTGCACTGAAGGTGCTATAGGTGTGCAAAGTTTTATTATTCATATGTGTGTATGTCCCTTGGACTTCGATTAAACCCAGAAACTTTCATGCAACAACAGATTGCAGCATCATAAAAAGAGGATTACATTTTTACTTCAATCAAATCATTGGAAGAAAGAGCCTATGCGGAGGAGGAGCAATTTTTTAAAAACTAATAATTGACTTGCCATTAAGTGTAAGTGTGTTTTTCCTTGCAAGCCCTCCACACATGAAACTGCCAATTAATGCCAACAGGAGCTCATTACATGGGAAGAGGGAAAACATTCTTCACACACAGGGAAAGAGCAATATGTGCTTGAAAGATACAATTATTTGGCTAAACAAAACAAATACACGACTACAGTGTTTTGTCACTTCCCACACCATTACTTTTCAGGTTGTAACTGCTTTTATTATATGCAACTTTTATTTTCAGGGGGACAACTTGGACATAAATTTCGTTCTGTGTGAAACTTGGCATACAAATTAGAAAGGCAGAGAATTGCCTTGTGAAACTTAATGAATATGAGCTTCATTTATTGTTGCAGTACTTCCGTTTTCATGCCAACATATCTTCATTGAAGTCAGTGAAGTTACAGTGGCGTCAAACTAAAGTAATGCATTTGCAATTCAGATACTGTCAGTTTAAAAGGTTTTTTAAAATTATTTTATTTGTGAATCTGAGTAATAGCATCAGGATTTGATCCCTAGTTTCTACTTTCCTTCCTCTATTATTCAGGTTTTTAATGAGTCCTTACTTGGGCAAACTTCCACTGATGTGAGTGTTTGTCCAAGAAAGACCTTAGTACAATCTGGGACCTGACGTTTGTAAGGTTTCAAATGAGTCTTGACCATTTTTGTTTTGCACAAACAGCCTCCCTCTCTACAGATGCTAATGAGGGATTTATGGTTTTAATTTGAAATTATAGTACCAGATGAGATTTACTTTGAGTTTTCAGGTTTGAACTCAAAATCTCAAAGTAACACCCTATGGGAATGAGCAGACTATAAAAGAGTTTCTTAAATGGACATTTCGTGCAGCTATATTCTGTTCCCATTTGTAATTTGCAGTTACAGAAGCAAGATCCAATGTTGCACATCTTGCACATCCAAAATTTCCACTGACTCATTGAATGGATGTAGGATTAGGTAGATCCGTCACAGCAATAGTAGAATAGCCCCAGCAACACAGTCCTTAAAGATAAATTAATCTATTGAATGGTTCTTCTGGCATCAAATGCAGATCACAGCTACAGTGATACCTTGAGATCATTGGATGAAAACGTAAATACTAATCACTGGATACATTCTAATTGTTATTGTAGCTCCACAGTCATGACACCGCTGAAGTCTATGGACTTACTCTGCATTTATACCAATATAAAAGAGATCAGAGGATCGCTCCTGAGCTTTACTCTCCAACCCAGCCCCATTTAGTTGGAGGAACTGCTGTTGAGTGACAAAAGGCACTCCTCCTTTCTAATTAAAACTTCAGGACTCTTTGTTCAATCCTGCTCTGCAATGATAGTGGCCTTTACACTGATCTTTGAGATGTGAGAATGTAAACTGTAATAATTGGCAGATCCTTCAGACTTCCACTGAAATGTTGAGCCTTACCAGAAGATATGAGAAGAATACTGAAATTGTTTTATATGTACAATGGATTCCACTTATGAGTATGCACAGAGTCCCCAGTTCAGAAAAGCACTAAACACATTGCCTAGGTCTCTCTATGCAGAAAAGCACAAACACATGCTTACGTGCTGTCTCATATAGGGATGCTTTCCTAAATCAGAGTTTTATCTGCTCCCCAATGATAACCAGCTACCAAAAACATTGATCCTTAACTATAGTCCATTTTTTTTTTCTAGAGGGTTGGGAGAAGGCTTAGTGAGGTGAAGGAAATGTGTCTATAATTATAAAGCTATATTAAGTATGAGAGTTAATGTTAAGAAAATGCAACAGATTTTCATTTATACAATTTGTGAAATACACAGTACAGTCTATAAAGCAAATGCACTGTACTTTTTTGACTGAAATAGAATCTCTGTAGAATATGATCAGCAGGTTCTGTGCTGAGTTATATTTCACCTATATAAAGTATTTAAACAAGACTTGTTTGTTTTAAGTGTCTTTTTCAATTTTCAAGTCTCTAAAAAGAAAGAGACTTTAATCTCAAGGGGATAAACTGTTTAATGAAGATTAATGATGCAGTAGGGAGTGATGGGCAGTAGGGAGAACCAGTTTATAGTACTGTATCTAAATTCAAGAGCTGCCAACACTGTTCTACAGGATTTCTAGACTTACCTACAGGTTAGGAGTGCAAGTGAAACAATGGAAAAATCATCTCTTGTTCCTTTTTTCCTGTCTTTCACTTTAGGGAGATTTTAAACAGTTTCATTCTCAAGGAGATTGTTTGTGAATCCAATTCCTGGAAATCTTAAGTTTAATTAAAAGATTAATTAAGAGACAAGGGGGTTTTGCCATTAGAATTTAACAAATGAATGCTATTTTTATTCTTCATCTATGGTGATGGTCGTCCATTGTTATCAAAAATTAAATAGGTAAGTAATTAACTATTTTAATATTTGTTTTCTAATAACAGAAACCAAATTGGTAATTATTATTAGAAATATTTCTTGAAATTCCACAAACCTTAGCTATCGCGAAGTTATTCCTTCTATGAATTTGGTGCTAGGTATTACTTTCTGAAAAAGCTTAGCTTTTAAAAAAATTTAGAAGAGATCAAATGTAGAAATGCTGTACTTCAGCTAGGTAATTGCTTTAGACTTAGTATATTAATGCTGATGTGTGGAGCCCTGCACAGACAGAAAATTTGTATTTGCATCCAATCCGTGATCTACAACAATGGTCTATGGCTATAAAGCAGATATCGCAGTTTTGCAGGGCTCTAGATATAAAATTTTGGATCCACATCTGATCCATGATCCACCAAAAATGGTCCTAGGATGTAAAGTGGATATCAACAGATTTGAAGGGCTCTGCTGATGTTGGCTTTCTAAGACAGTTAATAAGGAAATGAAAGAGTTATAAATTAATTTGCTGCACAGCATTCAATGCATTAAACACAAAACCCCTCTCATTGGTAAGCAGTAGAGTTGTCAAAAGAATCAGGGTGTTAAAAATGGGAAAATCTTCATTGATGACATAGGTCAAGTCAAAGCTTACTGAAAATCTATGGGAAATTACTTTTTAAAAAATCCTAAGTTATGACTGACATGTCTTTCCCTTCTTATTAATCTAATAAAAGATCTCATCCACCACTTCATACATCCAGAAACCCCCAAATACATTGCTCACAACCAGGGTGACTAGCGCTTTTTGTCAAGTGACATTTGTCATCCTCTTGCTCAAGGGCTCTGAACCAGAGGGAGTTGCATACAGGTGGCAGAGACAAGGGGGCCTGAAACATTCTGCTTTTTCCATATTCAGGGCCGTCCCTCGGGGGGCGGGGGGAACGGGGCGATTGCCCCAGACCCCGTGGTTACGCAGGCCCCGCGGCCCCCCCACAGCCACATTCTTCCCTGCTTCGTGGGCCAGGAGCACTAAGCCTAGCCTCTGGGCTAGCCCTCCCTGCCCCCGGGGCGGAGGAGGTGGCCGGGGCCCGCCACTGGGCTGGCCTGCTGCGACCTGCCCCATGCGGCCAGGGCCAGCCCTTGGCGGCAGCCTCGGGTCCCCGGCTAGGGCACCGGCCGCAGCAGCCTGGGGTCCTGGCTGCGGCTGGCTCCTTCCACCGGCGGCCCCCACTTCCAGGGCTGGGCCCAGAGCCGGCTCCCCGCCGGCGGGCTCAGCCTTCCCGCCCGGGCTGGCTCCCTGGGGGGGGTGGAGTGGCCCGTCTGCCCTCCAGCACGAGGAGGATGGGGCCCCGCCTCGGCCAGTTGGCCCTGGGCCCTGCTTCCCCCACGGGACAGCGCTGTCCATATTGCTAAGCAGAAGTTGATTCTCAACTAGATCTTAGATGAGATGAGATCTTAATATAATAAAGGTTGAGAACCACTGCTCAAGCTCCAAAATGTCTTATAATTATTCCTTTAGACTTTCCATACAGTTACATTTTCTTGAAAACTCAACTGTATTTGAAGACAACAGGTTGAAGTGAAGCTGTGGAATGAATGATTTCAACTGTGGACAGTTAGTTTAGATATAAAAATCAAAACGACAAAACATCTTCATGGGTGAGAGTTATGATGATGATGTGATGTACTATGCATTTTTTAGTATATGCTAAGAATAAAAGGCCAGATTCTTTAGCCAGCCATGCTACGCTAGCTCTGGAAAAGCCATCTTTGCAGCCCCTGATCCTAGGGCTGTCTGCATACTGAGCCAGTCCTTAGAGTGAAGAAGAGCAGTGCATTGTTACCGCTGATCTATTTTATGAATTTCTTCCTGCAGATAGTGGACATAAGGATCCCTAAGGAGTCATTTGAGTAGCCAGGGTTTAGGAGGGGAAATGATATAGGAGCCATTATGCCAACCTTACATAACGGAAGGATTACCCTATACAGTTTTAAGGAACTAGAACAGAACAAAGTAGCCTTAAGAGACCAGATAATCTGACTCAATCTGTTTATATTTATTAGTTGTCCAGGATAAGATTTATGATGCCCCTAATGATTCATTTCCTTGCTTTTAATTGCTTCCATTTTGCAAAAGACATGATACATAAGTACACTGTTGTCATTTGTCAACTCTGACTATCTGTGAAACAAAGATTTTTGGTTTTGGCCTGATATATTTTTTCCAACTGGTATGCAGTGGGTGTAAAACCCATGCCTTTTAAACTTTTATTTACTCTTGTATTTTCCAGCTCCCAGGTTTGACTCTTTAAAAAAAAGTCTCAGTAAATCAGGAAATTGTATGCTGCTGCTGTTCTCAACAGTAGCATTTTATGAATTAGGCACTTTATGAATTATACTAATTTATGAATTAAGGCCTACTTCTTGGAAACTGTTAAATACCACAAAACAGCTCATTGTGTCAGTTCATTGATTAATGAGATCTGATGTGACACAGTTGTTATTTCCATCAGTTTGTTTCCTAAAAAATGTTTCACTATTAGATTTTTTCCCCTCCGTGATTCTGGAGACAATTTACCATTAAAGGCATGTGTACTGTGTATAGTGAGAGATTATTTACATTTTCCATAGCCTATGAAAAGGAAGAAACAATTTTTAAAACATGAGTTACCTCCAAGGTTGTAGAAACAACCTTTAAAAAAAATGAAAAAGGCTGTTTTGGTCTAATTAAAAAAACAAACCAACAAAAAACCTCTTATTCTAATTTCAACATTTTAATCTGCAAAACTCAAACCAACCTCACAGGAGCCAAGTGACTATTCCTAATAATTTGTTCTAATTTAATTTTTCGGAAGCTGAAAAAGAATCAATGGTGTGCATGTGAGAGAGAATGGGGAGAAGGAGCAGGGACTTAATGAAAATTGGGACTCTCTTTAGTCTTCTTCATCTACATTCCCACTCTTCTGGGGGAAATAAAACCCATAATTCATGAACTTTTGAACTGATATTTTGCCATAAGTATGAATGGCCCTCTCCAAAACAAATCATCAAGGTACTATCAACCTAGAAGAATGCAAAGTGTTATTCTTGGGAATTTTGTTGTTGTTGCTGTTTCAGAAGGAAGAATTTAGATATTAATGGTTAAAATGTACATGTACATAGTACTTGGGAATGACCAAACAGCCCAAAGTTGTTGGGGTTGGAGGGGAATTGAGGAGGAGTGAATTCAGCAGCTGTGGCATATCAGCAAAATATGTATATCCATGCATGCAACTGTAAATAAGTTACTGCAAACACAAATGCAGTATGCCACTGCCTGACTTATTTTTTATTTATGGCCAGTGGCATCTACTTTCTAAACATGTAAATTGATCTACCTTTTCCATCTATAAAGTCTATGATTCTGTTATCAACATATGTCAACAGCCACCAGTCTCATAGACTCTAAGGTCAGAAGGGACCAATATGATCATCTAGTCTCAGCTCCTGCACAATGCAGGCCACAGAACCTCACTCACTCACTATTGTGTCAGCATTGCACAGGTATAATAAAGCTCTGTCTAAAGTTATGTACCTCACTATCATGCTTTGGCTCTTGGATTTAAAAGTGTTTCAAGTAGCTTGCGCTACAGCAGTTGTTGGTTTTAAACATACAATGTGGTGGAGTACCACTAATGAACACACAACACTGCACGCACACATGGACATCTTTGCAAATTCAGAAATAGCTATCCTTACCTGGCTGACAAATACTGCTGAAGGACAGCTGAAGAAGGCAAGCAGAGCCACTCAATACTAGTGAGGGATGAAAATCTTCTCATAGTTTCAATTTGCCATTCCATTTTATTATTACCATGTCATGCTTATCATTTTCCTTTTCATGATACAAAAGTATACTAAAACGTATACTAAATATGGATAAAATAAAAACAATTTCATTTAATCTTTTTGAATATGTATTTAATTTATATGCACCGATAATAAGATGTTAGCACCAAATTCTACCCTTGAGTTCAATGGAATCTGTGCCCAGATAATACAGACAGATTATGGTCCTTTGTAAGGACCTGAAAGTATGCTGAACATAAATTTCAGTTGGTGTTTAACATATTATGAGTGATCTAGAGAAATGAACACTGGGCTAGGAATCAGGAATTCTGAACTTCCAATCTTGGCTCTGCTTTGATTCGCTGAGTGGCTTTGGCCAAATCACTTCACATTCCTGTGTCAAAGTTTTCTTATCAGGGAGACAGAGTTATAAGGATGACCTAACCACAGGTACAGGGCTTGAAGCAAGCAAAATATGAAATAAGGAGTCTGTAGTGGTCACCATGAAGTATCATCTTTAATTAACTTAACACATCTGGGATATATAACAGTTTAGGGCAATACTTCAATATCTTAGATACCATCATAGATAAATTTTGACATTTTAGTGCCAACTAATGCCTTCTCCCCTTGGTATAGGCTGTTTGGGACAGGCATTGTCACTGTAACATGTTTGTATGGTGCCTAACACAAAGGTTCCACTTTGGCTGCAGCCTTCATATAGCACTGCAATATAAATGTTAAATTACACATAAAAATGCATTAAAAGAACATTAATGTTGCAAAATCAAGCACTCAAAAGTTAGGAAATGCCAGAATTAAAGCAACTCGCTCCAAGTTCCTTGTATCAATCTACTGCCTTTGCTGCTGTCCCCAAGATGTCCAGCTCTTTTCCCCTTCCCATTTGAATCAGGTAGAAAGAAAGAGGAAGCAATGTAGGTGCTGGCAGTGAAGTCCCTGAGAGCACAGGACAGACACACTCCCAGAATCAGCGAGGCTGAACAACAGCTGGGAGCAGCTATTACAGAAAAAATACTACTCAGCTCCAGCAATCCCAAGATGCAACTTGCTCAGTCACTTTGGGGGGGATGAAATATACGTATTCTGTTCCCATGTGAGAGCTGTGAGTCAATGGAGCATGATCAGTGTAGCTGGGATACCCACAGAATTCAGTGGCCAAACTATAGCAAACTCCTAACAAACACATGAGAAATGTAATTTTTCAAAGGCTTATAACTTGGCCAAATGTGGGTGTTTTTTCAAAGGAACAGCAGAAGACAACCTGAGACAAAGGCCACAACCTGCCAAATTCTAAGCCTTTGTTCCAAAGCATAGATGCATCAGAACTTCTCAATGAAACAATTACAAGTATTTTTTTAAAATGGGCACAATAATGTATTTTTCCCTCATTTCATTCTTGGAAATGAATGTATTATTTTTTTGAAACTTTAAAAGAGAGAGAGAGAGAGAGAGAGAGAGAGAGAGAGAGAGGAGGAGGAGGAGGAGAAGAAGCAGCAGCAGCAGCAGCTAATACCTAGCATGGAAAATTTTATTCCCAAAAGGTAAAAGTTGAGCAAACTTAGAAGCAATTGAAAACCGGTCTTATAATGGAAGTGTCAGACAACCTTAATAGCATACATTACTACATATGCCACCTATAAAGAATAGTAAGCAATGTTACCCTCATTCATGGCGCTGGAAGTAAAAAAGAACAGGAGCAAACAGAGCTTTAAGAGTGGGATTTCCAAAAGTGCTCAGCATATTGGTTCAAGTTTTATGACTGACTTCAGAGTTAAGCCAACACTACCGTTTCTGAAAATCCCACCATAAATGTTTATTAAAGGACATGCACTACTAAGTGATTTTAAAAACAGAAGTAATACTCCCATTTTAGTTTTTCATGATTCTAGTCCAGTAGATCCAAAAACAGATTAATCTCCAGAAAACAGTATTAATCTCTAAGAGAACTTCCCCCAAACTGGCAGCATCCTATGTTGATTATCTTCCATTAAATCAGAAAGCATTTTTAGCACTGTATTAGACTTCACTATTGTGATGATAGCAAAATATACTCCTTTACATTGCACTTTGGACTATTAAGGTTGCATTTATGCTACATAAATACAAGATGTAATAATTTAATGCACTGTTATACCAGGCTTTTTAAAATACACAAAGATAAAAAAATATTTATTTACAAGATATAACTGTGCTTTTAAATACTCTGTCTTCTGGATACAGCAGATTTACTTTCTACTACCTCTTATCAACCTGTGGTCATCTAATTTTGTCAATTTTCTGAGCCAACAGAACTTTTTCCCATTGTTTTTGCTTTTAGTGGTAAAGCAAGTTTGAGAGGCTAAAAAACACTGAAGGAAGGATGCCACTCCAGTGATCGTAGGTACTGATACTGCAGTCTTCAGCAGGAAATATTCATATTTACGTGCTGTGCTCTTGGCTAGCAATTCCTTCTTTCAAGAGCAGGGAGTAGCATTATCTCTACTACTGCTTTTTGGACTATACAGAACAATTATAATATACTCATTTAAAGTAATTAAACACAATGAAGACAGATATTTAATATAATTCTCCTAAGCAAGGTCGTTTTACATCATGGAGTCCAGATGTCTCTTTTCCCCACATATTTGATGTGCATGGTTAACTTTTAGGCCAAGACTGCCAACACTTTCGTGATTATGATGACAGATTAAAGTGTTCATTGAACATAGAGGATTTTCATTTCACTTGTGACAGTAGTGCACTGAGTGAGAATGAAATACAAGACTGTAAGATTAAAGGCGGCACGTAAATCGGGCACACTGATACTGCAATAATCTTGGTCTAACCCACACATGCTGATCGCCCATTTAAACATAATACTCTAATCTGAGCTGAGCATATTCTTTTCAAAGTCTTGTTCACATGTTCCCTCTCATTCCTACCATAATAAATATATCATTTGACGAGGAGCTTAGTGACAACTGCAGAAGTTAGTTCTAATTACCAAAAATAATCAGTGGCTTTGAAATATTTAATAATCCTCTGTGTCATAACAGTGCCAAACGAACATGCACATTTGTTATAAGACAAATATCAGAAAAGTAATAACATTGTCTTTATGATAAGCAAATGGCACAGTTTTTTCACTGATATTCTATGGCACAGTGGCACAGATGTTCCGCTAGCCACAACCAACCAACCACACCATATGTAAGTTTTAAAATGTCTCTTTGGCTATGTCTACACTTTCTAAAATTAGTTCGAATTAGTTAGGAAAAACTTAGTTCAAACTAAGCAAGAGCCATTCATGGCACTTGCTTAGTTCGAATTAGCGATCCCCATTCATTTCAATGGCCGGTTAGTTTGAACTAAGAAATGAATTTGAATTAACATGGCCACATTGCTTAATTCAAACTAGTTAGTTCGGATTAACTTTTTAGTTCAAATACCCTATTTGAACTTATTTGTTCGAATTAAGGAAGCCCTTAATTTGAACTAACTAAAGCCTAGTGTAGCCATGGCTTTAGTTAGCTCGAATTAAGCCTCCTGAATTCGAACTAACTTGCCAGTGTAGACATAGCCTTTCGTATTAGCATAGAGTGGGTAAAATAACAGGAGTCCAAAAACAATGAATAAGAAATAATTTACTCTTGACAGTTTATCTCTCTCAGCCTTTGCTGGCCTATTGCAGTGGTAATGACTTTGGGTTTCTAAGAAGAAACTTGTTCATAGCTCTGCTTGACATTCAAAATCTTGGAACAAATAGAGACACTGGATTTATGGTTTATTACAACAATCTGTAACCCATGCTTCCTCCCAGCTTTTCCCAATTCCCTGTGACAGGAGATGTTAATGAGCCACTTCATCTTGAATGGTCGTTTGAAATGTGTGTTAACTACTTAGGCTAAACAATCTGTTCTACCTTTTACTTAGCTGTGAAACTTGAGTACCTTCTCCAGAGCTGAAGATCTCTATGTAAATCTGAAAGCTCGTCTTTCTCAGCAACAGAAGTTAGTACAATAAAACATATGACTTTATTACCTCAAACCACACTACCCCTTCGGAACTTGTCAAATCACCTTGTGTCTCTAATATCCTGGGATCAACACAGGTATACCACCACCAGAAACTTGTTCATCCTGGCAGATAGAGGTAAAATGCTTTCGTTACATACAAAATAACATGCTACTCACTAAAACAACACTGGTGGCACTTTTAAAGACTAACACATTTATTTATCGCATGGGCTTTCGTGGGAAAAATCCCACTTTGTCAGACGCTTGAAGATGGGAAACTCACAAAAATGTTACTAACTCTAAGCCAAACTCTGCACCTTGGGCTCATTGACTTCACAAAGAGATTTGCTTTGACACAGACTTCACTGTAAATGCTCAATTAAAGTGCTATCCTGTCATCCTCAGCAAAATCCTACTGCTTAGGCATTCTCGTGAGATTTTTCTGATGAAATCCAATCAGTCTGTCTTTGGCATAGGTGGAAATGCTGATGCAATGGATAGTCAAAGCAAGAGTGTTGTGTATGCAGGGCATTAATTATTTGAATTGTAGGTGTCTCTAACTTAAAGTGACTCTGAAGGAAACTACCACAGGTTGGGCTCAGAATGAGACTTCAGAGTTAAAGGATGAACATTTTACTAAATATCTACCTTTGTTTTTGGCTAGCAAGTCATGATTTCCAAGTGATTATAAAACTGTTCCAAAAAAAAGAACAAAATTCCAATAAAATATCATGCTTAAATGAAGAACATGTACTACACTATATTCAAAAGCCAACAAAAGGGGGGTAGATGCTTTCAGCTGCTTCTCTATGACCAGCTGTACCTTCAGTAGCTTGGAAATCATCCAGTGAGTAACTCTGACAGCCAACTGTAACCCGACGTTGAGTTTAAAGAACTTAATCCACTCTATTATTGCCTTTTCACAGGTGGAACCTATGCCCTTTTCTTTTATCAAGGTCCTCCTCATGACACAATAAGGACTCCAAAAAGCCAATGACTGTTCATGTTATTTTTCATATATATAATTCTTTCCTACTATGGGTCCAGGTTGGCGAATAAGTAGCAAAAGTCAGCCACTAAACTGATCTATCCTTTTAGACAGCCAGACACACACACCAAAATAAAGGGTAAAATGAGAGTCTAGCATGCATGCATGCCTGCACACACATCACACTTTCTCCTTTGAAACCAGTTCCTAACGTTCCTTATTCAGTTTTCGGTTAATAGCAGTTTTGTTGAGTACAAGCTGAATCAAATCTGAGTGAGTACCTCAATATATACTTCAACCTCTGAAAAAGTAGTTTAAAAGATTTTTCCAATTATACTTAGAATGATAAGTGTATATATTTAGAATATATTAATACAATGGTTCTCAAATTTTTTTCCATCATGACACACTTGACAGATGATGTTCCCCTGTGTGACACACTACAGTCTGCCGGTGGTGGTGGCACTTGGGCTGGGAGTGCTTGGGAGGATGCAGCACTCCGGGACCTGGATGGGGACAGAGTCAAGCCAGAGCAGGCTGGTGCTGTGGTAGTCTGGCTCGATGGGGCCGGGTTTATTTGTATGATCAGGTGGTGCCCCCCTCAGCCCAGGAACTCTGAGTTGCAGCCCCCAAGTCCCTTTACTCATCTGGCCCTGGCTGCTGCCTGTGGTGTGCAGCAGGAGCGGGCTGTTGAAGGCAGCAGAGAGCAGCAGGTGTGAAGGGCTCCAAGCTGAGCTGCCAATTTTCTGTGGCATATCTCCTGGTTCTTCGCGATACACTTTTGTGTCCGGAGACAGTGGTTGAGAACCACTGTATTAATATATATTTCATAGACTGGTTAATTAAAATTCACAATGAATAATCAAAGATAAAGATTTACACAGGGAAATATATATAAAATGGGTATAATTCATTTTTTGATAGAGATACAGCCCAAGTGAACAATGTACAAAATGTAGTTGAACAAAATTTCTTTCCACTATATTACAATCTGGAACAGTATATGTTTTGAAACATCCTGTAGCAATGTAATGTTTAAAATAAAGTTATTATGGCAAGCCATTAAATAGATAAAATGCTGTAGCTATCCACCAACCATCCCCAAGCAAAAAAAATAAAAACAATGGAATTACTAGTTCTAAAGGTTAGTCTACTGCAGAAAAACAAACAGAATCCTGTAGCACTATTAAAGACTAACAGATTTATTTATCGCATGAGCCCACTTTCTCCCATGAAAGCTCATGTGATAAATAAATCTGTTAGTCTTTAATAGTGCCACAGGACTCTCTTTGTTTGTCTGGAATTTTGACACACACATTAGTTCTCTATTCAGCTGGGTAGATCTCCAGATGTGTCCATCCCTAACAGTGCATCTGAAGTAGAGCCAGATATAAAGGGGACAGAATAGAGGCCGTGGATCTAGTGGATAGGGCATTAGGCTGGCAATCAGGAGACCTGTGTTCTATCCTGGTTCTGCCACTGGTTTGTAGGGTAACTCTGGGCAAGTCACTTGGCCTCATTGTGCCTCAAATTCCCCACCTCTAAAATGGAGGTATCAACCTCCTTTGTAAAGGCTTGAGATATACGATGAAAAGCACGAGATAGAGGCTAGGTGTTATTAACCGATACTGCTCATTGCACCCTTTGAACGTAGCTTTCAACTGCACTGTGAATGTGCCCATTGGCCATGCCTTTCTGGCATGTCCACCTTCCCCGTGGTGAGCTGGGAAGACCCATACAGACATAGCTGCAAAACATAAGGGTATTAAATCAGTTGTATACAGGGCTTTTTTTGTAATGGTCCTCAGGGGTACTGAGTACCGGCACCTTTTTTCACAGTGATGTGGCTCCAGCTCCTACGACCACCACCGGTGGCTCCAGATCCCTAGCCGAGCACACTTGTATATAGTCTCTGCTACTTTCCTCCAAACTTAGCCAATATGCAGAGATAATACTCTTTATGAGTCCTGCATGCCTGTGTAGAGCCCTATGATATGACACATCATTCCTAATGCATCATCAATAAAATACTTGATGGTATTGCCTTTAAAAACAGCTTGAATACTTAGGGTTAGGAATTTTCTCTAATTTGTCAACATGTTTGCCATGATTTCCCAGAACTGTAGACAGCATTTTAAAGAAAAAAAATACACATCCTAACTGTCCAGTTATTTAAAAAACTGTCCATGCCTGAAACAGTATTTGAACTTTTCTGTGTAACTGGAGGTTTTACCACAATTCAGAGTGACATCACTGACACAATGGCTCTAAAAGAGAAAAAGGTCAGGAACATAGTGTAAAAGAAAAGAATTGATCACACTATCAGCCAGATTTTTAAAAGTGTGTAGCATATTGGGTGTGTAGGTTTTTTGAAAATCTGGGCTTCCTTATAAGTTCGAATAGGGTATTCGAATCGGGTATAGGGTATTTGAATAGGGTATTCAAATAGGGTATTCGAACTAAAGGATTAATTCGAACTAACTAGTTCAAATTA
Organism: Pelusios castaneus; assembly: GCA_007922175.1. NCBI lineage: Eukaryota > Metazoa > Chordata > Testudines > Pelomedusidae > Pelusios > Pelusios castaneus. The sequence continues at coordinate 5,235,610 of ML685791.1, forward strand.
ACCAATGTGGCCATGTTAATTCAAACTAATTTCTTAGTTCAAACTAACCAGCCATTGAAATGAATGGGGATCGCTAATTCGAACTAACTAAAACTAACTAATTCGAACTAATTTTAGCAAGTGTAGACATAGCCAGTGAGAACTGCTGGATGCTTAACACTTTGAAAATCAACCTCTTCCTTATTTAAATGAGACTTGAGCTCTTTTGAAATCTGTCCACAAATGGGGTTCTGAGCACCTGAAAATCTGCCTCAATGTGGAACTTACCAAGGACTGTGAATGGAATAAATCATTTCTCTCACTGTCAGATAAGCTGGTGAGTACAACTTTTATTAGTGCCTGAGCAGAATGGGATGTTGAAAGGTATTAGGCTGTATATTAAATATCAGCAGTTCTCTAGAGCTAACAAATTTATATAGTACGGCACTTAAATCTCTTGAAAGTTGAATTTACAGGCAGTTAGATTCATATTGAAGTGACAGTGTTTAAGTGTTGAATTTTTCCTTTTGACACATAGGAAGTTACATTCATAACTTCCATTAACAGTAACCACTAATAAAAATGTCTTATTTTTAAATCTTAAAAACCAAGCCATTTTTCTAACACCAATGCTCCAACACAATACTGTTGGACATATTCCATGTACTGTTAATGAAAGGTCTTGAGCATTCATTAGGTCTTAATATTAATAGCTTGCTCAGCAGGTAATTGTTGCAAACACACAAAAATTGATGATAGGAACTCATATGTTCCTGACAAACTATTAGCAACAAAATTTGGAACAACTTAAAACTTACTTATCAAACTATTTGGCAAGCCAACTAAAAGGATATTAGAATAGATGAAATAATGGCAGAGAGTTGTTTATCAGCGTCTGTCATGGACATGCATGTTAAGAGCTGCCAATGTTCCTCGGATGATAAAAGAAGGTCACAATCATCAACTCATGAACACAAGAGTCAAATGTCTTTTCTGGATTCCGAACAATACCAATTCTAATTAAAGGAATACTAACCTAATCACCCCAAACCTATCCAACTTCAGAGGATACTGCAAAGCCACCTGCTGTTTTGGCCGTGCCACCATAACCAACAAGAAAACAATAACATACACACTGATGCTTACACACACAAACAAAGAAGGAGGTCTGTAAGCTGTAAGAAGCAAGGAGCCAAATCTTTCTACGGCTAACTTTATGAAAAATCTACATTATTGTATTTTGCACTTGGACACTATGATGAAGAGCTTTTCACAGATAAGCTACAGACAAAGGCATCAAATCTGACCTTTGTTACTGCAAGTTTGGAACTGTAACTATAGTACAGATATCATTTTAAATAAGGGAAGAGTTTTTACAGTTGTATTTCCAATCAATGTACAATTGTACATCTCTCAAATGTACTTGTTTGACCTGTTGGTGAAAGCAAACTATTAACACTAGAATTTTACTCAAAGGTAATCAAAAAACAATAGTGTTTATCATTGCTTAACATCTGCCCTACTGCTTGCCAGAAAAAAAAAGTCATTATTCAGTTTAACCTAATTGGGTGGCTGAGCTGCGTTTTATCAGCAAAAGAACTGAAAACCAACATGGTGCCTATGAATAATCTGACACAAAGACAATATATAGAGATATAAAACAGTGACGGATCTAGATTAGAAGCCTGCCAAACACAGGTATTTCTAACTGGGTAGAACAATGTTAACCTATTTAAACATACTGTTCGATTGTCAGGTGCAAATGACTGAAATTGCTTTGAAATGGAACCAGACAGTATGGTAAAATCCTTCAAGTATTTTAAAAGTAGATCATAATCAATGGTGTTGAAAGCTGCCATAAAATCAAGTGCCTCAGGATGAGGATAGACCAGAAGACAAAGATCTGTAAATGTAACAAAGTCATTTATAATGTTGACAAGGGCAGTCTATACACTTCAATGCTTTTACAGTTCTGAAATTGATCATGTAAAGAATATTTTGATAGATGGTTGTTCAATAACGTAGGTAGATGGTTGTTCAATAATGTAGGTACTGCCGATTATAGATTCATCTGCTGGGGAAAAGGGAGGATGGACGGTTTGGGTTTGGGGAGGGGAGGGGAGGGTTTTTTTTTTAAAATCTTTTGGGTCTTGATTGCTTGTGGAATGTCACTGCTGACAGAAAAAGACCAGAGTTCTTCCTCAACTGATCCTTTCTTGTGGTCCTTATTCAGTGTAACCGCTTCTAATTTCTTTTGCAGATTTTCCTCTACCCCTTATAGCTATACTGTACCATATGACTGCTCCTTCACTTATGAAAAGATGGTCATATTACTAAGGGCTAATAATATCCTACCACCAAACTTCCACCATCTTAATAAAGGTGTGATCTTTGCTTACTCATCAGTAATTTATAAACTAACCTCTGCTATAACAGCAGAAGGGTATGGAGTAAAGCATCTTTTTTAAATATGCATTTAATTATCCCATTGCTTATAACATTAAAAGCACATTCACAAAGATTTTATTGTTTACTCTGATCCAGGAAATCCTTAAGATATAATAAAATGAATCTAACAAAGCAGACAAATATATCATGCTTGAGATACTTGGATTCTATTCCTGTCTCTGCCACTGGCTGCCTGGCTGACCTTGGGCAAGTCTTCCACCCTCTGCAAAAATGTGCCTGTCTTTAAAATGGGGATAGTGAGACTAACCTTCTCTGTAAAGCGATTTAAAATCTGTAGACGAAACGCACTATGTAAGAGCCAGGTGATCTTATTATTACTACTTTGCCTGATATGTGACGTAAAGGAAAATAATTTTCCAAAGGAAAAAAGTGAACTCCTTTCCACCTTCTTCACCAGTATGCAACACAGTCACCTATAAATTGAAGCATACACCTCAGGAAGAACCAAGAAAATACAGGTATGGCAAAATCCCAGTATAGAAATTTCATTTGAAAGACACTGTCATGGCTTCAGCAACTGTTCATTATTCTTTGGGATCTCCTGCGTGGAGTATTAGGAATTCCTCAAACAGCTTTGCAATGCAAATTATGGTTCTGTTTTCAACTCATTCTTCATCCTGAGCATGATTAGAGAAGCTGGTATCTTCAGGAGTTTTCTCTAAGAAAGCTAGCAAGGACTTAGAATCATAGGGTTAAAAGGGACCTCACGAGGTCATCTAGTCCAACCCCCTGCTAAAAAGCAGGACCACTCCCACTAAATCACCCCAGCCAGGGTTTTGTCTAACCGAGCCTTAAAAATCTCCAAAGATGGAGATTCTACCACCTCCCTAGATAGCCCATTCCAATGCTTCACCACCCTCCTAGTGAGAAAGTTTTTCCTAATATCCAACCTTGACCTCCCCAGCTGCAATTTGAAACCATTGCTCCTTGTTCTGTCCTCTGTTACCATCGAGAACAGCCTAGCTCCCTCCTCTTTGGAGCAACCCTTCAAGTAGTTGAAGGTTACTATCAAATCTCCCCTCAGTCTTCTCTTCTGTAGACTAAATAAGCCTATTTCCTTCAGTCTCTCCTCATAAGTCATGTGCCGCAGCCCCCTAATCATTTTTGTTGCCCTCCGCTGGACTCTTTCTAATTTGTCCACATCCTTTCTGTAGTGGGGAGCCCAAAACTGGACACTATTCCAGATGCAGCCTGACCAGTCTCGAATAGAGGGGAATTATCACATCCCTCGATCTGCTGGCAATACTCCTACTGATGCAGCCTAATATGCCATTGGCCTTTTTGGCAACAAGGGCACACTGTTGGCTCATATTCATCTTCCCATCCACCATAACCCCCAGGTCCTTTTCTACAGCGCTGCTACTTAGCCGATCGGTCCCCAGCCTGTAGCAGTGCATGGGATTTTTCCGTCCTAAGTGCAGGACTTTGCACTTGTCTTTGTTGAACCTCATGACGTTTCTTTCGGCCCAGTGGTCCAATTTGTCCAAGTCTCCCTGGATCCTGTCCCTGCCCTCCAGAGTATCTACCATTCCCCTCAAGTTGATGTCATCCGCAAACTTACTAAGCACGTGGTCTATTCCATCATCAAGATCATTAATGAAGATGTTGAATAGAACCGGCCCCATGACCGACCCCTGGGGCACTCCACTCGTTACCGGTTGCCAACCAGACATCGAGCCATTGATTCTTACCCGCTGAGCCCGTTGATCTAACCAGTTTTCGATCCACCTTACGGTCCACTCGTCCAACCCATACTTCCTTAACTTGCCGATGAGAATGCTGTGGGAAACTGTATCAAAAGGCTTGCTAAAGTCAAGGTATACCACGTCAATGGCTCTTTCCGCATCCACAAATCCAGTCATCTCATCATAGAAGGAAATCAGGTTGGTCAGGCACGATTTGCCCTTGGTGAATCCATGTTGACTGTTGCTGATCACTCTATTTTCCTCCAAGTGTTTCAGGATGGATTCCTTGAGGACCTGCTCCATGATTTTCCCAGGGATTGAGGTGAGGCTGACCTGTCTGTAGTTCCCCAGATCCTCCTTTTTCCCTTTCTTAAAGATAGGTACTATATTTGCCTTTTTCCAATCCTCCAGGACCACCCCCGTTTGCCACGAGTTCTCAAAGATAATGGCCAGCAACTCTATAATCACTTCCCCCAACTCCCTCAGCACCCTCGGATGCAGTTCATCCGGCCCCACGGACTTGTGCACATCCAATTTCATTAAGTGTTCCCTAACCTGACTTTCCATCACCGAGGGCCGCTCTTCTCTCCATTCCGCGTTACCCCGTGTAGTAGCCTGGGAGCTGGCCCGCCCTGTGAAGACTGAAGTAAAAAAAGCATTGAGTACTTCAGCCTTTTCCGCATCATCCTCCACGAGGATGCCTGCCCCATTCAGTAAGGGACATACACCACCCCTGATCCTTTTCTTGTTGCTGATATACTTATAGAACCCCTTTCTGTTATCCTTCACATCTCTTGCTAGCTGCAACTCCAATTGTCCTTTGGCCTTTCTGATTTTATCCCTGCAGTCCCGAGCAATATCTTTATATGCCTCCCTTGTCATCTGTCCAAGCTTCCACTTCTTGTAAGCTTCCCTTTTATGTTTCAGCTCCCCTCAGAGTTCCCTGCTAAGCCATGCTGGTCGCCGTCCACATTTGCTGTTCTTTCTGCACATCGGAATGTTATCTTCCTGTGCCTTT
>ML685791.1:5250760-5264899 GCA_007922175.1 Pelusios castaneus
AGGGGTTCACGTGCCCGCAGGAGCTCCGGGGGAGCTTCTGCGGGCACGCGATCCCCCGGCTGGGGGCAATCAGCTGCAGCCGGCGCTTTAAAGCGCCGGCTGCAGCTGACTGCCGGAGCCCATATGTCAATTTCACTGCTCAGCTAGAGCAGTGAAATTGACATGTTGACAGCTCCGATGTCCCAGAGTGGCATTGATTGGCACTCTGGGACATTTCCGGAGGCCAATCATTGCGCTGTGAGCATACACACGAGCTCAAAGGCGCAAGAGATGATCCGCAACAGCTGTTACCACTCTCGTCCGAGTGGTTGTTGGATTGCGCAACAACAAGGCAGTTAAAGCGCAACAGCTGTGTTGCACGTGTGTACCCTGTTGTTGCTATCTCGCAGTAAGGAGCTTTACTGCGAGATAAACTGATCGTGTGTACAAGGCCTGAGCTGATTGCGTGACCTCTGGATGGTACTGTAAGAATTAATCAATGTTTGCAAAGCACTTTGAGATCCTTAGTCTAGTCAAAGGCCCTGTAAAATAGCAAAGCAATACAAGCTCTTCATTTTCTGTTATGCCTCTCAGGTATCCTACCTGAGCAACACAGGTTACACAACACATTAGGATCACTTCACAGGTCTTTTAAGGAATTAGATGAAAGGCCCACCCAAATTTCTTAGGTATCTACAGAGCGCAATGTCAATGCCACAAGCAGATTCAACGAACAGGCCTAGTGGCCCAGCATGCTGTATTGTGTTGTGCAGGAGGAGGAGGAGGACGAGACAAGAAACAGGTTGTCAGACAGTGAGTAATGGAACACCCCACTGTCACCTACAGTTGGTTTTGAATCCATGCTGTGCAGTTTCACCAGTAATGGCATCAGTATATGATTAATGCTTAAGACCAAATATAGACCTGTTTATCAATCTAGCCAGCATTGGGTCAAAGTATCAAGAGTAGCTGACGGACCTTTGACTTTCAAAAATGTAAGAATCAGGCAGGATCTCAGCCATTCAGCACTCTTGTTTGCAATTTGTGTTATGGGCTTATTCTTAATTTCTAAAAACCCTTTCACTGTAAAACAGCCTTATATCTATACTAATATGGTCCAATGGATTACACAAAATCTTCCTTCCCTTCTAATTTATTGCAACAGTGAAAAGAACTTGAATTTGTAATCTCAAAAACCAAGCATGATGGCAGACTAAAATGCAAAGATATTGTTGCATAACGAATGCTAGCATGATCAGCTGCCATTCTCTGACCTAGTGCATTAGTTATTGTCCAACTCCCCAGCTAACAGCAGGCATAGGTGAAAGATAGCCCTCCAGTCTAAATGGAAACTATGGCTCTGCTCTTCTGTCAAGCACAGGATGTTTTTTCAGATCTAGAGGCCTTTTACTCTAGCACCACTAAGGAAGTTAAGAGAAACACTTGCACCTGCATGAAAGCCTAGAGGATATTAACCTGATCTCATGAGGTGCAAAGGGTCCACTGGATTATGCTCAGTGTAATGTGCTCCCATTAAAAATCAATGGGTTTTCCCCCCTCCTATTTCTTTCCTTCAGAGTATGTCACGATACAGATATTCAAATCTGAGCATCTATTCTCCTTCTCAGTGTACCTCTACCCTGATTCTCTAAATCCAAACCTTCAGACATAATCCCAGCAAAATTCCCACTAATGCATATGGTCTATAGCATTGATTCTATTGCACGTGTCTCTTGTATTTACAGAGACAGAGTACATTTCCTTAATCATCAAAGGCCATGTAAAGCCAAGCATATTACCGCTTAATGATCAAGGGGAAAATCCGACAAATACTCCATTACGTTGGTTCAGGAGAATGAGTCTGTCCTTTCTCATTACTGCACGGCATGCATTCCATATGGTGTTCAGACCATTATAATATACTTAAAACTAATGAAATCATTACCATCCACGAAGTTAAGTGCAAAGCTGATTTACTAAGTTGTTGTTACTGTGGTAATGAACGAACACTAGATTAAAAGAGGAGAAAGTACCTTACTCTGGAATTTACAAAGAGGAGGATTTTTGAGACTGATGGTGCTATGTGCAGCAATAGCTTCTTCCCCCTTCCTGGACTGCTCAGAATCTGCAGACAAATTACAGCTGCCTCCTCCTACCTGGGTTTGTTAGGGGAAGAGGAATTTAAATTCACTGCAAAAACCTGGCAAACTTCTCCGGGTTTGCTTGAAAATACAAAATTGTTTCAATGTTAATCCTGAAATGAAAGGCTATTTTCTTTAATTTACTGCATGGCTGAGGCAGGCCCCAAGCCTAGCAAAAAGTCCACATTTCAGGCAGAGAGGTCCTGTGAAGACGGAACAGTGACGCTAAGAGCTGCTGCTCACAAAGTAGTCAAGTTATGTGGCATCTTTCCATATGGAAGCACAGAGGATGGGCTTGTGGGTGGTCAATGGAACAGTCAGACCCAATGGACCAGAACTACATATAAGATGAGTACAAAGGACTGTAGCCACTACTACAATTCATGGCTTTAGTGCCTCTGTAGCTGGATTGTACCCTACGAAGAGGGCGTGCAAAGCCAAGCCCTGTAACATGCCTTGCTGGTTATGGGAGCAGAGTTTTAGCCTACAACACTCAGCCTTATCAGCTTCCAGAGGGAATATTTACAAAACTAACCTATTCCATCCAAAATTATGAGCTGAGCTTTTATTGTTGGACCTTAGAATACTATTAATACGACTTAAGATTTATAAGCATCTGGTAATGAAAAACTCATAATTACTTGATAAATGTTCTTAGAAGAGTTCAAGCATTTCAGCAATGAAAATTTAGTTTGATGGCCTTATGAATAAAACAAACAGAATGTGTGTCACCATGTACTACATAGATGGCACATCCTAGTAAAACCATCATTTTTGCAAAGGTTTATAAGAAATATGTTAGAATTCTATAGCACAAGCCTGATAAAATAGCTCTAAGCTTGCTCTTACAGAAACAGCAATTCCAAAGTTAGGTATTAAAGCACTGTTAAATAAAAAAATCACTTCTGGAGAAAAACAAACTGTTTTTAAACAAAATTATTTCTCTTTAATAAAAAAGTATTTTGCTCTATTTAGGTAGAGAGTATATTCTAGCTAGCTAAGGAAAGAGATATAGGCGTATTGTCATACTTTTCCAGGGTTTAATCATTTGATAAAACCTTTGATAATTTATTCATGAATGTTTAATCTGATGGTTTAATCTTCAAACTGTTTCCCTGCTAACAGATTTGTTTTATTTCCCTTCCATATTCTGCCTTCACATAATTACCACTTGCTTTTGTAAATGATTTTCCATACTGATTAGCTCAATGAGGAAGGTGTCCATCATCTGAAACTTTGCTGTGTTTATCTCAAATTGGTGAAAATTGCTGGGGAAAAAATCATCGACTGTTTACTTAAACCACATTAAAAATGTGCATTTCTGCCACATGAGACAGCCATTAAAAAGTCACCCTTCCAGGTGATGAAATATAACTGGGCTCCTTCCTTTTGCAGTTTGTTTCAAGTATTACTATAAAGGTAATTTATTCCTAAGTGCTATGGAGAAATACTTCTTTTGCCACTTCAGTTTCAAACACTAACATCTCTATTTGAATGCCCAACAAAATATACAGGGTTGCAATTCCACTTGAAAGTTTATTTGCTCAACCAGCATCATTCACACTTATGGGAGTAACATAACATTGTGTGACAGCTACTAAAGCAATTACGTTAGGTTCAGAGTAAAGTAGAGATTGACTGCTTTCAACAATGGAATATACTTTCCTATAGGTTCACCAAGGACAATGCTAATGGCACCACTACTTGAAGAAGTGCTTGTATCGACAAATAAAAATATTGACCCAGGAAAATGAATGTAAATATCTTCCATAACCCTGGCACCCTACTTCTGTATGCATTATCATTTCCAGGGCTCTTAACTGAGGCAAATCAATCAATTATAGTATATGTTTATCAAAAGCTTACAAAGAAACATAGGGTGATCAAAACCCTTAACTTCTTCAAGCACTGTTTCAGAGATAAGGAAATCACTTTGGCTGCGTCTACACTGGTAAATTAAGTCGACTTAAGCTTGCTTAAGTCGACTTAATGTACCCTGCGCCTACACTACAGTTTCCTTAAGTCGACTTAAGCAGCTTCCTTAAGTCGACTTAAGGAAAATAAAGTCGACAATGAAAAATAAGTCGACTTTATTAAACCACCTTTCTAATCGACCTAAGGCTTAATTCGACTTTCTAAAGTCGAATTAAGCCAGTGTAGCCCTGGCGTAGCCTTAAGTCGACTTAGGGCTACCCCAGGACTACACCAATGCCCTCCCTGCCGGGGGTGGACACAGGGGGAGCCTGTCATGCCCCCCAAAGGGCAGGGCATGTGGGCACGGTGTGACACTGTCTGGATTTAGGGAAGCATTTATGATATTATTTTCTATGGATATCTCATAAATGCTATAATCCATAGGAACTATGTCATGTTTGGTATCAATAGAAAGGTAGTAATTTGCTGGGAATGATTATATAATTTATGTCTAGGAATTCTATTTTGATTAGAAGATAAGAATTTGATGTTATATCCATACTTTAACTTGTGTCATTCTGGAGAAATGTCTTAGACGGAACAACCATTGTCTCCTTAATGTTTAGGAATTTGCCAGGTGATATGGTTCCAGGTGATATGGTAAACTGATGAGCCATTAAGGATACAATGGTTGTATTCTTTATGTCCTCAATGGCTCATCAGGATACTCCCTGGGACCATTCTACCTGGAAAATTCCTAAACATTAAGGAGACAATGGTTGTTCACACCCTCCGTCTAAGAGTGTTTCCTGCTGTGAAGAATTTTCTATCAGGGCACTTTCACCACACAGCCCCTGACTCTAGAACTCATTTTCCCCTGGGTCCATCAGAACTCAAGTGTGCTTATCTCTAGGTCAAATTGCAAATCCGATCTAGTTACTCAGGCTTCTCTGGAGAGAATGGGGGCTATTTCAGAGAGCTGGGGAGAAGGGGAGGTATTTTATTATTCTCGACAATACAGTTATTTTACATTGATTATTGCACAGAAATATAAAATGCTGCAGACAGAAAGGTTACCCACCTTGTGTGGTAACTCTAGTTCTTCGAGATACCTGTCCACATGGATGCTCCACCTTAGGTGTTGGCGCGCCCTCGCAACATGGCTCATCTGGGTCGTGCGGCAGCAAGAGACAGCCTCGCGCCATTATAGGCACCCTCTTGCCACGTGCGTGACCCGACCCTCCTCAGTTCCTTTTCAACTAGGGAGTGAAAAGAATAGACGCTGAAGAAGATGAGGGGAGGAGGGTGGACAGTGGGGCACCCGTTAGACAGGCATATCAGAGAACTCCAGTTACCGCAAAAAGTGGGTAACTTTCCTTTCTTCATCGAGCTGTGTCCCCGTGGGAGCTCCACTTTAGGTGACTCCAAAGCAGTGTCCTCATTGGGAAGGAGGGACTTCAGAGTCAGAGGTGTACAGAGCAGGAAGGACTGATAAGCCAAGAGCGGCATCCAGTCTTGTTACTTGATCAATAGAGTAGTGTTTTTTGTAAATGTGTGAATTGAGGACCATGTGGTAGCTTTGCATATATCCAGAACAGGGACATTATGGAGAAATGTACCCTAGAGGTACAGATAGCTCTTGTGGAGTGAGATCAGATGTTGTTAGGAGGTGACACGACTGATATATTGTAGTATGTATGTATGCACCTGGAGATCCATTTCGAGAGTCTCTGTTTGGATAGTGTGTCTCCTTTGTTTCTATCAGCTGTGGACACAAATAGTCTGTTGGTTGTTCAGAAAGATTTTGTTCTTTCAAAGTAGAAAGCCAAAGCTCTGGAGACGTCAAGCATGTGCACAATGGATTCTCAAGGATTCAAGTGCGGTTTCAGCATGCACACAGGTAAGTCTATGGTTTGGTTGAGATAAAATTGCGAATTGATCTTAGGGATGAACTTTGGGTGCGGTTTTAATGTCACTTTCCCTTTGTAGAACATCATGTATGGTGGAATTGCCATGAGGGTTGCAAGTTCGCTAATACGTCGGACCAAGGTAATGGCAATTAGAAAGGCTACCTTCATGGATAAGTGAGCGAGGGAAGCCGTTGCCAAAGGTTCAAAGGGGGCCCTGGTTAGGGTTTTAAGAACCAAGTTCAAATCCCACATGGGAGTGGGCTGGCAAATGTCAAGGTAAAGATTCTGTAGGCCTGTGAGGAATCTTTGCACTATTGGGTGAGAGAAGGGAGATCCATGACATGAATGATCATAAAAAGCTGAGATGGCAGCCAGGTGAATTCTGATGGAACTAAGTGACAAATTTGATATTTTTAGGTGTAGAAGATAGTCTAAGATGGCAGGAATCAAAGCCGACATGGGTTGGATACCATTGCGAGAACACCATCGGTGGAACCATTGCCATTTCTGCAGGTAAGTCTTGTGCGTAGAGGGTCTCCGGCTATTTAGTAGAATGTTTAATACTGGTTCCGAGCAGTTTAATTCCTCCTGAGAGAATCAATTAGGAACCAGGCTGTAATCTGTTGAGATCCGGGTGCTTTATGTGCCCATTGTGCTGCATCAGAAGGTTTGGTATGACCGGTAATATGATAGGAGTTCTCGCTGACATTTCTAGTAAGTAAGTGTACAATGGTTGTCTGGGCCATGAGTATTACTGTCGCTGACTCTGTGTGTATCTTGTGAAGAACTCAGGGAATGAGAGGGATGGGAAGGTACGCATACAGGAGACTGAAATTCCACTATCGGAGGAATGCAACCCCTGGGATTGTGGGCTGGACCCTGGCCTAAACAATACTTTGGACATTTACGATTTTTGTATGTTGCAAAAAGATCTGTATGGGGCTTTCCCCATTACAAAAAAATGTTGTTCAAGATTCTCTCGCGTATTTCCCACTCATGGTGGCGGGAGAAAATATGGCTGAGGAAGTTGGCCGTTGTATTTAAAGCTCCCCTTAGGTATGTGGAGATTATTTTGGTATAGTTCTTGAAGCACCAGTTCCATAATCGGATCGTCTCTACGCAGAGGGATCTGTATAGTGCTCCGCCCTGCCTGTTTATGTAACATATGCAGGCAGTGTTGTCGGTCATGACCTGCACATGTTGGTGGGCAATGAGGGTTTGGAAGTGTAGACAAGCATATCGTACTGCTTGAAGTTCGAGACTGTTTATGTGTAAAGATGCCACCTTTGTGGACCATTTGCCCTGGATGGTAAGATTCAGGACATGAGCTCTCCATCCTGTGAGGGAAGCATCTGTGGTCATCATGAGGGTAGGAGATTGTTGTAGAAAAGGTAATCTGCTTCCAAGGTTTGATGGTATTGTCCACCAGAGAAGGGATCATTTCAATTCTTCTAGGGGAACAGTAAGAGGCTTGTGGAGAGAGTGTAGTCATGGTCAGTAGACTTTGGCAACCCAGAGTTAGAAAGGGCGCATATGTAGTCTTGTATCCTTGACCACAAAGGTTGTCAGGGACATGTGTCCCAAAAGTTGTAGATCAGTGGTTCCCAACCTTTTTGGCTCGAGGGCCACAAATATTATTTGTACAACCCTGAAGAGCCACCAGTCTAATTAATTAAAATTTAATTAATTAAATTCAAAATAAGTTTTAATTATAATTAATTAATTACATGTAAATTAATTATTTTATTAAATAGACTGGTTGCCCTTCAGGTTTGTAAAAAATTATATTTTTGGCCCTTGAGCCAAAAAGGTTTTTTAAACATTTCTAAAAGTTTTTTTTTAAAAAAGGGCTGGGTGCCCATAAACACCGGAACCTCCCGGCCCTGGGTGGATGTGATCCCCTCCACTTCACACCTCTGGGTGTGTGTGGACAGCGCCGGGCCCCACACAGCCCAAACCAGCCCCAGCGCAGCACTCCCTGTAGGCCAGCTCCAGTCCAGGTCAATCCCCCCCCGGATGTCCTGCCCTGGTCAGGGACCGGGTCAGGGCACACCCACTGGCCCTCACCTGGGAAGCATCCACTCGGCCATGGCCCCAGCCCAGCTGGCTCTTTTCTGACTCCGCTCCTAGCTCCACCGGGCTGGCCGGCACCTCCCACCCTCCTCGCTGAGGTCCTTGCTTCTGCTGATCGGCCAGGGGAGGGAAGAGGGCAGCCGCAGTCCAGCTCCAAGCTGGGAGCCAGGAGCAGGGTAACCACCTTGAACTTGTGGTGGGCTATAAACTTGTTTAATTTTCTGAGCTCAAGGATAGGACGCCAGCCTCCCAATCGTGTGGAAGTGGTGTTTTTTGTCCTCTGGCATAAATTCCATAAAGACTGCCAATTTGAGATAGTTATCATGGTCGTAATTGGCAAGCAGGGCTGAGTAATTGGCCACACGGTGTTGAAGGGTGGCAGAGGCATACACCTTTTTGCCCAGGAGGTCCATTTTTTTATTCTCCTTGTCATGTAGCACGATTGAAGAGCTGTTTGTGGCATTGGTTCACCGCTTGGTTAAAGAGATATTTGTTATCTTTACTGGGTACATAGTACTTCTTGTCGAGTTTCCTGGATATCCGGGGAATAGTGGCCAATGTAAGCCAGATTTCTGTGGCCGGGTCTGTTAATGTCGCATCCATGGGCAGTGCGATATGTGTGGCAGACTTGCTTTGGAGAATACGCAAGAGCTTGTGTTGTGAGTCAGGAGCGGTCTACAAAGCTATCTCAAGAGAGTTAGTCACTTGGTGAAAAAGATCTTGAAACTGTCAAAAGTCATCAGATGCGGTGGACTGAGAAGATGCAGTGGCTTCTTCAGGTAAGGGTGACACCATTGTGGGGGAAGATGCGGGTTCTAAGCTTCCCAATTCCTCCAGAGGCTCCTGAGTATCCTGGGCTGGCGAGAGGATAGGTTGTGGAGGAGGTGTGTGTGATGTAGAACGTCTGGGGGCGGGAACAGAGTAGTGAGACCAGGTATCCCATGAGGGCCAGTGTTGTTGAAATGTCTGAGGTTGGCTGTACCAGAGAGGCGGGCACCAAGTGTACGGTGGATAGGCAGGTGGTCTGCAATCCTGAAGGTGTGGAAAAAGGTTGTTGGGACCTCCTCTTCCTTACTGTCAAAGAGAGTAGGTAATAAGGTGCTAGTACCGGACTACAGGGGGACCGTGGTGCCGCTATTGTATTGAGTAGTTGGGTATGTCTCCTGTGTGGGAGTGTGGTGCTTGCGTTACTGAGTGTGCTTGCGGGGCACTGACTGGTCTTGCGGCTTCGACATTGTCGCAGAGGTTACAGCTTCCATGGCACTTTGAAGCACTGAGGTAGTAGCTGGCAGTGCCACTCTTGAGAGTAACGTGGTCGAGCCCGTTGGCACAGAGGGTAAATGTGCCATGGGAGGGTCAGAGTGAGCCCCATGGGCAGATGGAATCGTGGAGGGCACCGGTGTCGGTGGTGTTTCCTTAGGTGCCCTTGTGGAAGGCATAGCTGCTGAGGAGGTGGTTTTTTAAATTCCTGTGCCAGCCATACACTGGGCCTGAGGCACTCTTCCCCCTGGTCTGAATGTATTGAGGAGGACCTTTGGGGGTGGGGGAGTTTCCACCAGCGTACCTGAGGAACCTAATTCCTCTCTGGTACATGGTTTATGAGGCGAGAGGACCTTTTCTTTGCTGTGGCATGAGGCGAAGTGAGGTACCCATCATCCTGAATTGGAGGAGCCGTTGACGTCCGCTCGGAGTCAGAGACTGGGTGAAGAGAATGCTCCATTAAAAGTAATTTTAAGCATAGGTCTCTTTCCTTTTTAGTCCTTGCACTCAAATTCTGGCAGTGAGGGCATTTTTGGAAGATGTGTCCTTCTCCCAGGCATTTAATACAGTCAGCATGACCGTCGGACGTAGGCATAGCATCCTGACAGGTCTGGCAGTGTTTAAATCCCGGAGAAGCCGGTATTGTCTGCAGGGAAACAAAACCCCTTTCAAGTGTTTTTTTTCCCCCTTTAACTGTGGAAAAAATGAAAGAAACAGTTAATAGGAAGGAGAAATAAGTTGAAAAGAGAGGGAAAAGGGTAAACAGGAGACGTTTGAAGATGAACTGAGGGAACAAGTCGGAGGTCCGTCTGGGTCCACGGGCAGTCGAAAAGGAACTGAGGAGGGTCGGGTCGCACACGGCAAGAGAGTGCCTAGAACAGCATGAGGCTGTCTCTTGCTGCCGTGCAACCCAGATGAGTACCACTAAGAATTCTCCAAGCCATGTTGTGAGGGTGCACCGACACCTAAGGTGGAGCACCCATAGGGATATGGCTTGAGGAAGAATTATATCTTACTTATATGGGACCAGCCCCTGAAGTTCTTGCTCAGGTTTTATTCTGAACTCTCTCAGCTAAACCTACGGTCAGACTGCCTCCTGTCCTCGTTTGCAGAGGGACCTGCAAGAACAGTTCCCCACTTGAGAGCCCAATACAAGAGTACAGAGACTGTCCCCACTTGCTGAACATGGTGTCAATGCAGAGACAAAGGGGGCCATGTCTCCACCCCCCTCTATGCATGCTAGCCTATAGAGCGGTGCCAGTATATCGGGAGGAGCATTCAAATGGCACGTGCCTGTGAGCAGGAACACCACCAAGGGAACATCTGGTTTCCTGAAACAGTTTTCCCAATGTACCTCTTCAGGTAGTGTAGCTCAGTGCTGCCCCCTACTCATTGCTTTTGGCCAAAAGCCAAAATTTAGCCTTCCAACTTCACTGTAATTAATCTCTGCTTTCATAGTTTATAAAACCAGAAGGGACCACTGTAACCATCTGGTCTGATCTCTTTTATAACAAAAGCCATAAAACACAGGTAGACGTGGGGTGGGACATGAAGGGCTTTTCCCCACCCAGCTTTGTGAGGGGACTGGCTGGGTTCTCACCTGGGAGCAGGGACCAGCTGGGATGCAGGTAGTTGCAGCCCGCCTCCTGGCTGGGAGCAGGCGGGAGGAGGCTCCTGTTGCCATGGTCCTGGCTTTGTGCTAGGACTGGTTGGGAGGTAGCTGCAGCCCACCAACCTGACTGCTTCCCGGCTGGGAGCAGGGACCCAAGCAGGAAGGGGATGCTGCCACTTGGTTCCAGCCTTTGCCCACCCCAAATCAGGCAGTCAAACTCTTCCTATGCATAGGACTTTCCTGAATTCATTCCTTCTTGAACTAGAGCATGTCTTTTAGAAAAAATATCCAGTCTTTTCTCTGACTTCTTGTGCTATAGTCCAGATCTAAAAACTAACTCAAGTATAAAACACAGAAAAATAAACCTCTGCAATGGCCAAAGTGAACAAAGGGAAACTTCTAAACATTTAAGGCCCACAACAAAACTTGGACCCAAGACTTACCCCAAACAACTGGTATATACATGGCAGGTGTAGAAACTCCCCACCCACCCCGGAAAGGGGGCAGAGCATGCACACTCCTCTGCATGGTCACTCTACAGCAGCATTCACAGACACTATACAGATCTTATGCAGGAGTTTAGATCTAAAGATTCATATAGTCACGGATATGCTTTCATCCCATCCAGAACCTCCTCCTATGTAAGCCATTGGCAGAGACCAATGTAGGACTGGGCCATGTGTCAAGTGGGGGACATGCAGTCCTCATACGGAGCCCAACCACACCCTGTGAACTTCCCTGTGCTGGAGAACACTGATAGTTTCACGTACGTGTGCAACCTCAATCTGCCCTTCCTTGTTTGGGAGATCTTACTCAGGCAAAGTTTGCACTGACGTCACAATAGGATTGGAGGGCTCAGGACTGAGCCCCTCGTCAGCAAAAGAGTGTATTAAATCAAGTTTTTCCCAGTGACTATCCTGCAAGTCTTCATGGAAAACAAATTTCCACAAGCATTTTTAGAATCTTTTACTGTTTCCAATTATTTTTCTTATTAGCATATGCTTTCCATGTGCTGGTTTTAAGACTGAAAGAAGTCTAGAAAGGAGAAGCTCTTCTATAATAGGCAATTATTAATTCAAACAAAATGCTATATCCATGTCAACAAAGGGCCTGATTCTGCAAGCACTTATGCACCGAAAGGTATACCCAGGTTTTTTTTGCACAATGGATTGTAAAACCAGAGCTCCATATCAAAGTTCAGTAACAATCAGTCACAACATTGACTGGTGAGAATTCTAGCAACATCTTCAGTCAAAATAAGTGGAAATGCAAAGCTATAGTTTGCATAATAGTTCAGTATATATTAGGGATAGCCTGATATTTGGGGTGCGGGTGTGCATTATGCAAAATGCATGGCAATTGCTTGCTATGGAAAGTAGATGCATTTCTACTGCTATTTAACAAAATCCAGTAAGGTGAAAAGGACACATTCACTGTTATCAAATGAACTCTCATTCTCTGTGAATGGTTTTGATCATGAGTACTGGCTGAGTTAACACAGAGGGCCAGATAACTCCTTACATATATTTGTCCCCATAGGGTCCAGGAAAGTCTGGGAAGTTCTGTGCATGGCTTCCTCTGTTTTAGGGAGGATGATGTGTGCCCTCATATGGAAGGAATCAGACCCACAAAGCCTATAGATATCTTAGATCCTGAAGGGGATCTGTGAGGCTCTGTATCCTCACGCTCTCTAAACCCCCTTCAGCTCTGCCCCAGCATCTATCCTGTTCCTCACTACATGAAAGTTTCCTTAAAGCCCCGTTACATATTTTTTGATCTAACAGGAACTGATTTTAGCTATGATCCACCGCTTTTCTCTCAACACTTTAGAAAAGATCTCTTCCCCCATAATAGCACAGACAGAAAATATATTTTACTGCTAATTTGTACAGAGTAGTAACAGCACCACCTGGATTTAGAGGGAAAAACACAAGAAATTACCACAGATTATTAGTAAATTTCCATTTTATCTTTTAGTTTGAGAACCATAGAATCTCCCTGGTCTTATTATGCCAAAATCAATTACTGATCATATGAGGGAGACAAACCACAGTTAATTAATCTTTGCCAGCAACTTCGCCACTGTCTCACACACACATACACACAACTAGCTGGTCACGGATTATTTGGTGAAAATGGAAAAATATTGGTTTCGACAAAACTTTAGTTGGGAAGGTGTCTCATAGGTGGAGCACTAACTCCAGAACAACCTACAGCATTAGGGCATTTGCCTAAAATGTATAAAACCTAGGTTCAGGTCCTTGCTTGGAACTGGCCAGAATAGGAAGCTGAACCTAGGTTCAAGTAGGCTACAGTTAGTCAACATTTGACAGCAAACTGGAGCAAGTATCCCAGTTTTACCATGCATTGGTGCGATGTAATCTGGGATAAATAGTTGAGAAACAATGGGCAAGTTGGATCCGGGTCTAGGCTGGTGTGCCATCCTCAGACACACCCTATCAAGTTTTTCTTTTGGCTCAAGGATTGCCACAACTGAGCCTGATTCTGGCTGGAGGTCAGTTTATTCCTCCTGCCATTCCAACCCCAACTACAAGCATCATCTTGCCTCAGCTGGTAAAAGCGGGGCATGGGCTGCACCTCAAATGACCTCTTCTGAGGTGCCGGAGTGTGAAGGCCCAGAGATTTTAGAATGGCCCTTGAGTCCTTCCAGCAGACTGTGCACACAGCACGAGTACACCTACTTGGGATGGATACAAGCAAGCACTCGAAGAACAATGGTATTGGGGTCACTCTGAAGACTGACTTTCAGGGCTTTTCACTTCTCTTGCTATTTGGCTTCTTTTTCTTTCTAGAAAACTGCTCTTGATTTATTTAGGGTCCAAACTGTGTGATTGTTAATGGCAAGCAATCCCTTCTCCTGCTTTATCAATTGCAGGCCTCTAGTTACCTTCCAGCACAGCTGAAGTTTGTTATTGAGCTGAAAAAGCTATAAAGCTGTGTGGTTGGAAGACAGAAAGCAACAGAGCATATCTAGAGTCAGAAGTGAAGTGCTATAGCTGTAAAAGAAAGAACAATTTCCAGAACAAATTACAGCATTGTGTTAAGACAGCCCGAAGCATCCAATACGGAGCTCCAATCAAGAATTAATGTTTGCTGAATTAGTTTTCAATGAACAGTTTGGGTTACAAGCTTTGCTAGTTTCCCAAGTAATTATCCAAAGGTCACAAATATCTTTCTTTCTTTCTTTCTTTCTTTCTTTCTTTCTTTCTTTCTTTCTTTCTTTCTTTCT
>ML685791.1:5264909-5405799 GCA_007922175.1 Pelusios castaneus
TCTTTCTTTCTTTCTTTCTTTCTTTCTTTCTTTCTTTCTTTCTTTCTAACATGAGTCATGCCTACCAGCAAACTGTTTAGAAGCACTTAGACATTTATTATTATAACTAACATCAACATAGAAAAAAATTACTGTTTCAACCAAAATGTTTTTCTAAAAACTGATATTTCCCACTCAAGTTGCTTTTGCTACAGATCAAACAAAACTTAAGCTCACCACGAATTATAAGACACTTTACATAAATCAATGACTTCATATTCGTTCTTTGAAAGCTATGGTAATCACTGCATGTTCAGCTGCTTGAAAACCAACCCCATTTGTGGTGATAGGAACACAACTTTTGTTTAATAGATCGGTATATACAAAATACACAAAAATCCATCTATACCACATAAATAATGGATAAGATACTTTATTTAGAGAGAGCGAGAAAACAAGATCTGCATTCAGAACATGTCAGACAGCTTAGAGTTGCATTAGAACAGCCCTTGAATTTAATTCTCTTCATTTCTATTACATTTGCTTGGCACACAAACACTATTAGAAGAGAGGAAAACTCTTAAAGACATTACCACTCTCCCTACCAATATTCACTGAACACTTGCTTTTTAAACTATTCTAACAGACACTATATACAGTTTCCTTTTAGATATGTGGGATCCCCTTTAAGTGCCATTACCACTTTCAAAAGGATTTTGCTTGATTCATATACATACCTAGTGCTTGACGTATGGTTTATATTTTGGTAGTAGGTTGTCAGTTTAATCAAATAATTTATATCACACAGTATTAAGACATTACATTTTGGCAAAAGACGACATACCACATGTTTGAAAAACTTTTGAAGTTTCAGAGTTTAATCAGCCAGAAATGTGAATTTTTGCATGAACACACTAAATTTTGTGGTAGTTATTTTTCCAGTATACCACTAGGTAAAACAAGTTTGAAGATCTTGTAAGTTACTTAACAGAAAACAAAATCAATTTGTATAGAAAAGTAGTGCAAGCAGAGTTCATGGTGGATCATGACCAGAGATGGGCAAGCCAGCCAGAACAAACCAAGAACTAACTATGATCTTTGTTTAAAACAAAAACCTTTCTAAACCAAACCTTTCTAGAAGGTTTGACAAGATCCATTAATTTTACCTAGTTTGGTTTAAATCAGTCACACACCGTGCTGATAGAAAAACACTGAAGATTTTTCATGGTATTTTTAAAATTCTGCAGATTTTGAAAAAGAACAATTCTTTATTTTTAAAATTGTGGTTTACATATTTTAGTTTTAAGTTTTTTACCACCTTCTCCATTCTTCCTGCCCCCCATTCCCCTTTTTCCTAATTCTATCATTCAAAAAGGATTTGGGAGGCAGAAAAGTGGCAGAAAAACGAAATCATCGAAAAACAATTTTTTTCGGGTCATTACAAAACTAGAAAAAACTTAAAAATGGAAAATTAAAAAAACTGTATATAAACAAGTTCCATATATAATGTTCCATATATAATGCTTGTCAATGTGTTGAACCAGATGTTAGGATGGCAGGAGGGTTCAGCATTTATGGGCTGCAAGGGGGTCAGGAAATATAATTTTGGGGGAACACCTTCAGGAAATGTAGCTAAAGAAATATGTGATGACTGGGAAGGGAAGTTGAGACTCCATCTTCCTACTGGGCAGCTGTGGGCTTTTAAAAGAGGGACTGGGATAACTAGCAGAGTTTGGCAGCTTCCAGGGTGGGGTGGAGGGATGGACATTTAGGGATTATGAGAATAGGATTGTATAGGTCACAGATGTTCTAGGTAGATTCATGGAATGCAAGGAGAGCTGGGCATTTGTCTGTAGTAGCACAAGATGACTTCGGAGCTGAATGAGAGATCACATTAATTGCTGGTGCCACTGCAGGCAGGTTCACCGGCTGAGAGAATAGAGAAGGGAGATGGTTCAAAGCTGCGAAGTTCACTATTATGAACTAGTGATGCATACAGAAACAGACAGACAATAGAGACAGAACCCACAACCAACAACAGCCAAATCATAGCCCATTACCATTGGAAGGAAAGGAAAATGTGACGCTGTCCATCACGAGTTCTAGCATTGCTGATGACCCACAGTGTCTGTTTTTATAAGGCCAGAGGTTTGCTATAAAACTGCACCCCACCAGTCTTTTATTTGAACATACTCATCCACATTACAGTATTACTGTTTTCTGAAACCACAGACTATACACTGGTCAAAAGTGTTTGAGTGTTAAATAAGAGATATATTTGTTTGCATTAAATATGTAGAAAGTATAACTAATCAGTGAGGAATACTGTCAACTTATTTGTTTAAATATTTTAGACTTTTTACTAGATCAGCTCTTACTTTAAAAAAAAATACAACACAATAGCTTTTTATCACAACTGACTTAAACTTGCCCAGGAGTTCATCCTAGCTGCAGTTACATTAAATAAATCAATGTTATATCTGATTATTGGGCAATTGTTGGCATGTGAACTTCCTTAATTGAGATTATATTGTTCCATGTAAACAACAAATTTCATTTTTAAAGCAGCAAATGACATTCATTCAAAATGATGAGGCAATAACATCCGCGGAGGGACAGATGGTCTATCGATTTTGTAAAGGGCTCCTTTACACAGAGGTATTTTATCACTCTTTGGTGGAGTGCATGTGAAGGCTTTTTGTTGCTCCAGACAGCACTTTACATAAAAATCATGTGCTTCCTGAAAAACTTTCTGGATTTATAGCGTGCTGCTTTTCTTTAAGCAGACACAGTAATGTTAAATTGTTTAAGCTAATACCTGCTTTGCACAATTCAAGCTGTCATGTGGGTAAGTGTCTCCACACGGAAAGACAATGGCATTTTTCAACCTGAACAAGAATGTGATAGTGGAACAGAGGTGAAAGATACAGGAATACTACACCAGGAAACGGAGCATTTGGGAGACCAGAATTCTAACACATCTGGCTATTGAGATGCTTTTGTTTTTTGACACCACTATATGATAAAGCTGAGGCCTTATCTATCCATAGACACTGAAGACATGGGTTACCACCTGCTGCACTCTAAGCTACTGGAATGTTTTCTAACTCGCCAGGAAGTATACTTGACTCTAATTTAATTACTTTTGACATTCCAACAGATATATCATTTTCCATTTCTTTCAATATAATAATTAAGCATTTTTGGCAATGAATTAGCTTTGATCCCAAATTTACATCAGTCGTCATCATTGAATGAAATTACCTCTGTCATTGACACTTCTTGGCTGAAACTTGAAACACCCTACTAATCTAGCTTGGATCACTACGTCTGTTTGTAAGAAACATAATATGTACAGAGAGATACAAAATGACATGGTGCTTCAAGTTCCTTATGCCAGCATTGTTTGTTTGTTTTTTTCCATAGAAATCAGTGTCTGGCAAATGAACAAGTCAAATTATAAGCCATGTGTAGCCACCAGCATTTTTTCTATAGGGCATTATGTAACAGCTGCTTTATAATAATGTTTTCCCTTTCTAGAGTTTTAAAGGTAAACAGGCAATGGACAGTGAGTTCAGGATCCCCAATAAGAATGTTGCGCAGGAATTCATTTGTAACAAAATGCCTTGCTTGGGAAAGGTAAACCTAACAGAAAAGAAGAGATCAGCAACTTGACTCAACAGAAAGGACAGGCTGAGCTCATTTAAAAACCCAGCGTCTGCATGACTTGTCCAAATCAAATATTTACATGTCTAGACAGAGGGATGGTGTATTTTTAAATGCTGTACATATATATTTGTTAAATAATGGATCAAGAACAGGTTTGTGTACATTAAACCTTGCACTATGTTCATTACATGAAGGCAACAATGTTAGTCTTCAATAAAGATAATGCTCTGCCTATATTTCAGCAGACATGTTTATACGTTATGTCATATACAAATAGTGAGAGAGAAATTCAAGTAAGGTTCTTATGACAGAAGTGGGCAAAAGCATGAGGTAATGCAGGGGTCATTTTGGAAATGAACCTAGTGCACGTGGCTAATTCCATTCATCTGAGTGAAGGCAAATATATTTGTTCTAAACTGAAAATAAACTATATTCTGTATTAAGGCATTTCATAACTTAACAGGGACTTAAAGAAAACATAGTCACATTGATCCACTGGCCTTGGCTAGTGCAGCACTGAACTATGGAGCGGGGTGGGCATATTATTTCATGATCAAAGCAAGGGACTGGGAGTTAAGACACCTGGGTTCTTTTAGCAGAACGGGATTATTGAGAAGCTTAATTAGTTAGGCTAATTTATTGCATGCTTGGTGCATCACCAGGAGAGTATGAAAGCAGACTTTTCCCTTTTAGCACCTACATTGGAGTAGTCACACCACAATCCCTACACTATGCTCAGAGCAAGGATTGCTCTCTTCTAATATCCCCCTAGCGGGGCAGCCAGGACCCATGTAACCGTGGGGCTCGGGACGATCACACTGTTCACTCTCCCCTAGGGACGGCCCTGCCCCCTACACATTAACAGACACAGAGGAAAGAGGGAAGATGAGGAGACGGGGCCTGTGTTGCCATGAAAGGGAGCCCACATTATACCTTTCCAGAGGGTGGATTTTGGTCCACACTTGCCCGCATGTCAGGGAGTTTCCAAAAGTATTTTGCCTTCCTGACACAATGCCTCACAAAGCGCACGCCAAGGCAGTGCAGCCCCATGACTGGTCCGTGCATGAATTTGACAGTTTGTCTCTTTGTAAAGTGCATCTTTGGATGCACTGTATTAACAGCATCAGTATGAGTAATAAACATAGAGTGAAGGTTCAGAAAAAGGATATAGTGTGAGAATAAGAACCCAGAATTTCCAGTACTTCCTGGCTCTAGTGTGGTCTGAAATGATACAAGAAAAGCCTGTATGTAGTGTTGCTGTAGCCTTGTCAGTCCCAGGGTATTAGAAAGACTCAGACTCATAGAATCTAAGGTCAGATAAGACAAGGTGGGTGAGATAGTATCTTTAACTGGACCAACTTCTGCTGGCGAAAGAGACAAGCTTTTGAGCTACACAGAACTCCTCCTCACAACAAAAGCCTGTCATGGAAAGTATGGCACTTCTATGGTACTTGTTCAGTAGTATTCAGTAGTTAGAAATTCAGCAAATTTGAAGCATTCATCACTGAGGGAAGATATGGGCAGGTTCAACAGGTAATAAAATTGAGTGCATTTGGCTGGAGCCAATGTTCAAAGAGTTAACAAAACTATTCCAAACTTCTCAGCCAGGGTAGTCAACCAGTTAATGTCTTTCTACAGCTATCTTTGGTCCTGGCTCTTCTTTTACTTCTGTATGTGAACTCCACTGACTTTGTCAATAATTTCTTTCATTGGTGCAGAGGCAGATATAGGGGGTATAGAATCTGATCTCATACCTTTGTGAATCAGGAACAGTTACCAAATATACTTCTATAGCTAACTTGGTTTCTCCTTCCAGTTGTGATTGAGTGCTTCCACTGACACTTAAGCATGGTGTGTTTTTTCATCACAGCAAATGAGATAACCATGCTCCAATATATTCTTCATGTGTAAGGACTAATCATGCAAGGTGCTGTCAACTTTCTGTAGGAAGATGAGTTTACTCAGTTCTCAGTGAAGTCAGTGGGAGCTGAGGCTTTCTGAATCTTACAGGAGGAGGCTCCTCATGTCCTCTCTATTGTATGAATTTTAAAAAAATTATTATTATTCAAATTATTGTATGATTTTTAAAAAATCATACTCCAAAAAACACTGTTTCGCTTCATATGTTATAGGGGGATCTACTTCCAGATCTCACACAATCAGCCTTGAATTTAAGGAAGCTATTCCCATCTCTCATTCCCAATTTAAAACAGATGGAGTTGGAAATTCCAGCTTTTACATTGTGTAAATGCAGAATAATTTACAACTATGACAATTAAAGGTCAGACTATGCACAAAGGTTGTAACTGTGTAAAGGTGCCAGGAGGTAGGGGGAAAGCAGGCAAGAGGATGAAAAGCTCTTTCTATGCCCTCATCCCCTTGCATACCCACGTAGAGGTCACCACAATGTGACCCTGATGTTTTCTTTGTCCTGTTTAAAGCCCTGATTCAGCAAGAACCCTAGTACATATCTTAACTTTAACAACAATAGTTCCATTTATTTCTGTTTGACTCTTCACATGCTTAATGCAAGAGGTATGTGTTTAAATACCTTGGTGAATCTACGTTCACATAAATACACAGGAGAAAGTGTTCAGCCATTCTTTTTCCACTAACGCATGCCCCAATCCTGCAGTCACACCCATGATGGTAGACCCTGGCACCTATGTACATCTCCACTGACTTTCGTGGTACTTCATTTGGGGAAAAGGGTCTGCCTGCACAGATGTGATTGGAGGAACAGCATCCAAGAAGTGACTCTAGGAAAGAACAATGTGATCTCTTAACGAGAATGCATTATTCAGACATAATTTAACTCTTATTTCTAGGGTTTTGACTTCCCCTCACTTTAATGAAGACAGTGGTATAAAAATGTTTTGGCTTCTTTTCTGATATACTGATCCATATAAAGTGAAAAGGTGCTTTTCTAGAGAATGACTTTTTAAAAATAATGTTTGATGTTGTGCAGTAGAAAGGGCATTATGGGCCCAGTTCCATGAGGTTCTGCCCTACAGGAATTGCACAGCACCTTGCATGGTTAGCCCTTAAACAAGACGACTATATTAAACAGAGTTATTTTATTATATCTCATGTTATATATCTATATGTATCTTGTATCTTTTTTCAAGAATGGGGTTCTCATTTATGAACCTCTTAGTTATTCTAAATAACTAACTTCACTATAATCTATTGCCATTATTTACGTCAGAAAACCCATTCACATTCCTGCAACTCAGCCACAAAAATGTGCTCCAGACAAAATGGGTGAAGATCTCAGCCTAGGACAAAATTCACTTTATACACATTTTTATTTTAGTTCCAAAGGGGGAGCCGTGTTAGTCTAGGTCAGCCAAACAAACAAGGAGTCCTGTGGCACTTTTAAAAACTAATGAGTTTATCGCATGAGCTTTCGTGGGAAAAAATCCCACTTTGAAGAGACTTCAAAGTGTCTGACGAAGCGTCTGACAAAGTGGGATTTTCTCCCACGAAAGCTCATGCGATAAATAAATTTGTTAGTCTTTAAAAGTGCCACAGGACTCCTTATTTATTTTTATTTTAGGTGATACTGCTGTGGTAAAGCTGTGCATTTCTCAGTCTCAAATGTCTTTTCATATGCTTATTCAAACAGAAGCTTTAATATAAAATTTGAAATATGAATAAACTGTTCTGTGATGGACTCTGTTTTTGTATTTTAAATGCTTTTTCCACAAGAAACTAACAACTTTATAATATTGTTAATTAATTTAACACTCATGAAGGGTGCTGAGCTGACAATTCTAAAGACAGAAGTCTGTTGTTTAGACACTGTAAAAGCACACACAGTGGGAGTACAATCTGCCCCATAGTACCTCAACCCTGACCTTCAGAGACCAGCTTTAGGACTGAGGGAGCAATTCATTCTCTGTGGCCCACTCTATCCTGGGCCTTTCTGCTGCCAAAAAGGATCCCAGCTAGAGCCAGTTGTGTAAGCAGTTACGTGGAGATCTTTCCAACAGGAAGTGGCCTGAGACAATCAACTTATTTCACTTACCAGTAGCTCACCAAACAGCCAGCTAGTAGTGAAAGACACCCTACCCCATTGTTGATCCCTCAGCAATCCAGTGCATCCAGCTACTAACTCAAACAAACACATACACACACACTGCTCTGCCTGTAATGATGGTGAGTTGAACAGTACATGGACAGAGACTGGAAATGGAAGAAAAGGAAAATAAAGATTCCAGAAGCTAAAAGCACAAAAGCATTAAGAACAAAAAGCTGTCTGGCCTAACATACCTACTTATTTTAGGATGAAGTTAATCCATTCTTCCTGCTTTCCCACAATCTCTTTCAATAACCCCCAGAAACAAATCTAGGTGTCTCCTCAACTAATTTATACTGTTTGCTTCAACAGCCTTCCCAGTAACTTATTCCATATGTTTATTATACTTTGCATCAAATGCTCTCTACCCTGCACAGAGAGAGACAAAAAAATTCCCTTCAAGCTGACATCTGGCTGTCCCCCATAGAAACTCAGGCTTCTCTCAGGCCTTCCTTTCACACACTAAGCTGTTTGAGCTACCATAGCATTTTTCTTTTTCTATCCCCAAAGAGAAATTCATAACCAACAGTTCACTACATCTGACCTTATAAAAACACACAATATTACAACTAGACTGAAAGGACATGAAAGAAAACTTTTAATAAATAATATGAAACATATCCCTTTTTTGCTATTAAAATCTTTATTATTTCCCTTAGCAATTAAATTCTTTACAAGACACTCTTACCCAAGCTCAATAAAGAGCAATAACATGATCACAGCAGCTCAAATATTATTCTGCCCTGATCCAAGAAGAAGAAAGTAAAGACAGCAGAACTTAGCCCTGAGTATTTATAATTTCAGATGCAGAACTTTACAAGATTCTCTGTTCACACACAAATCTAATCAGATCTTCATTCAAAGTGATACAACAATACTGGAGGTCAAGTGGCAGCATTAAATTGGGCCACTTACATAGTGAGTTCAGGTCCTGAGTTTAATCCCAAACTGACAATAACAGGGAGCACTGTGAAGGCTGTACACTCAACTCACTTAGAGAAAGGAATGCCTCCAATCAATGTTCCCTCTAAGGTTTGGTGGCTTGTGTGAAAAATTTTCAACCTGTGTGCAAAACTTTTTCTGAATAAAAATTTTTGTGCAAACTCATGCAACAGAAATTATTGAAAAATATAGAACAATGAAAAATTAATAAAGTTGTTATTTAAAATTGTTTTTTTATTAATAATTTAAATGTTTTTATGCTTACATGACATTATGTCTCATCAAAGAAAAGGGGCACAGAAGAAAAGGGGTGGTAGGGCAAAAGAGGGCAGGGGTAGGGAGAATGTGGGGACAAAGGCAATGGTGACAAGAGAGGGGAGAAGAGGGATGGCTGGCAGGGGAGAATGTAGGAGCATAGCCTGGCAGGCCATGGGGTGGCAAGAAAGGGAAAGGGAGAGGTGGCATGGCTGGTAGGAGAGAACGTGGGAAAAAGGGCAGGAGTGCAGTTCCCCCCTCCTCCCTAGCACCTCACAGTGCCCAGCCCCTCCACTCCTGGGCCCCTCACCTTCCACGATCCTCTCCCGCCCACAGCCCCTTCCACGATCTTCATCCACTTGAAAGAAAGAAAGAAAGAAAGAAAGAAAGAAAGAAAGAAAGAAAGAAAGAAAGAAGGCAGTCCTGGAGCACAGCTGACCGGCTTGCGGGGGCGGCAGGGGCTGCCCCGGCAAAGCAGAGGCCCCGTAGACCAGCTGCTGGGCTTGAGGGTGTGGCAGGGGCTGCCGGGCTGCGCGGGGGTCCTATAGACCGTCGGACGTAGGCATAGTATCCTGACAGATCTGACAGCGTTTTAGTACCGGAAAAGCCGGCATGTTTGTCAGAGTCCCTGAAGCATTTTTTCCCCCCCTTAGCTACGGGAAGAAAAACAGCTAATAGGAGGAGAATTAAGTAGAAAAAAGGGAAAGGTTAAACAGGACAGGTATGAGGATGAGAGGAGTGAGCCAGAAGTCCGTCCGTGTCTGCAGGTGGTCGAAAAGGGACTGAGGAGGGTCGGGTCGCACGCACAGGAGGAGGGCACCTAGGATGGCGCGAGGCTGCCTCTTGCTGCTGTGCGACCCGGACAAGCACTCCTGAAGATTCTCTGAGCCGTGTTATGAGGGCACTCCAACACCCAAGGTGGAGCACCCACGGACACGGCTCGATGAAAAAGGTATCGACTGTTTTGAATAAAGTGGGGAGACATATTTAAAGGGAAAAACAATGGACACCCAGAATAAAGAGGGGTGACATTGCTTTCTTTTTTGAACTGGTCACCATTTAATTAACTGTGTTTCTCATAAAACAGGTTGGAAAGATGATTAAAAGAAGTAAGCTAATGCTGCTTGAAGGGATTGCCCTCCCCAACTCGAGAATTTAATACTGCCAAATAATGTAGATACTTTGTTCAGAGACTCAGAATGCAGTAAACATTGATTTTTCAAATTAGGTCTACCACATTTTTCTTCACTAAATCTACAACATATCATTATCTATCCAATTATTGCACATGGTTAGTTTCCAGAAACTGTAAAGCTCCCTATCAAAACTATTTCAGTACAGTTGGAATCCAAATTACCAGTTTTACACAACATGATGGTGTAGAAAATACATGTCAAGTTAAACAGTCAGACCTGATAATCTATTGGGTATAATGAATCGATTGTGCATGGCTTTTACTTTCGCATTCTCAGAATTAGCAAACCCCCTGGTGTGCGCATGCTTGGATGGAGAAAGGGCAGGAGTAGGAACATGAAGCTCCAGTTTCAGAGTGACTGAAAGGTCTGAGTTTTAATTTTTGGAGAATTTGAAGTTCTAACTCAGGAAAAAAAGAAAGGCCAAAATTATCAGATTTGTGGGAATAAAGTTAGTCATCTAAATATATTTGGCCTGATTTTCAGAGCCATGTATTAGCATCCCCTGCTCACATTAACATCAATAGCAATTGTGAACCCTTAGCCCCTCTGAAAATAAGGACACTTACCCAGGTCCTTAAATATGGATTTAAGTGCTTTGCTTTAGGCACTTATCTTGTAGGCTAAATCTGACCCATATTATACTTTGCACAACTCTGTTCACATTGATAAAGTTGACTGAGGTGTACATTAGGAAAGAATTGAGCTCAATTATTGTATCTCCTAATCTCCTACAAGACTTCATTCCTTTATTATTATTTTTTTTTAAATCCATCAATTCAAGTTTATAGAGTTGTAAATTCACATATGAATCTGTACACCAACAACTTGACGGCCCTTACTCTGGTCCTGCATCTTCAAAGGGTTGGCAATGACAGAATACCCAACCTGATTCTTCTGAAAATTGACTATGACAACAATACAAGGAAGTCATTTCTTTAACACACCCCACCAAATGATTTATCCAAAAGCTTTCCAAGGAGATTAGAAGCTCTGGAATTTCAAACCCTGTAGAATGGTTTGGTTAGAAAGACAGATACGAATGTACTCATGAAAGCTTCTTCTCCATATTCTTAATCTCCTGCAAACACTTAGAACATGTGTTGTTCAAGAAAGATTCAACAACATCCGGAACAACATACACTTCATTTGCAATCTACAGTACATTCAAGAGGGATTAAATAGCCAAATACAGAACATGAACGTGAAACTTTATCAAAACTATATTAATTATTATGATTATTATTATTGAAGATCACTTAAGGTTTAACAACGTCTCAAGAGAGGAGAAATTAATGAAGGATTTAGTTTAATGGCCACCAGTTTCACTGTGCAGGCTTTTCCACCATATTTTCTAGATAATAATCTGATGCAAGGATCAGCTTCAATCTAGGTCCATCACAAATGTAATAAAAGTCTATCATGCAGTCTCTATAAACTACAAAGGCAAGATTCTTTTAATGCAGACCTACAATAATGACAGCACAACATTTTACCAACCTGTTTCTATACTAGTTTTTTTTCCCAATGCTTAATAAATAAATATTAGTGCTTTTTCCTTCTATGATAGCAGCTATAGCCAACTGAAAGACTGTGTGGATAACAGTTACAATTAAGAAGTAAATGAAGTTTTTGTAGCTTACAATTTTATTTATGAGGAAAGAAATGATTAGCAGGTGAATTTAAGTAGATACTGCCTCATTAAGCTGTCAGAAGAAATTTTATAACTGTCTTTCCCTTTCTAACGAGGGGACAATACTAAGTGTTTACTGAATTAGCATAAAATAAAGAAAATGCACAAAACTGTCCCCTTTAATCACTGAAATGTGTTCCTGTGACACTGAGATAAAGTAGGTGCGGGGGAGCTGTCTGCCAATCTTCCATCATCTCTTTTTTTGCAGAACATTAACATGAAGTAATCAGAAATACCAGACCATACTTACAAAAAACAGATAGTAGGGTAGTGCCGGCATCTCTAAAGTCACCAAAGAACAGCCTGTGTAGACCAACACAATAAGTGGCTCCTTTGTAGAAAAGACCACCAGTGTGATATCAAAATACTACTGAAACAAACAAATGCTTAGCAATCAGTAAATGCTACTAATTTTTCCTCTAGTTGGCTTTACAATTTATATAATGTAAATTACATAACATGGTAACACAATAGTAGCTAAAGATACCTCTCAATTACCATTCAGATTAAAGGGTTGATATGGGCAGTCAATACTATTATATTCCTATAGGTATACCTTCCATAATAATAAGGACTGGAAAGACCGTGAGCAGCATTTCCATTGAAGGGTGAATTTTGCTGCTTGAGTGTCTAGTTGCTTCCCTTTTTTTATAACAATCTAACTAAAATATGACAATTCAGACTCTGAAATTTAAAGAAAAAGTAAGTTGAAGCAAATAGTCAGTGTTTTACTATTGTATTAAAATTAAGTATCTCTCATGATTTTCCCCCCATATCATTAATGTTGGAATAAGTCTTTTTCCATTTATTAGTGTCTGAATATGAATTCAAATGGTTTTTTCACTGGATTTTTTGGGAAAACATATAGTGGTTTCCATTTGCCTTCAGTTCCACATATAAAAGGAGGTGGGGCCCTCTCTAAGTGTCATTCTGGGTTTAATATAAACACACTGGCATACAGCAAACAGTCTCGTGGTGTTTCCAATGTGAAGACACTTAAAATACAAGCAGACTCAGAGTATTTCCTATTATATATGGGCATTCAGGAATGTTTAATTAGAGGATGGTAGAAATCCAAGACAGCAGATTCTGGAGAGAACTTTTTTAATATGCAGGAAGCAATCTGTTTTAAAAGATTAACACAACATAAAAGCATCTTCTGCATCTTCCATGGTTTGAAAATGGTGTTGATGCAAACAATCTCTCTTACTGCATCCTTGCATACATTTTTACATGACACAAAAAGTAATCATTAAGCACTAGCTCTAATTGATGGCGCCTGTATAATGGTCAGACACACAGCATCAGTGCATGGGTACATAAGAGCATACAGCTCAATTATCCACTGCCCTAGCTAAAGGAAGATGACAGGGATTCCATCAGAGATTCTTGATTCTTTCCTGCCTAGACCCAGACTAAATTAAAACTTCAAGAGTGTGGCTTTATGTTACAATGCTGATGGCATACCTTCCACCCACCAAAAAATCAGGTTCTTGAGACAGGCAGGCCTCCGCTGCCTATTAGCTTTTCACTAGCTGGTATCAAGAGTCAAGTAGAGCAGCAGGTCTCCCCTGGCTGCTATGTATTGAGAGAAGGAAAGGAGGAGGGAACAGGTGGAGCAACAGGCTTTCTCCATCGAACTCTAGCCCAAGGCTGGACGGGCAGCACTGGAGACAGAAGCAGGCGAAATACTGCAAGACTCCCACTCAGTGAAGCATAGCTTGGCCCTGTCTTCTCTCCTTCACAGAAGGAGCTGGCATTGTGGGAATGAGGTTGCTAGGCTGGTATTCGCAATCCCCCATGCCTGGTGCTGTTAGTTGCAGCAGCTAGTAAAAAAAAAAAACCAGGAGCCCCTTGCAGCAATTGCCATGACAACCATAGGCATGCACTAGTGGTATGACATCTGCCTGGATGAACAGCAGCTGCCAGACCCAGACAGGATAGACATTTTGGGGACAGGCCAGTGAAACAGCTTTCTTGCTGCTCCCTCAAAACACAACTGACTCCTACCTGTCAGTATCACAACTCTCTGCCCAGGGCCAGTCGACTTATTAGAAGGAAGGCTAGTGAACCGATTATTTGGGACACTGCAACATTTGACTGACTCATTTCCATTAAAATGTTTGTGGGGCAGGACTGTGCATAGGTGGTGGGGAAGTGTGGGTCCCCCGGCTCCTGCTCTGTAAGTGGCACTTGGTGCCTTGTTCTTTTCAGGCTCAGTAACTGGGTCAAAGCGTCTGATGAAGTGGGATTTTCTCCCACGAAAGCTCATGCGATAAATAAATCTGTTAGTCTTTAAAAGTGCCAGAGGACTCTGTTTCTTTTACTAACATGGCTACCCTTCTGGAACTCTCCCACTAGTGTAAATCAGGAATAATTGGATTAAAACCAATAGAGTTAAAATGGTATGAGATCTGAATTAGCCCTTTTGTGTTTGATCCCCAGTGCTCACATTTGAATCCAGAGAATAGCTCAGTAAAGTCAGTACAAAATAATCAATCAGGACAAGGCAAACATTCATTCTCTCAAATCTTTGCCTCCCTCACAAATTTTTACTTTCATTCTCCTCTTAAAAAAAAAAAAATCGTGTTTCATGCTTTCTTTTTCTCCATGTCTAAGTGAAGACTGATGAAATCCGAATCTTTCCACTTTTCTGCTAACACTGATGAAACTCCACAAGACAAACTAATCAGAAAGAGGGGTGTTTTTTCTTACACTAAATCTATCCTCAAGTTTGATCAAGTGACCTGATAATGATGAACATAACACCCCATTTAAAGAGTTCTAGAAAAAAATTATTCACAATATTTATCAAATCTGTGTCATTGCTCCAGTCTTTTTAGCGGCTCAGTTCCACAAATTCCTTTACCTAACCCTGCTGGTCACCTCACATGGCAAGCAGCATCCTCTCTCACAGTCTTTTTCCAGCCCCAGAATAATGGAGTAGAGGGATATAAACTGACATCTCTCAAAAATTACTATGAAACCTAGTTTTATGCATATGAGCAACAATGTTTCTATCAGCAGTTTTAACTGATTAAGGAGAGGTTCATAGCAAACAACCAATAGTTATTAAACTTGGCCATTAAAATAATCCTGCAGTCTTGGATATGATAGAACTTCATATAGACCAATCATCTGGATTTATACACTGAGATATTTTAGACTCACCAGGAAAAGATGGAATCATTTTAAGTGTCTGGAAACTTATAGCTAGGTATGCAATTCTGAGTTCAATCCTATAAACACTTATTACTGAATGCAGAACTTACTACCCTGAATGTTCATATTGAAGTTATTGAGGTTACACACATATCTGCTTTAGAAGACTAATAAACATCCGGTAGTCCACACGCACAATGGGGAGATAACCTAATTACTGTAGATCTTGAATCCAGGACTCTAGATGTTCAAGTTTACATTTGGTTAAAACACAAATATACACATACTCAGCCCAACCATCACCTTTACTCACTTCGACCAGTGGCTCACTCCGCAAGCAGCCCTAGTTATTTTAACTGATTGATTTCAATGGAGCTTGTGAAGTAAATCGCTCCCCAACATGAATGAGGGCGGCAGAACCAGGAGAAGTTTCTAAACTGACAAGCGTACATCTGAGAATCTCTGCGTTTTCTTAGCACTAGGTAAATGGAATGCATAAAACGCTCCTGTACTTCAAAAATATAAAGCAAAAGCTTCAGCATTGGGCCACTGTAACTAATCTACTCCTCTGATGTGCTTCCCTGAACAACAAAGGGAAAAAAAATTCTCTTAATAGGACAGAAAGACTGCTTCTTTAACCCCTTGATGACAGAAACAAATTGTTTTGCAACTGTGGGAAGAGATTTGTCCCAAATGTGCATAACAACTCTTTCCTCATTCATATCATACAGAACCACAGTGCTGCATTTTACAAAGAATAGTGCTCTTAACCTCTAACACCACCAGAGGTTTTTAAACTTGCAGCTCTCCAGTGATGTTCAACAGGTATTTTTACTGACTAAGTTATTTTTCTTTAAATCTCTCATCACAGAATTGTCCATAAAATGCCAATCCAACATCCAAACATTAATACGTTCTTCCCATTATTTCCAGCTTTTTTCTACTATTAACTTTTGGAATAATAAAGAAAAACACAATCAAACATTTTGAGATAGAGGGCTTGTCCCCAAGGTGCAGTAATGAGCATTTTTACTGGGGTATGATTTCTGTAGAGGTTGTGCACTCACAGGTGGATACAGACCCTGCAGACTTCATGAAATAGATGCACTAGGAACTTTTAGCTCTCAGTTGTAGGATCTAAACAGACCAATTAATGCACAGCCCATCTGGCTGCTTTAAAAACCACACCTTTTTGCACACATTGCCATCCACATAACCTTAAATAAATGCACCAACATTAAGCAATCCAGAATATAGTAATGAATAATTAAAAGGAGTTATCAGGGGGAACTTTCTGAACCTCTTGTTCTCACCGGTGAGTTCAATGGGACTACTCATGTGAGTTACAATTCACCATTGAGAAGAAGTTGTTCATAATCTGACCTTACATGATTAAAAATAGTTTTAAAAGCTTTCCACTGGTAGCAGTAACAACTTATTTATAGATTGTGCCATGTTATACATACTTCAGTATGCTGTATCACCAGAAAACCTCTTTATGTTGAAATTATGTTATGCTTTCTACACACTGTATATGTTTGTGTAGTATTTTTTGCTAAACATGTAAGTTCAGACATATGGTGGAAGAGGGAGTTAAAAAATTTAGCACTTATGAGATTGCAAATCCAGAATGACAGAAAGAATACAGAAGGGATGTATTTATCCACAAGACAGGCACTTCGTGTAAAGTGACAGTGCAAGCTTTTGCGCACTGACTCTCAAGTATATCTCAACTCTCAGATGGACTGACCTCCTGGGGTAAAAGTAATTCAACTCTCTTGCCTAGTTTGTAGCCTTTCTGCTTAAATTTCCAACAAAGGTGCTGTTTGTGATGGCTGGCTTTGTGACTGGGAATTGGACCAGACCATCATTGATAACATTTTCTCTAGTTTCAATTACTTTTTGTGCTTTTTAAATATGGATTTAATTTTTTCTTTAAATAAAAACATAAGAAAATATGATTAGAAATAGGATAGAGTGGACATATACTGTTTAATGAAATCACTTTATTACAGTGTTGAAGTCTGTATGCCATGTTATTACATAGGGGATAATCCAGCAAACATGATGCCTCTTGGACAGAAGCTCCCTCGGGTCATTGGGACTGTCTGAAGAAAGACTCATAGACTTTAAGGTCAGAAGGGAACATTGTGATCATCTAATCTGATCCAAATCACAGAACCTCACCCACCCACTCCTGTGACAGATCCCAAACTTCTGGCTGAGTTACTGAGGTTTAAAGTTACAGAGAATTCACCATTTACACTAATATAAACCTGCAAATGACCCATGCCCTGTGCTACAGGGGAAGGCAAAAACTCACAGGATCTCTGCCAATCTGACGTGGGGGAAAGTCCTTCCTGACCCCAAATAAGGTAATCACTTAGGCCCTGAGCATCTAGGCAAGACCCACCAGGCAGATACCTGGGAAAGAATTCTCTATTGAAACTTAGAGCCCCATTTAGTGTCCCATCTCCGGCTACTGGGGTTTTTGCTATTGGTAGTCACCGATGGGCCATGTGGTACCGTGACCACATAAGCAGGACATAGCTCCTCTCCTGAAGCCCTGGGAAATTCTGAAATTCCATTTCCTGTTTGGTCAACATGAGAAGAGCTTTGTAGCTGAATATCTCATGGCAACTGCATGTCCCAAACCCACCCCAGCATGGAGTCACCTGAGATCTTGGATCTCATCAGCCTATGGGGAAAGGAGTCTGTTCTTGCTCAGCTCTGAATCAGCAAAAGAAATCACGATATATATGAGAAAGTATCTTGTGGTATGATTGAGAAGGGCCACAAAAGGGACACACGCAGTGGTTAAAGTATAATTTGATGGGCCCCGGAACCCTCCTAATCTCCGGGCCCCCTTCCCATATTGTCCGGGCCCCCTTCATGCATGTGCAGGCCCCAGCCCAGGTAGGCAACCACTTCTCAGTACCATATGCATCGGTTATCACTCCATAAAAATATTTATAATTTTATATGGCATTCATGTCTATATCAATTATTGTCACAAACTAGCAAACACTGCATAACACAGTAAGTATTGTGATCTTTATAGTCCCGATATGAACATTTCACTTCATTAATTGCAATGCAAAACTTGGAATACAAAGGCTATGTCTACACTTGCTAAAATTAGTTTGAATTAGTTAGTTCGAACTTTAGTTAGCTTTAGTTAGTTCGAATTAGCCCCCATCGGCTCCCCGGCCCCAACTCCCAGCCCCCATTGGCTCCCCAGCCCCAACTCCCGGCCCCCATCGGCTCCCCGGCCCCAACTCCTCAACCCTCCCAGTCTCCAACCCCAGACTGGCTCCGCGGCCCCCAAGTCCGACCCCCTCAGTTCCCAGTCCCCATTCTCCGACCCTCCCACCCCAGTTCCCCATCGGCTCCTCAGCCCGCCCGACCCCCACCGGCTCCCCAGCCCACCCAGCCTTCCTGGTCCCAGCTCTCCAGCCCCCCTCCCCCAACCGGGCCCCCCAACTTACCATCCAGAGAGCTGCAGGGGCATCTGGAGTCACGCTGGCCAGGAGGCCGCTCCCGCCCTGAACATGCTCTTTCTGAGCATGCTCAGGGCGGGAGATTTGAAAACTCCCCAACACAGCTGGCGGAGGCTTAATTCAATCTAACTAAAGCCATGGCTACATTAGGCTTTAGTTAGTTCGAATTAAGGGCTTCCTTAATTCGAACTAATAAGTTCGAATAGGGCTTCAGAAGTAAGGCTTTAATTCGAACTAACTAGTTCGAATTAGCCAATGTGGCCATATTAATTCAAACTAATTTCTTAGTTTGAACTAACCGGCCATTGAAATGAATGGGGATCGCTAATTCGAACTAAGCAAGTGCCATGAATGGCACTTGCTTAGTTTGAACTAACTTTTTCTAGTTCGAATTAAGCTAATTCAAACTAACTAAAATTAGTTTGAATTAGTTAGTTCGAACTAATTTTACCAAGTGTAGACATAGCCAAAGAGCTGAGGCAGGCATACAAGCGGACTACGGAAGCGAACAGTCATTCTGGCTCCTCACCAAAGACGTGCCACTTTTACAAGGAGCTGAATGTTATTTTCGGCAGTGAACCCACCACTGTGCTATCCTGCAGCATCAGTACCTCCGAGGAATCGAGGATGAATGAGGAGGACTCCATGGATGAGGAGAATAAGGAGAACAGGGGGCAGGACAGCAGAGTATCCATTCTCCCAGACAGCCAGGACCTGTTCATCAGTTCTGAGCAACCCAGCCGGCTATAGGATGGTGTCAGTGACTGAAATGCCAGGGAAGAAACATCTGGTGAGTGTGTTTATCAAATCTCATTGCTGTGGTTATTTCTCTAGTCCTGCTTCTACTTTTCTGTGAAAAAAAAACAAGTTTGTATTTGGAGGGGATGGCATTCCTGGGTGTAGGTAAACTTCTGCATAGAGTGACTACAGGAACAGACTCTTGATATGCACAGGAATGCAATGAGAAAATCGTCCATCAACATGTCCAGAAAATTTTCATGAAGGTACTCTGCAATTCCTTCCAGAAGGTTTCTGGGAAGGGCAGCATTATGTCTTCCACTGCAATAGGAGATTTTAACATGCCATGCTGCTATTAAAGGAGTGGACATCATAGTGGAACATAGCATAGCAGTGTAAGGGTCAGGTGAATATATTCCAATGCTTCCAGCAAATCTTCCTTTTCCTTCTGCATTACCCTCATGAGACTTATGTCGCACACAGTCACATGGCGGAATTTTATAGCAACTGACCAATGCCAACTTCTTCCCCTGCCCTGGACAGTGTCCCTTGGACACAAGACATCATGGCATCATTTGCATGGGTGGTAAAGATCCCAAAACTGTTTACCCTATGTTTTCTGCAGCCTTAATTTGCCTACAGCCTCCTATAATCTGTTTTTCCCAGAGTATGCTTTGGGATGTTAACCTCTCCTTGGTTAACTGTTACTTGGGGAGCTGTGTGATATGTGCAGACTGGAATGTGGTTCTGGCCTCACATTCTATATATAGTCAAGGGATTACTTGTAACAATAACATATTTTTTAGACTACATGGGTTCATCTAACAATGGAAGCTGTGGGCTTTCCTTGCCTTAGAGTTGACTCTTTGACCCTTGGCCACTCAACTCCCATGGAATGCCTCTCCTAGATTAGGAAGATGAAAAAAAAAAAAAACCAGAAATAAAAAATTCAGCAAATCAATGAATGCCTCCGCAGCAGCTGATGCAGAGCTCAGAGCCTGGAGGATGTCTTTATCCAAGAAACTTAACATGGACGTGGAGGACAGAAGAGCAGCACGGGAATAGGAGTGTGAAATGCAAGAGGAGATGTTGTGTATTGTAAGAAATCTGTCCAGCATGCTGAGGCACCTGATGGAGGTCCAGGAAGAGCAGTAGCTGGACAGAGTCCCTCTGCAGCCCCCCGCAGAATGCACAGAATCCCACGAAATAAACCCCACCCTCAAGCACTCCAGGCGGAGGTTGAGCAGGTTGCAGTACATGCTGCACTCCACGCTAGGGCTATGTCTACACTAGCACTTTTAAGTCGACTTAGTGTGTCTACACTTAAAATTAAAGTCGACTTAAAGGGGAACCTACAAAGTCGACCTAGAGCATCCACACTGGATGCTCTAGGTCAACTTTGTGGTGCTAGGGGGACCTTGGGCAGGTCCACAGTGGCAGGGGGCACCCTCTGTGTGCAATGCGGCAAAGGAGGACAGGGACCCTGGCTGGGGAGAGCCCTGTGTGTGATACTGTCTGGATTTAGGGAAGCATTTATATTATTCTCTATGGATATCTCATAAATGCTATAATCCGTAGGAACAATGTCATGTTTGGTATCAATAGAAAGGTAGTAATTTGCTGGAAATGATTATATAGTTTATGTCTAGGAATTCTATTTTGATTAGAAGTTAGGAATTTGATGTGTCATTCTGGAGAAATGTCTTAGATGGGAGGGTGTGAACAACCATTGTCTCCTTAATGTTTAGGAATTTTCCAGGGAGAATGGTCCTAGGGAATATCCTGATGAGCCATTAAGGACATAAAGAATACAACCATTGTGTCCTTAATGGCTCATCAGTTTACTCCCTGGGACCATATCACCTGGCAGATTCCTTAACATTAAGGAGACAATGGTTGTTCACACCCTCTCGTCTAAGACATTCCTCCAGAATGACACAAATTAAAGTATGGATATAACATCAAATTCCTATCTTCTAATCGAAATAGAATTCCTAGATATAAACTATATAATCATTCCCAGCAAACTACTACCTTTTTATTGATACCAAACATGACATATTTCCTATGGATTATAGCATTTATGAGATATCCATAGAAAATAATATCATAAATGCTTCCCTAAATCCAGACAGTGTCACACCCTGCCCACATGCCCTGCCCTTTGGGGGGCATGCCAGGCTCCCCCTGTGCCCCCCCTGGCAGGGAGGGCATTGGTGTAGTCCTGGGGTAGCCCTAAGTTGACTTAGGGCTACCCCAGGGCTACACTGGCTTAATTCGACTTTAAAAAGTCGAATTAAGCCTTAGGTCGAGTAGAAAGGTGGTTTAATAAAGTCAACTTAATTTTCATTAAGTCAACTTAATTTTTCTTAAGTCGACTTAAGCAGCTTGCTTAAGTCGACTGAAGGAAACTGTAGTGTAAAAGCAGGGTAAATTAAGTCGACTTAAGCAAGCTTAAGTCGACTTAATTTACAAGTGTAGACGCAGCCTAGTAGAGGTGAATGGAAAGAGGTGACAGACCCTTTAAGAACTGTATCATTGCATTCCTTTTTTATTCTTCTTCCCCTCCTTCCCCTCTGGGAAATGGTTACAAATAAAACTTAAGTGGTTTATAAAAAAATCTGTCTCCATTCACAGTCTGGGCTCTGTCAGCATGGAAAAAGGGGGAGGAGGAGCATGGTGTGAAGGTAGGGGGTGGGAATTAAGCACACAGCACTGAAAGGCACATAGATTACTTCTGCTCATTGCACAAAACGGGTTTTCAGTTGTTGACTGATACACAGCACTCTGCAGTTCGCTTAGACCATAGTACTGGCATCTGGCTGCTCAAAATTTGTGGTCAGCCTATCAGCCTCCATGACCCAACCCTGGGGGAGCTTTTCACTCTGTGTTTCACACAAATTATGGAGCACACAACAAGCACAGATAACTGTTGGTATGTTTTTTTCCCCCCCACTGAGGTCAAGCCTAGTGAATAGACTCCTCCACCTCCCATTTAAATGCCCAACTTCACATTCCACCACCATTCTCCACTTGCCAAGTCTATTATTGAAACGCTCCTTATCGTTGTCCAGGTGCCCAGTGTATGGCTTCATTAGCCAAGGAGGCAAGGGGTAGGTGGGATTTCCCAGGATCACTATAGACATTTCAACATCCCCCATATTTATTTGTTGGTCAGGAAGAAAGTGCCTGCATGCATCTTTTTGAACAGACAAAAGCTCCTAAAAATATGCGCATGATGTACCTTCCTAAACTACCCCATGCTGACATCAGTGAAACATCTCTTGTGATGAACAAGGTCCTGCAAGACCATTGAGCAGTACTCCTTGCAGTTTATGTACACTGTAGCAAGATGGTCCAAAGCTAAATTAGGGATATGCATCCCATGAACCCCCCCCCCCCGCCCAAGTTTGTAAATGCCAATGTGGCGAACCCATGCAATATGTTCTGCACATTTCCCAAAATCACCACTGTTCATACAGAAATCTATTAATGGACCTGCACACTTTCATCACAGCAGCTCCCATGGTGGATTTCCCCACTCTGAATTAATTTCCAACTGATTGGTAACAGCCTGGGGCTGCTAGCTTCCACAGAGCAATAGCCACTTGCTTCTCAACTGTTAGAGTTGCTCTCAAGCAAGTATTCATACACTTCAGCGCTGGGGACAGCTCTTTGCAAAGTTCAAGGGAAGTGGCCTTCTACAAAAAAAGTTCTGTAGCACCTACTCATCATCCCACATGGTCATCACACTGCGGTACCACCAGTCTGGGCTTGTTTTCCAGGCCCAGAACTGGCACGTCACAGATTGAAGATGATGCATGACAGACTGCAGCAAGTGGGAATTGTCTCAGTCTATGGCTCATATCAGGGTGGCCTCAGTAACATCACAATTTTCCAGGTGACAGCTCTTGTTTCACCATTGAAAATACTGCAGGATAAGGCACATAGGCTATGTCTACACTTACTAAAATTAGTTCGAATTAGCGATTTGCATTGAATTCAATGGGCCGGTTAGTTCAAACTAAGCAATTAGTTCGAACTAACATGGCCACATTGGTTAATTCAAACTAACTAGTTCGAATTAACCCTTACTTCGAATAGTCTCTTCAAAGTTATTAGTTCGAATTAAGGAAGCCCTTAATTCTAACTAATTAAAGCCTAGTGTAGCCATGGCTTTAGCTAGTTCGAATTAAGGAGGCTTAATTCAAACTAACTTGCCAGTGTAGACATAGCCATAGTGTCTGTGGCACTTTCAATGATAGTATAGAGCTGAGTGGGCTTTATGCCTATCTGACAATGGTATGAATACAGTAGAGGAAAAAAACCATTTCCCATTTGTTTGTGACAAGAAGGAAGGGAGCACATTGCTTCCTGGGAGGATGACAACCTTTCCCCAAGCCTATGTGTCTTTTTGCACTGTGGGATAACTACCCAGGGTGCACTGCTTTGAATGTCGATTGAACAGTGACTAGAGAGGATACAAGAACCCGATGCAAGAAGCATGGTGTGCTCACACCCCTGTGACTTCCAGAGTTTGGCAGTTAAAAGTCATTTTAAAATAGATCGACTTCCCTCTGCAGTGTAGACATGGCCTCAGTCTCCCCTCAAAAGTTAGTTTTCCATTCCTTGAATCATCTTAGTAGCCCTTCTCTGCACCTGTTCCAGTCTGAATTCATGTTTAGGAGACCATAACTGCACTCAGTATTACAGATAAGGTCTCTCCAATGCCTTGTTCAATGGTACTAACACTTCCCCGTGTGTACTGGAAATACACTGCCTGATGCATCATAGGAATGCATTGGCTTTTTTCACCACTCATAGACAGCTCATAGTCATGCAGTGGTCAACCAATACACCAGGTCTTTCTCCTCCCCTGTTGTGATATGTTCCTAGTTTATAGCAAAAAATATTGTTGTTAGTCCCTAAATGCATGATATTGCACTTTGAACTATTAAATTTCATTTAATTTCTATTGTTCCAGTTTATAAGCACGTCTAGATCGTCTCATATGAGTCCGCCGTATTGGCAATATTTTCTAACACTGTTGACACCCACAAATTTTATTAGCACAATCACTTTTTGTGCCAAGGACAATAATAAAAATGCTAAATAAGATTAGTCAAAAGACCGATCCCTGAGGGACTCCACTCATGACTTCCCTCCAGACTGACAGATCACCTTTCAGTATGACCCATTCTATTCTCCCTTTTAACCAATTCTCCTTTTAATCCTCATCTTTTCCAATTAGATTAATACTTTCCCATATCAAACTGTAACAAACACCTTACTGAAATCCAGGTACATTAGATCTCCTACATTTCCTGTGTCTAAAAA
This sequence comes from Pelusios castaneus, assembly GCA_007922175.1. Lineage (NCBI taxonomy): Eukaryota > Metazoa > Chordata > Testudines > Pelomedusidae > Pelusios > Pelusios castaneus. The sequence goes on from ML685791.1 coordinate 5,289,459, forward strand.
ATGATTTATCTTCTCTAAAAAGGAAATCAAGTTGATTTGGCATGATCTACCTTTTGTAAAACCATGTTGTACTTTAACCCAATTACCATTCACCTCTTTCTCTTCCAAAAGTTGTTCCAAGATCTTGCATATAATTGAGGTCAAACTAATAGGTCTGTGGTTTCTGGGATCACTTTTTTCCCTTTCTTAAAATAGGAAATATATTAGCACTTCTCCAGTCATAGGGTATGACCCCCAAGTTTAGAGATTCATTAAAAATACTTGCTATTGGACTTGCAATTTCATGTGCCAAATCCTTTAATATTCTTGGATGGAGATTATCTGGCCCCCTCACCAAATTTAGTCCCATAAGGCTGATTGAATTCGACTTCCACCTCACATGTGGAAATTTCTGCCTCCATATCCTCATTGCCATTAGCCACTCTGCTACTTCCCCTGAGCTCTTCATTAGTCTCATTAAAAATCAAGGCAAAATATTTGTTTAAGTGTTGGGTCATGCCTAGATAATCATTCCATGTTTGCGTATTTGCAATCAATGATCACGCAGCTATTCCTTTTAAGACAGGTTTTATAATATTTTTAATTAATATTCCAAGGAACAATTATTTTAAAGATTGTTGTAATGGAACTTGCCAAACTTTTTTGATATATGGGCTACACAGTCATCAAAGAATGAGCTTCTGAGCAACAATTGTCTCTGAATTGAACTGGTCCACTCATTTGATCTAATGTGCACCCCTCATTACGCTGAAAGTCAGGACAAGGCTGATGTATGACTTGGACCCATCTGTACACTCAGAACAGGACTTAAATGATGTTTGGGTCTTTGCTGGTCCCCTCCACAGGAATAAATTTTGCTTGCCTCACCTCCCGCCATGTACCAAAGCACCTTTATAATGGAGGCTTTAAAAATATTTGTAGTTATAACCCCATATAATGCAAATGATTTTGACAACTAGCTGACTGACAAAATTGACTACCATGTTCCCATTGACCTAGAATAATAAAATTTGGCATAGACTAATTTATTATAGGCAAATGAGTACAAAGAAAATTCCAGATATGACCATTAGGTTTTCCACAAGAGATCATCAGCATAACAACTTACACAAATTATATTAATTTCTTCTGTGTGGCACCCAGGTTGGATAGGATTCCTTGGAGCTTTGAAGGAATTAAGGTCATTGAGGTCACCTGCTGTGTTTAACAGATTTTAGCTTAGAAAATTGTTAGAGGAATGAGTATGTAACAGACACTAATGCGATAGGCATGTCGACCTGAGGTGTGGCTTGCTGCAAACAAATAGTAACAATGTTAATTTTGAGGCCAAAATTCTCCACTGGGGTGAAACAATGAAGGAACCTGCAAACCTAGGGCAGTACCCACCTTATCTTCATTCTTTCCCTAGGCCAAAATTAGATCCCAACAATTCCCGTTGGACATGGTGATCTGGAACATTGAGGATAAAGTGCAATACTATATAAACATCACAGGTACTGTAATGCAACCCAGCAATGAGCCACTCCAATAAAAAGGTTAATTACTTATCACTTTCTCTCTCTTTCCTCAGTCTACTTGATCTGCACTGCAGTGATGAAAGATTTCATCAACTGTATGTGGCTCTGATCCAACTCAAAATCAGATAGGAAGACGACTGCATGCAAAGAAATCCTAGATCTGAAGAGAATGCTATGCTAGACGTTGGTATGCTGGCTTTAGTATTGTATAGGGTGTTCAGAAAGAAAACAAGGAAACTCTGAGTTATATTTTCCACTTGATTTGTGCAGTAATTTCCATTAACATACTAAGAGTTCAATGCCTGTATCAAGGAGATGATAACCCCTTTACAAGTAAATGTAAACTACATGACTGTATGCACACATCAGGAAGATCTGATCTGTTGACATCCATGGCAATCAGAACCTCCAGTGATCTGTGAGATCAGAATCCCCAGGTGTATGTACAGCATTAGGGCCAAATTCTGTCCCTTGGACAGAATCACACAGCTCACATTGATTACAGTGCCACATACAGGCACAGATGCTAGGGCAGTTCCTAATGGAGCTCATATTTTGGCAGCCTCTGTGACTGCAACGCAGTGAAGTGTAAAGAGGATGTGGATCAAACATTAACAGAGACTTGCAGATATTGACAAATTACGTCTAGCTGTCATTTAGTACAGGCTATTACTACTGATTAGTCAAAAATGTGGGTAATTATTCTCCAATTACTCTGAATATGTGAACTAATAATTCTGTTTATTTTGCAGAGACTAATGACTCACATTTCCCAAAGTTTACTACATGGTCTAAGTGGAGATGCATAGCTGGTAAAGATATTTTGTCTTTCATCTTTATTGCTTACACAAGTTCATACACCCCCACACTCTCCAAAAGGAACTTGAGTCCAGTGAAATCACTCTGACATAAAGCAGTGGTGAGCCAGACCCATACTTTTATTTAATAGCTAGATTCACCCAGAAACCACCACCACCACAGCAGAGGAAGGGAGCTTACAGGGCCAGATTGCAGGTCAACTAGAGTGCTGCCATAGAGGTATAACAGGTCTTTTCCTGTGTAGCATATATATATATATCTTTCTCTGCTAGATTGAAGAGCCAATTATCAAATGTTTGTTCCCCATGTAAGTACTTATAGAATTTGATCAAAGTACCTCTTAACCATCTCTTTGTTAGGCTAAGGCTCAGGTTTTCAACTAAACAATGCTCATTCGGACATCCTACAAACTCAGCTTAGGAAGTGAAAGTCAAACCTCATCATAGGTAATGTTATGATTTTAAGGCATATTTAATACATATCCAGAGACATATGCATCTCCCAAAACTTAAAACACAGATGCCACCAGGGAATATATCAGGATCCATTGCATATCTTGGAATATTGCTGTTAAATGTACACTGCATAATGCACTATCTGCCAGCATCAGCCACTGACGGCATTTTCAGAACTTCCAAATGGCCTCAAATGTAGCCTCTATCAAGGAACAAGATGTGAGATGTACTTTAGATAATGGGATACCGTACCCCAGGAAGCAAATAATCTGAAAAATATTTGGGGGTTGTGGTGAATAACCAGCTGACCGATACAATGTGGCCAAAAGGGCTAATGCAATCCTTAGATACATTACCAGAGCAATTTTGAGTAAGAGTAGAAAGGTTATTTTACCTTTGTATTTGGCACTGGTGCAATCACTGCTGGAATACTGTGTCCACTTCTAGCATCCCCCACAATTCAAGAAAGATGTTGCTAAATTGGAGAGGTTTCAGAGAAGAGCCAGAAGAATGGTTAAAGAACTAGAAAACTTGTTGTAGGGCTAAAGTGGAAGATTTTGTGACAGACAGGCAGTGGCGCTCGCACCTCCACCCCGTGAGCGACCCAACCGTGAACTGATGCTGGGCTTCATGCTCAAAGCACCAGCTGGAGCCAGTCTCCTGTGAGAACCGGCTGGGGTCTGATATAAGGTGTTTCGCTGTTTTGCAAGGCTTGGCTGTGATATACTTTTTTTTATCTGTTCCTTCAAACTACCTCGGCCCTTGGGCCTGAGTGTGTGAAGGGAAAGCGGGCTTGATCACACCGCCTTCTCCTGAAATGCTATATGTTAGCATAGCTCCTGGGAATCTGTGGACTTCACCATAGGACCATGGACAAGGCTACCTCAGTAACTTAGGACCAAGGTGCCTCAGGAACTTCCTTGGGGTTGTCCGTAGTCATCAGGGGTCCCCAGCTACTAAAGGGACATACGTTCTCACCACTTATTACTTTGCTTTGCTTGCTCAGGGTTATTCACCCTGGCATTCAATAAAAATCAGCCATCTTTTCGATGGTCTTTGACTGTGTCTGGTGAATCCACACGAACCTATCCCTTGGGGTACATTTTGGGGGAATACTTGTCTTCTAGATATTAACTCATGGAACTCAATTAATTTAGCCTAACAAAGAGATGGTTAAGAGGTACTTTGATCAAATTCTATAAGTACTTACATGGGGAACAAATATTTGATAATTGGCTCTTCAATCTAGCAGAGAAAGATATATAACGTGATTTAAAAACTAGAAGTTGAAGCTAAACAAATTCAGACTGGAAAGAAGGCACACATTTTAAACAGTGAGTGTAACTAACCACCAGAACAACTTACCACCTATTGTGGTGGATTCCCCATTATTAGAAATTTTGATATCAAGATTGGATGTTTTCTAAAAGATACCCTTGAGGAAGTATTTTGGGAAGTTCTATGACTTGAGAAGATGGAATTAGAGGATCTGAATGGTCCCTTTTGGTCCCTTACTGAAGTTTCATTTCAAAACAACAAAGACACAAAACACAATAGCAAGAGCAACATTGAAAAGAAAAGGCTGTGCTCTTCTAGCCAGACAGATGCAAAGAACACCCTACTTTTTATTGTTAATTAATTAATTAAAATTATTATAATTAATATTATTATTAAAACACCAATCTGATCTTCCCAAAAGATCCCTAGACCTAATAAAGCCCTGAGAATGCAAACTTGATCACAAAAGATAGATGAACTCCCTCAGTCCCTGGGGAAGACGCCAACAACTTCCAGTTGTTTTTCTCAACTCACCAACTTCATTTTGGTGTTGTCTGAATTCTGTTCCAGAAGCATGCCCACTTAGATTTTATAAAGACACCAGGTTGATTTACTCTAGTGCACCAACTGGGACCAATGTGATAAAAACTCAGAGTTAAGTGCACATAGCATACTAGATCTTGGCTCTTATCTGTGCAATCTAACTGTCTTCATATTATGGCCTAATTGACACCTGTGCATTGTGCTACTCACCTCATTACTTATAGTAAATATTCTCAGATTGGAATTGACAATACAAAAGAATTCAGTACAATACAATAGAAATCCAATTCACTCTTTTACCCATTTTGATTCTTTCGGACTAAATGAATTAAGATGCAGTAAAAAAATTATGTTTGTAACTAAAGGAATGATTCTGTGTTATGATACCACACAAAAAGCAGAACTGTTCGATATGAAGCTACAAATTTATATAGTCACATTTCAAAATGAAGTGTCTTTCAATAATAGTTTCCTAAATGTATCTACACACTAAAAAAATTGAGGCAGAAGCCTTTTTAAACAACAAACATTGATAAAAGAAAGAAAAATTCTTCATGCTCAAGAAGTTTTTATGTTCACAGTTGGTACCAAAACTGTAAACTCTGTGGTCATTTTTAAATTTAGAATAGCAACGTGCAGTAGTTAATGTGTCTATGTCTAGGTCTTTGCTAATCTTAATGTTACTGATACCAGGCAGTTTGCCCCAGTGATTTTAATTACTTTAGTTGTCAGAATCCATTTGTTATAGAATGGAGTTCCATCACAATACATCTAAAATCCTGTGAAAAAGAACACTGAGATGAGGGCATTAGTGTATGGAGATACAACTTTACTGAATTTAGTAGATTTGCGTTCATTTACATCAGGGCTGAATTTGGCCTTGTAAACTAATTGAAAAGGAAAACACAACAAAATTCTGGATAATGTTCTCACTCCTGCAGTACTTCCCAAATGGTTAATGGCAAAGAGTCAGGCTCTGAAATCAATAGCATTACTTCAGATTTAAATAGGTTCTAAATGAGGTCAGAATCTGGCCCAAAATGCAAGTCACAGGGCCAGCTCCTACATTTCTAGTGAAGACTTTGAAGTCAATTAAAGATTTGAATCCATGAGGAATGCAGTATCAGATTTCTAATCTGGAATATACTTTTGTCAGCATATCACAAGCTTAGCTCCATGTTCTACCAAATTTAAAATTGGGCCAGTTGCCACTGTCACTTCACAGCAGTTTTTGGTTTTGTGTTTTTAAACTGTTTGATTACATGCATCTCCTTTTAAATCCACGTCTTTGCATGTTGGGACCAATGGGAACCAATGAGCCTCAGAGCAACTTAAATCTTTGAACAACAAGACAGATCAAAAGGGAACATTTAATACATGCTCACTAACTAATGCACTGTGATGGCACTACTCAATGTCATTAATACCTCTGTGTATACTAAGAATATTAAACACTATATAATTTTGATTATGGTAGTTTCACAGAAATCAGTGGGATTGAATACTGTTGGAATAGCTCTATAATAGACCGTCTGCTAAAGGCTATAAAAAGTAGTTTCTATCTGCAGATATGTTCAATAGAATGCCATATATGATATTCTAATTCTAAAACTCTTTCAAATTAAAAACCCCTGCAATGAACCAGTTAAGCAATATAAATTAATGTTCTAAAACAAATTATTTTTAAAAAATCACTGTTTTTTATAGAGAAGCTGTTTAAAAGGAGGATTTAATGCTCCTGAATTTGCAGAAATACCAGAGGAAAGTTGCCATTCTCTAATACACACCAAAGCTAATGCTGGGGATTTCAAAAGATCCTAAAAAACTCAGGCACATAAATCCCATTGACAGTGAATAAGATTTGGGCACCTAATTTCCTTTTAGTCCTTTTAAAATCCCAATCTAGACTCTTCCTTATGGATGGAATTTTTAAAAGCCCTTAGGTTGACCAAACAGTTCTTACTGAAGTCAATTATAAGGTCTCTTTCACTTCAGCTGGAGATGATTTAACCCAGTGTCAAATTTAGCCACCTCGATTTCAGTGGGAACAGAGTCAGTTCCATATTGAGGTTTTTTTAATCCCACTCTGAGTGTCTGGCAATATTATTTAGATTTATCAAATTTCATGCACAATTTCAACTGTGAACAATCTCAACAGAGCACACAGATCTTTGATTCAGTATCCAAACTCTTAGCTGACTCTTAGCTCACTAGTAACTGAAAAACAATAATACTTAAAAACAAAAGTCCTGTGGCATCTTAAAGACTAACAAATTTCTTTGGGCATAAGCTTTCATGGGCTCCAACCCACTTCTTCAGATGCAAGTGCGTGTTGTAGCTGGTCTGTCTTGTTTTAGTGGAAGTCAGCCATATAGAAGTTTGTGTGGAGGTTTGGCTTTTCATTAGAGTCTCCAATGTTGAGAGCTCTTTCTTGATCTTCTCCTGTTTGCTGTACAGGATGCTGATAAGATGGTTTCATAGTTTTTTTGAGAGTGTGTGGCACAATCTCTCACCATAGTCAGTGTAGTACATTGATCGTAGTGGATTTTTTACTTTCAATCCATTTGGTACGATGTGCATTTGTTTGCACTTGGAGAGGAAGATGATGTCTGTCTGTATCTGTGCAAGCTTTTTCATGAGGTTGGTAGATTTCCATTTCATACGGCTAAATTCAGTGCCTTGCATGGTGACAAGTCACCAGTAGTACTTAAGCTTCACCCCAAGCTTAACTGTCTATCACATTTTTAAGTTTTATCAGAACATGAGCTCCCAGTGCAACGTTGCAGTCGAAAGTGATAATGTGATCCTTGGATACACAAATAGGGACTTGAGTTGAATGAGAGAGGTTATTTGGCTCTGGTGCAACCACTGCTAGAAAATTGAGTCCAAGCACCCACAACTCAAGAAGAATGTTGAAAAGCTAGAGAAGGTTCAGAGAAGAGCCACGAAAATGGTTAAAAGATTAGAAAACATGTCTTGTAGTGACAGACTCAAGGAGATATTTAGTTTAACAAAGAGACAGTTTGGGGTGACATGATTATAGTCTTCAGTACCTACATTGGGAACAAATATTTGATAATGGGCCCTTCAATATATCAGACAAAGTATTACATGAACAGTGGCTGAAAGTCAAAGCTAGATAAATTCAGACAGGAAAGAAGGCATACATTTTTAACAGTGAGGGTAATTAAACAATGCAACTTTTTTATAGAGGATCCTGGTGAATTCCCTGTCAATGGAAATTTTGAAATCAAGATTGGATGTTCTTCTAAAACATATGCTTTAGGAATTATTTTCCAGGAGCTGCATGACCCATGTTATACAGGAGGTCAAACTAAATGATCACAATGACCCCTTCTGGTCTTGGAATTTCTTAATCCAGGCATGTCAAATGTGCGGCCCAGATATGGCCCACAAACCTCTTTCATCCAGCCCATGACTGCACCCCATGAGAGCACACTCTCTCCCTAACAGAGAGAGAGGGTGTGGTCTCGTGGAGTGCAGTCTCGCATACCCAGTACTCTGTGATGCCATGAGAGTGTCAGGTCTTGCAACATTGCGGAGCTCTGGGTAAGCAAGATTGCACTCTGTGCTGCTGTGAGACCACACTCTAGCTCTTTTAGGGAGAAAGTGCAGTCTCGCAGAGAGGAGAGAGTACGGTATCGTGGAGCGCAGTCTCGCATACATAGCACTCTGCAATGCCGCGAGAGTGCCATAGTATTTTGATTTATGGTATGTTCAGCTCACTTGAGGTGCATTTAAATCAAATCTGGCCCACCACTGCAAATGAGTTTGACGTTCCTGTCTTAATCTGTCCTAGCTCCATCGAGCCCAAAAATCTACTCCTACTCCTTATGTATCTTGCTTGGCACTGATTGCATTGATTCGTCACTGTGATTAAGAATCTTACTGCAGGGTTTTAGCACATGAGCACGAGGCAACTCAAAACTTGATGGAATCATAAATGATAAGGACAACTCAGTTACAGAGAGCAATATGGATCACAAGGTAACCTGGGCTCATTTGAACAACATGCATTTTACTGCAGCCAAATACAAGGTCCTACTTTTAAGAATGAAGAAAGAAGTCATATTTCTAGGCTAGGAGAAAGTCTCCTGGAAATTAGAGATCCTGAAAAGGACGTGGGGGTCACAGAGGATAATTAAGTGACCACAAGCACTCAGAGCAATGCTGCAGCTAAGAAGCCTAATGCAATCCAGGGAAATACCTCAAGTGTGCCACAAGAACCTGCACGGCTTGGGTTATTTTAAATCTCCCCACCCTGCTCAGCCCAGCCACATGAGCTGTGCAGGATGGGAAAAGCCAGAGGACACAGTTTGATCCTGTTGGCTGCACTCCGGAGGTAAGAGTAGGTTGGGGGAAGGGGGTTGGGGGGCATTGGTATGGTGGAGGGAGCCGGAGCCAGGCGGTGGCCAGATGCGGCCCGGCCGGCGGGGGGAAAGGGGTCCCAGCGCCGTGGGCAGTGGCCCCAAGCAGCCTCAGCCGGGGGTTTCACCCAAGATGGAGCAGCGACCCCATGCCACCCCACAAAGCCACTCCTTACCTCCCCTCTCCTCTCTTGTCACCCCTGCCCTGCTACCCCTACCAACCTACAAGGCAATATTTCCCAAAATAGTGTGCCATGGCTCATGAATATTCGTGAGTTAATTTGAATATTCATTAGTTTGTCACGGAGGTGTGCCGCGACATAATTGAAGGCATCAAGGTGTGCCACAGCAGAGAAAAGGTTGGGAACCACTGTCCTATGCTACAGAGGAAGGTGAAAAAACTCAGGACCTCAGCCAACCTGCTCTGAAGGAAAATTCCTTCCCAACCCCAAATATGGCAATCTGCTAAACTCTGAGCTTTTGGGCAAGACTCACCAGCAGGCTCCGAGGAAGGAATTCTCTGTAATTATTCAGAACAACCCCCATCTAACGTTCCATCAGAGGCTATCGGGCATATTTACTGCCAGTAGTCAAAGGTCAGTTAATTGCCAAATTAGGCTGTCCCATCATGTCATCCCCTCCATAAAACACACACTGCTCCCTGTTGGAAGGTTGTTCAAGAACTTCACTTCTCTTATGGTTAAAAACTTTCATCAACATTCTAGCCTACACTTGTCAATGGCCAGTTTATACTCATTTGTTCTTGAGTCCACATTGACTCTGAATTTAAAGAATTTCTCTCCCTTCCTAGTATTTATCCATCTGATGTGTTTGAAGAGAGCAATCATATTTCCCCTCAGCCGTCTTTTGGTTAGCTAAACAAGCCAAGCTCTTTGAGTCTCCTCTTATAAGGCAGCTTTTCCATGCCTCAAATCAGTCTAGTAGACAATCAGCTAATTTCTGTGAAATTTTATAGCCAGTGTTACTCAGAAGACCATTACCAGAAACCTGGCATATGGAAAAAGGAACTCTAACCTAATCAAGGGACCAGGGATCCCAGTGTTCCTCACTGGGACTACAAAATGGCACAATATCTCAGGAATAGATACTGAGAATAATTATTTTATGATTACTTTACCCAAAACACCACAAGTCAGAAGACAACCATATCTATTTTTTGTTGATGAATGCAAGGTTATCATAAATAAGCAAATCAGCCCCATCTACAACCTGATTTTTTACATCAAAATTGACTGCATCACTGAGATCTGATTTAGCATCAACAGCTCAATTATAGCTCAGCAAGTCTTCAATCAGTTCAACACCAACCAAGAAGGATCCCAGAAAAATAAGGATGAAAACAGCAAAGAAAAAAATCAATAAAATTGCTTGAGATCTCATCCTTATACACCAAAGCCCTCTGAACAGTATAAAGAGCACAGATAACTAACACCAATAGGAAATAACTTTTGAAAAAGAGATATGGCTCACATATTTAATGATCACTGACACCAAATGTAACTGTGTTCCCACACTCCTGTCAAAAACTAACATATCATGAATACATTCACAAACAAAATTATTTCGTACACTGGCAGAACTGAACAAGACAGAAGAGCCTCTGCAGACAGAATGAGTAGATCAGTGTCTTCCTACACATGATTCAACTAATCTTTCAGATAAATCAGAGATCCAATTGCCAAATGTAGCGCCCATGACTTCCCCTGGATTGTAACATTATCTCTGAGATTAGCAATCCATAAATCAATCGGTAAATTTCATTACTCTATATACTTCTTTCATCTGGGACTCATATTAAATGAACAAAATTAACCCTACCACCAGTAATCCTAGTGCAATTTAAAACCAAAGAAGTATGAACATAAAATAATGGAAATTACATGAAATGTAAATGCAGCATCACTTTTAGCCATAATGCATAATTTTTAGTCAAGCGAAAGGCTTGTCTCCTTCTAGTTTATTGACTGAGGCATGCCACAACTCAGGTGGCATCTCACACTGAGCCAGCCAGCTTGTGATATAACACTCACTTTAATGAGAGGTAAATGCCATCAAATGCTATGCCATGAACTGTAACATGTTGACCAATGGTTCAACTGAGCAATACAACAGAAGTCATGAAAGGCCCAAATCTTCAGAGTAGCGATGTGGAGTGTTGCACACAGAAGTGCAAGATAAACAGCTACCAAACACGGGAACTCAATCATATATTGCTGCCAAGTGATTCCTGCTTAGTAGAAATGAAGCCAAAAGACACAAATACATAGCTGAGCAACCTGATTAACAAGGTGAGGATATCATGCTTAAGCTCAGACCTCTTCAGACATAGCCATTTTTTCCATTGAAATCCTTCCCATCTTTTACTGTGCACACTTAAAGGTAAGAGACGAAGCATTCAGGTTACTCATAAGATATGAGAAATGGAAGCAAATGTATTTCCCAGTCACACCTACAGGTCTGTATGTTAGCTAAACTGTATGCAACTTACTCTTTCAGAAACGTTATTTCTTACATAATGTTAATCCCAATTACTGGGCTGGACTGGGTTATGCTCTAAAACAACATCACTTCGTATGCAGAAAAAGAGTCATGGTCAACAGTCAGACCAGGGGGGAGAAAGAATTAGAATGGGTCCTCTTCCAAACTCTGCCTATAACTCAACCTCCACATTCACTACCCCCTTGGCTATTCTCGCAGGTTTTGCCACCCATCCGTGGATGAGCATTCCCCTTCCTCTTGGTAACATCAGTGCACTTGGACTCTCAGATGCACAGTAGCAATGTTTGGATCTCTTGGAGCAGTTGTGGTAGCTAGAGCAACACTAACTTCAACAGCAAAACAGTCTGTTTTAACAGCAGTGATACTTTTTGCTCCCAAGGCCCGTATAGGGTCTCCCAAGCTTTACAGGTAGTTGCAATTGTCCAGTGGGTTTTTATGTCCAGATGTTTTGCATTTGGTGACAGAGGCTCTACATCTGGCCAGTGGCATTGACATTAACCAGGGACTCTGAGGAGCAGCAAGTTAAGAGTCAGTAGAAGAAAAATCAAAGAGATATTTTCCAAAATATGTCCTCCCCTGTATCTAGGAAATGGCCTTATCCCATATCTATACTCAAGGTAATCTAAAAACACTTCAATAAAGGCCTGCAATAAATATGGGTTAAATACTGACCATATCTGACATAAACACTAATATAAAAATTCCTCACCCACAAATAGGTCTGGAAATACAAACTGAGCAGTATACAGTAAAGTTTTTCTGATGTATTTAAAATGTAGCTCTGTATGTATATAGTATTGTATTTTCTCTGTGATTTGCTTCTCTTTTAACCCAAACAAAGCACAATATAAACCCCTCATTCTATTATGATCCAATTTAGAGGGAATTATTGATACACTAAATTTCAAAGCATAGGGCAGATAAGCTTGATGTAGTGTTGCTAAATGGATACATACCACATTCTAATTCAGTATAGATAGAAAACAAGTGCGGTGGAAAAATTGCTACTTTCCTGTTCTTAATTACTGAACTAGTTCACATTTTGATCACAATTCAAAATGACTTGGACAAACTGGTGAAATGTCTGAGGTAAAAAGGATGAAATTCAATAAGGACAAATGCAAAGTACTCTATTTAGGAAAGAACAATCCATTGAACACATGCAAAATGGGAAATGACTACAGAAAGAGATCTGAGTGTCATAGTGGACCACAAGCTAAATATGAGTCAACAGTGTAACACTGTTGCAAAAAAAATGAACATCATTCTGGGATGTATTAACAGGAGTGTTGTAAAACAGAGACCAAAAGTAATTCTTCTGCTCAACTCCACGCCGATTAGGCCTGAACTGGAGTATTGTGTCCAGCTCTGGGCACCTCATTTCAGGAAAGATGTAGACAAATCAGTGAAAGTTCAGAGAAGAGCAACAAAAATGATTAAAGAGCTAAAATACTTGACTTATGAGGGAAGATTGAAAGAACTGGGTTTGTTCAGTCTGGAAAAGAGGAGATAGAGGGGACATGATAACAGTTTTCAAGCACCTAAAAGGTTGTTACAAGGAGGAGGGAGAAAAATTATATCCTTTAACTGCTGATAATAGGACAAGAAGCAATGGACCTACAGTAAGGGAGATTTAGGTTGGACATTAGGAAAAAATTCTTAACTGTCAGGGTGATTAACCACTGGAATAAGTTGCCTAGGAACGTTGTGGAATCTCCATCATTGGAAATTTTTAAGAGCAGGTTAGACAAACACCTGTCAGGGATGGTCTAGATCAGTGGCTCCCAATCTTTTGGGCTCAAGGGCCACAGATATCATTTTTATAACCCTGAAGAGCCACCACTCTCTGCTAGCAAGTCCTCCACCTCCACTACAGATAGGCAGAAGAAGCTTAGCGAGGAATCAGCCTCCTCGCTGATCTCCCATCCAAATCGCAAACATCCTGTAGCCCTGTGCACTCCTCCTGAGTCCCAAGGAGTAGCTCCCTTCTGCAGCCAGGGGAACTGAAGATCAGTGCTCCCTTCCCTCTGTCCCCGGTGGGGACCTGAGTACTTAGGGATGTAGATAGAGTGCTTTGCTCTCTGGTGGAGCTGAGGGAGGGCAGCACTGATTTCCCATCCCCTTGGCTGCAGCAAAGAGCCTTCATCGGGGTCTTTTAGTTCTGCAGAAAGGCACTCAGCCAGTAGAAGGGGAGCTGCAGGCCACTTTGAAATCCCCCATGGGACATTTTTGGCCCCCGGGCCACAGATTGGGAACCACTAGTCTAGATAGTACTTGGTCCTTCCATGAGTGCAGGGCACTGCACTCGATGGCTTCTCCTGGTCCCTTCCAGTTCACCATATTGGTCAGTTATTTAGAGCTCATTATCAATTGCATATACAAAATCAGGTAGTCTGTAACTGTCAAATTCAGAGCCTAATTTCTGAAGCCCCCGTAATTTTCTCCTAAAATTATGTATGCAAATTATTTACATGTATAAATTTTGAAGTCTGCTCACACAGATGTTATTAGTAGACCTAAATTGTGAGTACTATTCAGATTTTTGTACGTGCAAATATCTGTATGCAAAAATATTTTAAAAGGGTAATATATAAATATATATTCATTTATGTTTATAAAAGTGCTTTGAGATTCTGAGGACAGAAGATGTTACAGACAGGTAATGTACCCTAATAATAGCAATGATGGTTAAAAAAAAAAAACTACCATGTTATACAGTAACAATGTATATTGCAATTTGACAAATATTAAAAAATTTGGGGTTTTTCACAGATGTTAGGGACCTGATCCTGCAGACGTTTCAACATGCAAGTAAACTTAATTCACATTGTAGTAGAACAGAACAATTACCTCATACATGTTACATGTGACATTACTATTAATACACAGATAACCCTATGGAAGACAATGGGAATTCTCACAAGTAATGTATATTCACATGCACATTTGTTTCCAGAATTGGGCCTTGAGGTTAGAAAGGGCTTCTTGGACTGCAGAGAAATTTTTACATCTTAATATATTTCCAGCAACTGCTATTCTTCTTCTATGCCTTGACTGTCTTTGGAAGGGATGATTTCAGTCTCTATTGGTAACTGAGTAGCCGGCCCAGTTTCCATTGAAGTCTTTAGAAAGACTCCCATAGATTTCAAAGAGAGATGAATTGGTCCCTAATTATTCTTACATTTAAAGGCCAAATTCTTAACAAGTATAAATCTATTAATATCATTGTGTTGCTATATCAGCTGAGAATATGGCACTCAGCTTTTTCCATTTTACCTATAGTTTTCCTTCTATAAAGTCAGATTCTTTCTTCTTGGTTTATTCTCATTTGTAGCGTTATTAAGAATGAACCATCTTTCATTTTTTGTCAGAAGCCCATATGCCTTTTTATTGTTCTAATATGCTTTGTAATACCTTCTAGGTATAGCAATATTTAATGAAAAATTAGTTATCTTGACCCGACATACAAGAAGTCTGGTCATCTTCAGATGCTCAAAGCCTACACTAGCTAGAGGTGTCCCAGGAGAGCAGAAGCATACCATAATTACTGTTAACATCCTAAATACTACCAGCAGTCCAGCGTATCTGTACTGAATGTGCAGGTGAAAAGCAAAGTTTGACATTCAGACGGCTTAGAGACCATGAGACAACAGAAGACTTAATGAGACAGTTTGGTAGGTGTGGGGGGGGGAGTGGCGGGGGGGATAGACCTCACACCTAGACAAAAATCTCTGCACCATATTTTCCCTTATTCATATTCAGTTTTTGATGTGGAGAAGGAAGGAAAGAGAGGCGTAAGGAACCCATTAAAAGCCTGGCACTTTGCACTCAGTGGCACATACATACTGGTTCATCCCTACCCCTTCACAAATACACGGCACCCCAAAGAGGATGAAGAGGTATAGATAAACGGTGAGGCTCTATATCTATCCCTCACCCTCTACTGCACACAGAGCAGGACCACTCACAAGGGGGAGCACTTGCCATCCCACAAAGGGGTACACAAATGTGTGCACTTCGCTTGCATAGCCAAAGTGACCTCCTAGATGCAGACTGCCCTCCAAGGCTCTCCTTTGGGCCCAGAGAGCTCTGCATCAATCCTCGCCTATGAGTTATAGCTTACAGGCATATTTGTCTGGTCTTTCCTAGTACACACGACCCCTAACTAACCAAAGAATAAAACCTAGAGCTAAGTGACTAGCAGATTTTTCAGATAGCTTACAAGTTCAAAAAAGCCATTTCAGTTTGGATCCAAAAAAAAAAAAGAATCAAAATTTTCAGCAAATTGAAAAGCTGACTAAAGATAGTTTTGTTCTGATTAAAACCAACCACTTTAAAACATTTTTAATTTCCAAAACAAAAAGGAAATTTTGAAATGAAAAATTGTTTCAATTTTTTTTAAAAAGTCAAAACATTTGTTTAAAAAAATCTTTGAAACATGTAATTTTATTTTTCTTCTTTAAAATGAGAAATTCAGAGAAATCTGTATGAATTCATGAGATATTTCAATGTCATTTTCACCAGAAAAAAAGTTTTGGCTGAAAATTTTTGTCCAGCTATCAAAAAGAGTATTGACTTTTAGATCTCTGGACTGATTTGCTTTGCAACCATCAAGTTCCTTTCACATAACATTTTGTACGTGTACACAGACACATAAAATAAAAGCAAAATATCTGTGCCTGCTGTAGAAAGACTTCATAGTTACTCTTCAGTTTCCTCACTGTTGAAAAAACAGACATTCCAGCACAGGGAGTCTCTCTGGATTAAAACACTCCAGCGCTGAAGAATACCAAATCATAATTACACCATTTTGCTAACCCTGCAGGCAGGCAAAGCGTAATTTTCCTTGATATCAAGCTGTACCTTGACTGCTTAGCACAATTCCATTAGTAATATAACTATGCTATTCATGTAATGCCTCATCTATTGGATTTTCAAGTACTCCAGTTCTTCAGACAAAAGGTGAAAGGAACGTACAAAATTATACAGAGACATAAGCCTGCCCAGAAATTACATGCAACTAGCAACACAATTCATAGAGGAACAGAGAGCCAACCTGAGCCCCCTGATTTAATCAGAAAAAGTAGATTTTTCTGAGTGCCTACAAGAGAGACTAAATTAGCCCTTCAATAAGATGCTTTCATTAAAAACCGACATTTTTGTACAGTACCAAAAAATTATTTGTCACAAACAGGTAATAATTTGGGGCTTGTTTTTGCAGGCTGTGTGTGAAATTGCACTAGCCCAGGGAAATACTTCAGGGCAGTTTGTTTGGGCAATGTAGAATACCTTCTAGTCAGAGAGAGTCTATGTGCCCCTGCCACATCCATATTGAGTGCTGTGTGTCCTCAGGGGAGTAAGGACGCATAGCATCTACATTTTTCCTTAAGCATAGGGATCACAATTCTGCCAGGCAATATACAAATTGCACAAGCATAGATAGGAAGGCCCCTTACACAATCCCTACAACCTACTGTGCACATGTCCAAGGGCCAGGCAAAACCTAACCTTTGGGAGTTTTGATGAATTGTTTTGTTTTGTTCTTTTTTTTTTGTTTTGTTACATTTCAATTAATGATCTTAATTACATATTTTATCAATTTAAGCTAGAAATGTTCCCTCTCTGTTTTCACCTCTTCAATCTGACAAACAAGCAATAAATTCCAGGCTATCAACTACAATGCCCCAAAATTAAACAATTACTGAGGCAGAACAATTACTTTTTGATTTAATAGTAAAGATGTACACTCATATACTGTTTGCATGGAACTCCTTACAACATGAACTGAAAAAACATTACACTGGAAAATGAGTCCACGACAAATTTGCTCAGTGAGTTTTTCCACACATTTTAAAGTCCAAAAGGACCATCAGAATCAGATCATCTTGTCTTATCTCCTGTATAACACAGACCAGAGAATTTCAGCTAGTTGCCTCTGCACTGAAAACAGTAATTTTTCTGACTAACGGATACCTTTCAGAACAGTCTTGACTTGAAGTCACAATGAAGAAATTTAGAATCCATCTCTTCCCTTGGTAGTACAATTTTGGTAATTTATCACAATGGTTAATAACACACAGCTACAGGTTCTTCTTACACTTTTCTCTCCATAATCAAGTCACCTCTTAATCTTCTTTTGGATTAGTTAATCCTTTTTCCTTTAGCAAAAATTGTATGCGTATTTTAGGACATGGGGAAGAAGTATCAGTAAAGTCAGTGAACACTATGGCACTCCATACGTGGTATATGATCTGAAAGCACTGTGATTAAAATGTGTCCAAAACAGCTCTAATAAAAATACGTAATTTATGCTGCCTACCACTGAGTCAGTAACTAACATAACAAAGAAAGTGATTTAGAAATTTCACACCACCTGATAGATGACCCAAGAGCATACAAGACAAGAGAATTTAATTTTATTTTGACTTTCTATCTTTCCTTAACTAGTATTATTTTTTAAATTGATGACAGCTATCCACCGGTACAGCATATTCATCACTGGTATGCTTTAGGATTTCAGACATGAACTGCCAAAGTAACTTGAGCTGTCAAATACCTTCATACCCTTCAGGTCTCCAATGAAAGTGAAAGCAAGGGCTGCTTTTACTGATTTCACTTATAATGGTGTGTATCTCAGATCTTTAATGGGAACCAACTTTTTTTCTCATAGGGACCAATTCAAAAATAGACTTCTTCTAACTAATGATGCCAAAACAAAGCACTTTCCTGCTATCATGTGATGACATATCACACACACTCAGCACACACCAAACTCAAATATTTGTTTTAAAAGACATTTTAAAATATTACAAAAATATGTATGAATGCAATAGTATTTCCAGAATGCTGCTATGCTGAGCTATCACCATGTTTAGTGGTTGTTTTTGTTTAATGAATTCATTATTCTAAAGGATGATTAATCAAAAGAAAACATGGACTAAACTACTCAAACAGCTCTCTGTTCTGGACAGAAGAGTGAGCTATGAATCATCCACTGGTCCCACAGTTACACTGAAACAATAATAGACTGTATGAGAACAGCATCCAGCCGCAGAATCTGCCTGTGTTTCTATTCTATATGTATCCCTGGGTTCAGAGGGTTATAAACTGGCACTAAGCATGCATCTTTGCTCTAGGCCAAAATTTGTCATGAAAAGACCTAATTCAGAAGCAAAATTTATTGAACAAATTAACCCTCTCCTAACAGTCCCTTTAGCCATTCTTAATTAATGTAAATGCTGGGGTGGAAGGAAAAGTTCTCTAGTTTTGATTTATAATTCTGAGTTTGCTACTAAAAAAGGCTGAACTGCAAAAATGTAAGCAAGAGAAGAGGTACTTGTGTGGGATGACTCTTGATAGCTCAGGGCCCACTTAATTATTATTTTAAAATAATGTGGTACCATAAGGTGTCACCACCTCATACTTTATTAGGGTGTTTTTTTGTTTAAATGACATTTAGTAAATGATTTGTCCACAACTGTCTAATCACACTGGATCAAACCCTAAGGTGCTTACTTAGTCCTCATACTGGCAAGCTTCAGAGGAGCAATAAACTGAATAAAAATAGAAGAAAGATTTGTGTTTGGGCTTTTTTTCTTATGTAAAAAAAAATAAAAAGAGGAAGTCATTCAAATTTGGAATGCAGAAAAGTGAGGGAAAAGGCTGAACAGATCTAAGTTCTGATGGCAGAGATGGAAAAAAAAGGACACATTTAATTCATAGGAAGAAATGACGAGGCTGTACTATAACTTATGTGGATGATATAAATGTATTGATAGGCTGTACAGATATACATTAAAAAACAGTCCCTGCTCTGAAGAACATGCACTCTAAAAAGACAAGACAGAAAGAGTGAGAGAGGAAAAAAAAGTATTATTTCCATTTTATAGTTGGGGAACTGAAACAGATAGTAAGTGACTTAGTCGGGGTCTCTCACAGTCTGTGACAGATCTGAGAGCTGAACCCTACTCTCTCCAGTTCAGTGCCTTTAACAAAACCTCTCATTCAATTTCTATACTCCCTCTCATTCAATTTATAGCTACAGATAAATAGTTTACCTCTAGCTTTAAACTAACGTATAAGGACCATAGTGTACAATGCAAGAAACTGGAAATAAATACTCAGTGCCTACCCTATGACTTACATTTCCCTGCATTTATTTTCCTCCCATTCTGTAAGTTCCCCTTCTTCAAGCATCTGACAAAGTGGGATTTTCTCTCACGAAAGCTCATGTGATAAATAAACATGTTAGTCTTTAAAAGTGCCACCAGACTCCTTGTTTGTTTTACTAATAGGCATGCCAGTCAAAGTCAGTTTACTTTACAAGATTAAGAAATGCCACCGGTTACCGAGGACTACATGAATCCTCTTCTCCATGGCCTCGCCTTAAGGGCTCCAAGGAGGTGAAACAAATTATCTACTGTTCAGTCAGTATGAAGTAACTATCAATATAAGGTAAACTTTCACTGAAAAATTTATAAGGCTTAGAGTGTGTGAAGAAAGGTATGGAGAAAACAGACAGAGAAAGGGGTACTATATCTCATAATGCAAATATTTCTGTTCCATCTACCGTTGTATCCAGTTATCTAATTAAATCAAAATCTGCTGACTCTGGTCTGCCAATCCACTGTCCTTTCATATGTCAAATCCCTCTTAAAACTAACTTCTTGCCCAGAAGAAGTGTTTAATTAACTATTTTTTTAAAAAAATCCCTTTTCTTAAATCACCAAGTCATGCATGTGCCCCATGCCGAGTAACTGCGTGATCTTATTGCTAGACACTGCCCTTCTTCAGTCTTTCCTCTCCCAACCGCTTGTTACTGTTATTTGTGGCATCATGTCTAAAATGATGTTTCAGCACTTCAGAGCAGAGACTACGGCCCCAGTCCTATGTTTGCAGGATCAGAGCCATTTGCACTGTAAAATACCTAGCACAGTACTACGATTACATTAATTTAAGTACTAGTTATAGATCAAAAAAGACTCTTAGACAAGTTATACAGTATTTTAACCATTACTTTAAAAAAAGAGAGAGAGGGAGAGAGAGAGAGAGAATATCTCCTACAAAGAAAGAGAAGAAGCTATTTTTACTGTATTTCTCAGGGAAGTAAAAGTTTTGATAAGGTGAACCAATAAAAGCCATGAATTAGAAGATGAAGTATTATTTTTAAATAATAACTCAATATATCTCTCAATGCAGTTTTTATTGATTTTATAGACTACAAGTATGTTACAATGTAATTTTTTTATATTTATGCATGTAACATGACAAATTCAATAGAAATTTAGGGCCCAATCATGCAAGTAGGTGAGTGACACATGATCAGCATTGCTAACATAAATATTTATGTTTGTAGGATCACATTCTTCATGATAAGTAAGACACGAGAAGTAATTTTTCTGCTCTATTCTACCCTGATTGGGCCTCAACTGGAGTATTGTGTCCCGTTCTGAACACCTCATTTCAGGAAAGATGTGGACAAATTGGAGAAAGTCCAGAGAAGAGCAACACGAATGATTAAAGGGAACACTTGACTTATGAGGGAAGATTGAAAGAACTGGGTTTGTTTAGTCTGGAAAAGAGATACTGAGAGGGGATATGGTAACAGTTTTCAAGAACCAAAAAGGTTGTCACCAGGAGGAAGGAGAAAAATTGTTCTTCTTAACTGCCAATAATAGGACAAGAAGCAAGCTTAAATTAAGGCAAGGGAGGTTTAGTTTGGACATTAGGAAAACATTCCTAACTGTCAGGGTGATTAACCACTGGAATAAGTTGCCTATGCAGGTTGTGGAATCTCCATCATTGGACATTTTTAAGAGCAGGTTAGACAAGCACCTGTCAGGGATGATTTAAGAGGGTACTTGGTCCTGCCATGAATGCAGGGGACTGGACTTGATGACCTGTCATGGTCCCTTCCAGTGTCTAGGATTCTATGATATGGCTTTCTATTGTCACCCAGACCTTTTTTTGTTCTAAAAAATGGTGAGAATAAGCTTAATAAGTTTTAAATTACAGTAGTAAATATAGTGATGCACTTTACTGTGAATGTGCTCATTAAATGTACATGACATCTTATCTCATTAGAGAATTCTTTCAAAATTTAACACTTTAGAACAATCAAGTTATTTTACATAAAGAGCAATTAGAGTTTATTACATCTTGAGTTATATACATATAGCCACTAAATGAATCACTTTGATAAATGCTAGGTAACAAGAAAATCCTTTTAGCCCTTGCTTGCAATCTACAGTTCACTTAGACATTTTTAAATCATAAAAATATCCATGGAGAGAGAGAGATTTAAAAATTATTACATTAAAATATTTGTTTAATAGAAAGTGATGGCTTAAATGCTACAGTATGTTCCTTGAATATCTTCACATTAAATAGTAATTGAAGAAAAAGACTCCTGGTCCTGTTCAAGGGCAAGTCCCACAAAGCACCTCATTATCGTAATTTCCAATGTGGAAGCCAAACTAAATAACAAGGAGTAATTTGCCAATTAGAACTTCCTGCTCTTTTTCCTTTATTCCTTAAATACCATTCAGAGGCTGAACCAGTCAAACACTTTTAGCTTCAAAATTGCAACTGAAAGAATTTAATTTGTGTCTCTCCACGGTGAACCTGTCAGTAGGCAGCAGTGATGCATACCATGTCCCAATACAACTGCCCTTAAACACACAGAAATGGGTTTCCATTCAGTTGCATTACCTGAGGTTTCCTTTTCTCATTTCCTACCATTTTGCTTCCATTATGAAAGAAATGACATTTTCTTAACTACTGAACTTTAAGACTTCTCATCAATGATTTCTGACATCTGGAAATGTCCCTGGGACAGAATTAGTTTCTTGTAAATGGAGAATTTTGCAAGTGAGAAGTACTCATGGATGAAACAAACACGGAAAAATGCAGAGAAGAAATAAGGCTGCATTCAACTAATGAAAACTGCAATGCTGAGTCCATTTTCAGAGAGATTTATAGTTTATAAGGAGAGAAAATTACATATGAATCTTGTGACATTTCTTTTAGAACTTACATTCTAACTGACATGACATTTCAAAAACCTAATTATAGTCCCCAAATGAGAGGCAGAATCTATGAGTTCAGAAGAGTGGCTCAGAAATAGGACTGAGATTAAGGAGACTTGGGATGAGTTTTACTCACATTCTGCCATAAACTCGTGCAAGCCTTGGGAATAAAATTTTCAAAAGCAGCTACTGATTTTATATTCTTCAATTTTTGGTGGAAGCAATTTAAGATACCCTAGCCCAGGGGTTCCCAACTTTTTTGTCTTGAGGGCCATTGCTATTTTTACAATCCTGAAGGGCCACTGGTCTCCACCAGCAGTCCCACCCTACCCCCAACTGTAGCCAGACAGGAGTTCAGCAAGGTGGCTGCCTCCATCTCAAAGATCCCCCATGACGGCAGCTGGGAAACCACACCGGTCCTGTAGCCCTGTGCACTCCACCTGGCTCCCTAGGCAGTGGCTCTTTTCTACAGCCACGGGGAACAGAGGTCCCCTCCCTCTGACTCCACAGGTACTCCACCACCTATCGACCCAGCTGGAGCACTTTGCCCTGCTACAGCCAGGGAGAAGGAGAGTGCTGATTTCCAGTCCCCTTGGCTACAGCAAGGAGCCTGCACCAGGCTTGTACTGTTCCACCTGGATCCTTAGGCAGCGGCTCTCTTCTGCAGTCAAGAGAAAGGGAGCAGTGGACTACCCTGAAAGATCCTGAGGGCCACAGGCTGGGAACCACTGCCCTAACCCGACTTTTCAGAAATGCTGAGTGCCCAAGAACTCCCACTGAAGACAATGGGTGCTGTAGCTGCCTCAGGTGGGATATCCAAAAGTGGAAACATTTAAAATCAGTTATTACTTTTGAAACATTGGACCTTAATCTGTCTCTAACTCCATTTTAACTTCCAGTCAACAGCACAATGTTGAAGCTTGACAAATTTAGACTTGAAATAAGGTGCAATTTCTTTAAAAAAAAAAAAAAAAAAAAAAGAATGAGGGTAATTACGGTAATCATTGGGACAATTTACCAAGGGTTGTGATAGATTCTCCATCAAGGAAATTTTTAAATCAAGATTGGACATTTTCCTAAAAGTTTTGCCCTAATTCAAAACAGGAATTAATTCAGGGAAGTCTCGTAACATATTATGCAGGAAGTCATACTATAGATGATCAAAATGATCTTTTCTGGATTTACAGTCTATAATTTTTAAATTCAAAATGGGGATAATAAAACACTTATCTCTCAGAATGCTGTGAGACTAAATTCATGAAAGTTTGTAAAGCAATTTGAGATGCCCAGATGACAGACGTTATTATAATGGAATTGAAAAGTATAGTCATTACAAAAATTCTAAAAGTTCATACGCATTTTAAAAATAAGATATTTGAAACCACCTACAGATTTACTGAAATTCCAGATGATATCACCAGCATCTAGAGAAGAGCACCCCATAGCCTGTCATTATTGCCTTTTAAGTATTTTTAAACACATATGTATGTTTAATTTTTCTGTCTGTCCACATACCCTCTTTGGGACCATGTGGCTATACTGTCCTTACGTAAGTATTCCCAATAAAGTCTAGTTGGCTTTGTTTTATTTATTTACAAAAGCTTTCAGATTAAAAACTCACACTGAAGAGAACCTGATACTTTTAGAAACAACACTCTTTTTGAAGGGAATAAAAGGCGAGATATAATAGTTGTTAGATCAAGGGACTAGAATGGGGTCAGGGCTTGCAAGTCAAAACAGAGCATTGAATTGTCACCACAGGCCCCGAAATACTCTGTGTTACTTAGAAAGGAATGAAGATTTTTTTAAAAAAAGATACAAATCACTAATTTGGGAAGTTTTGAATCTGTAAAATTCTTCTGCAGCTCTGGTAGATTTATTTAGGGTTTGAGATTCCCATAATTACCATTCATCCTTTCATAAAAGTGACAGCTTTCAACGATACATTGTTAAAACTTGATAACGGCTTCCCTGGCTGAATTTACATACTAGCAAACAAAGCATGTGAGGTAATATCTTTGGTTGGATCAACATATTACGTCATCCACCTTGTCTAATATCTCGGGAAAAATACAGCTGCAACAACACTACATACAAGAATTTGCATTTGTCCAGACTGAGTCTCTTATAGACAACAGAGTCCTGTGGCACTTTTAAAGACTAACAGATTTATTTATCGCATGAGCTTTCGTGGGAGAAAATCCCACTTCGTCAGACTCGCAGAACATTTCTTCTGTGTTTTCATTTTGAGGATTGTCAATAAAATATAATGTTATGGTAGATATTTAAGCTTCTTCTCACCACTTTTCTCCCAAACTGTTTACGTTAAATTGTCCTGTTGTAAAAGGAACAATTCTAAAATATAAAATCATGAGTCTTCCCCACTCTAGACATTCCGTAAGACTAACATGGGTTAAAACATTCACACTGGCGTTTCTCAGATCATAAGACTGCCACATTTCTCCTGCTCTCTGCCCAGAATCTCCAAAAGGGTTCCCACTGGGGTTTTGCCTCTGTGCAATCCTCCTCTGCTCCCTTCCTGTTCCCCCTGAAAAGACTATACAAAGACCCCATCATACTTCCCCAAGCCCACAAGCTGAAACACCCCCAAAGAGAATAGTTACACTGGAACAGGAATGGGAGAGCAGTAATACTGACAGCTTGAACCCTATTTGTATCTCACACTCAGTGCAGCTGACTGAGGTTGGATCATGCCAGTGGGAGGGATCTCCTTCCTGTCTCCCTCAAACCTGGATATGACCAAGAGGCAAACTAGTTCTTTGTGTGAATTTTTTCACTGCACAAATGAAAGGCAAGATTTGAAAGGGGCTACAATGGAAATATACACACCAATCCAACTTAGGCTATGTACACACGATCGGATTAAAGCACAACATGGCAATCGCGCTATAAAAAACACGCGACCTTTATTGTGGGATAGCGTGTACACATGTCGCTCCTTGTAACGCAACAGAATTCTTTGCAATATCACGGTGTAGAGCAATGAATTCTGGGCACCTATCCCACAGTTCAATTTTCCCTCAATCTGCGCTTGGAATCATGGGATGAAGGAAAGGAACGCAAAGCGCCATGGGTAAACTCTCAGTTTCCCGTGGTGCACTGTGTTCCCCTTGCGTCTTCCTCGTTGCCAATAGCAACTCGCGCCTATTTTCAACAGTGCAGTGACGCACCACACCACTTGCGAGCAATCACAACTGCGACAGCATGGATCCTGCTCTGATCTCCACTGTCGCCTTCAGCATTCTAAATACATCTTGGCTGGTTGCTCAGTACGCAATGAGCTCCGAGTCAGACGAGGACGCTGAGGAGCAGGGGCTGATCGATGCCATGCAGAGCAACAGCACCGCGTTGCTCAGCTCCTTCACCGATCATCTGCACACGGTGCAACGCCGTTTCTGGTCGCGAGAGACGAGCACCGAGTGGTGGGATCGCATTGTTATGCAGCTGTGGGATGACGAGCAGTGGGTACAGAACTTTCGAATGCAGAAAACAACCTTTCTGGAATTGTGTTCAGAGTTGGCCCCTGCCCTGCGACGTAAAGACACCAACATGAGGTCAGCCCTAACCGTGGAGAAGCGTGTTGCGATTGCTGTCTGGAAGATGGCGACTCCTGACTGCTACCGGTCGGTTGCAAACCAGTTTGGAGTCAGGAGGTCCACCGTCGGATTAGCCCTCTCACAAGTCTGCCGAGCCATCAATCGCGTTCTGCTACGGAGGACGGTGACGTTGGGCAATGTTCGTGAGATTGTGGACGGCTTTGCTGCCATGGGATTCCCTAAGTGCAGGGGAGCCATAGGTGGCACACACATCCCTATTTTGGCTACAGACCATCTCGCGACCGAGTATATCAACAGGAAGGGCTACTTCTCCATGGTGCTGCAAGCACTCGTGGATCACAAGGGGCGTTTTACGGACGTCAATGCTGGGTGGTCGGGAAAGGTGCATGATGCCCGCATTTTCAGGAACACTGGTCTGTATCGGAAGCTGCAAGGGGGTACCTTCTTCCCTGATCAAAAAATTACTGTGGGGGATGTGGAGATGCCCATAGTCATCCACCGAGACCCAGCATACCCACTGATGCCATGGCTCAAGAAAGCTTCCCGGGGGCTAACATTCTGCACAGGGCACACAGATGGAACCCGATATCTCTCTCCTCAGAGTGCCCCTGCCAGCTAGAATACATATCCTACATGCCACCGGTTGCAAGCCAGGACCGTATGCTGCTGCACTGTGTGTGCTGCCATGGTTCCCAGGGCTGTGCTTTGCAGCTGGCAAGGCAGAGTATCCGTCTTTGGGAGCGTACACACAAACGCTCTCCCATCTAACCTGCGTAGTAGGCTCTGGAGGTACATCAAGGAAACCTTTACTGACCTAAATACAGATGATTTTTTGACAATCACTGCTTGTGTTGATGCACTTCTAATGAATGCAGAGTAAAGAGCGTGCACAGCGGGGACCCCCACCCCAGACAATGATATTTTAGCAGGAGCCATAGCTGCACGAAAGAGAAACTTACCTGAACTCCCCTCTGCCGCCTCAGAGGACACGCTACAATTCATGTCTTGGGTGGATGTCTCAGTGGGGGTGCAGAAGAACTCCTGGCTACACGCTGTTGCGTTTTCCTCCAGGTCATCCTCCATCTCCTCCTCCTCATCGATCACGTCCTCATCCTGCTCGGGTCTGGCATTCACTGGATGAGGGGGGGGCCGATGTGTCCACGGGACTCTTTGCACTGGTTGTGGGGTCCCCACTGAGGATGGCTTCTATCTCTTTATAGTACCTGCATGTAGCAGGCACTGATCCCGAACGGCGGTTTGCCTCCTTCGCTCGGTGATAGGTTATTCTTAGCTCCTTCACCTTTGATCTGCACTGCACAGTGTCTCTATCATAACCTCTCTCTGACATGGCCCGAGAAATTATGCCAAATGTATCATAATTTCACCAGCTGCCGCGTAGCTGAGCCTGCACAGCGTTCTCTCCCCAGATGCTGATCAGGTCCAGCACCTCTGCTGTGCTCCAAAGGGGTGCGCGTCTTCCACGATGGGCCGCCATTGCTACTGATGATCGGAGCTGCACTCCACTCCACGAGGAAGAGAACAGCAAGTGAAACAGATGAGAAATTCGAAAATCCCGGGAATCTGATCAGGGCGGGGACCATTTCGTCACGGCCACAGAGCGGGTGGGGGGAAGACCAGAGAGGACGACTTTGGAATGCTGAGACACTTCCGGAGGCCAATCATTGCGCAGTAAGCGTACACACGAGTGGAAAGGCGCAACAGCTGTTCTGCGTTAACTGCTACCACCCTCGTCGAGGTGGTTTTTGTATTGCGCTACAACAAGGCAGTTAACGCGCAACAGCCCTATTGCACGTGTGTACGCTGTTGTTGGTATCGCGCAGTAATGATTGTTAATGCGCGATAAAGTGATCGTGTGTACAAGGCCTTAGTGTTAACCATCTCTCCAAAATGTAAAAGCAGGAGGCATACAAGAGCCCTGCCACCCTCTGTGACCCCACCAACCTGCTCCTCCACTTCCCCCGAGGCCCTGCTCCCTGGCCAGGCTGGAAGTCAGAGCCAGGCAGTGGTAAGAATGGCCCAGGGAATCTGGGCTACTGTGGAGAGCCCCAGACCCTCCACCTGCGGTGCCCAAGAGCAGATCTTGGCCCATGTTACCCCCCTCCAGGGCATGCTGCCCAGAGCAGGTAAAGAGACAGTTTAATAGGCAAATTAAACTTTACTATGTATACATCTTTTCTAATATAAAAAACAAATACCACCTCTTTATGACTGAACAATTATTTTTAACTTCGACATCAGACTTGACGGTACAGCTATACTAACACTGACACTCGTTCCCTACCCTCCCCCTTCCCCAAAAGGTCACAAATGTTCTTCTCATCTCCATCCTTCACGGTGTTCAGTGAGGCTCATGGTTATCAGCTTTCTATATTATACATATAGATTATGTTTGCCCTAATCTAAAACACACACAAAACACATATAGTGCACTCAGACCCTCAACCTTAGGGAGGGCCACTATCTAAATCCTTGTAAAAGATACTATAATACATCAAAAATTGTTCCAAAGTCTTACAGCCAACCTGCAAGCAGCAGATAGGTCAGGAAAAGAAAAAAGAAGGAAAAGTAAAAACAAAATAAAAAGTATAGCATCTAATAGATTCACAAGATGATACAATACATTTTACTGCTTCCATTTTGTGATGTTTTGTGAATGTTAGATGATATGCTGAAATTCACTTCCTACATAAATCTGGTGGCGGACCTAATATGAAAAGGTGGGGGACATAAAGGTTCATTAATAAACCATCACAACAACATAACCATGTACTTCAAAATCAATCTCGCTATGATTACACTGAAAGCTGGTTTACCTCAATGTGGTTCTCAAAATTAGTAGTTATTAGGGTTCCTGAGTTCCTAATGTCCTTGGCAGGCCTCTTCAATCCAGTAATCAAGAAATACCTCCTAAAGGCTCTTCTGAGAAGGACTAGGGTCATAATTCCTTGGATGCTATGAAAATGGGATTGTATATGTGGGATAAACTCCAAGAGTGCAAGTCCTGTGAAGAACTACTTTGTCTGGGCAAAAGGCAAATATACTGACTTGATGAAAAGTCCTTGCAGCTTTCTAATTTATTTTAACAGCGTGTATCAGAAATAATTGTTAACTCAAAAACATCAGGTGAACGAACAGAGGGAAAATGCATCAAGTACTGGAAGGAAGAACTTTTACAAATCTAGATGAAAACTTAAAGGAGTGGCCTTCACATCATGCTTAGGCAATGAAAAAATAGCTCAAAAATGATATATAATAGTATGGTATTCACAATAATAAAACACCCTTACATAGCATGTTTCATCTGAGGATCTCCAAGCACATTACAAAAGTAATTACCTCTGAAGTAGGCCTTGTTATGTTGATTTTATAGATGAGTGAACTGAGACACAGGGAAGTTAAGAGCCAAATTTCCAAAAGCCTCCACTGGGCACTCTGCAAATAATATGGCTGCCAAGTCCAGGAGCTCAGAAAACGAATGGCATTTTCAAAAAGGAATGTGGGTGACCCTAGTTTTTTGGAAAGAGGGTTTCTGAACTGGATGCCTAAGGTGAATAGATACTCATAGGCTCAACTAAGCTCCCCAGACACAGAGATTTTCCAGCTTTACTGCTATAGAACAACTGTTTCTCATTATTGTTCTCTAAATGTTTCTAAATGATGCATCTTTCCCACCCTATTCAGCATCACTCAAAATATTTCAGTGTCATCCAACGGGACACCTGTGGCCTACTGTGACAGCACAACAGCCTCTCCAGCAGGTGAACTGGTGTAAAAAAACCATACGTACTTTACAAGTAAAGAATTGGTCACTGGTTTTTAAAAGTAGCTTTGGACATTGTGCTGTAACTGAAGAGCGAAGGAGACATGGGGCAGTTTCTTAGAACTGGACCAAAATGTTCATAAGCTTGGGCAGGTGTAAACAGCCATATGAGTGCTGAGTGTACTCTATTGGGTACACAAGGGACTTTCCAAGCTGATGTGACCATACAAATTGCCTTGATACTCAAGGACTAGAAAAGAAATGACAATGGGGCACACATTAGCCTATGCAAGCCAGATTCTTGCTATTTCTTTCTTAATTTAATGCTGTCAGGCATTGAAATCTTATCTACCAGGAGTAGCAGAGCAAAAGAAGTGGCAAAATAAAAAAGGAACTATTTTATTTTCCGATTGCCTATTTTGTTTACTCTGCTACTTACAATATTAAGATGTGCAGAACTGGACAGCACAAACCAGAGTTCCTGAACCCTTACTACCTCACTATACGTGCAAATTAGGAAGCTAGAGAAATAAGTAGTCTAATTCATGTCCCCTCTTCATTTTGCAAGTGCAAATATGTAGCCATAAACTGGGTCTGAAAAAGGGACCTGAGCCCACCTAAAAGCATACTCTAAAATATTTGAACAGTGAAGTTCTTCTAATGTTAAACCAAAATTAAACTGACGCGCTGTAGTAAGTCTCAGACTTGTTGACAGTCAGTAGGAGCACAGCCTCTATAATCTCAGTGTTATGAATCATGGATAGGCTTTTACAAATGGGTCTAAGCTCTCCAAAATTTGAGGTAAAAAGCACAGAAAAAGGGACATATTTTTACACTGCATTATCCTCTCTTTCCCTGACATCCCATGGAAGCCTGAGCACTGACTTCACAGATGGGGAATAAGCAGTCCTGAAGAAGAAGTGCCTGGGGTTGGGAGGAACCAATTTGAGACAAATGGCCTTTCACAACACTACGCATTCCTGTTACCAAAATTATTTTTGTAACATGTTTCATGGGAGAACTTGCTTACAAACAGAGGTCTCCATGGTCACACCAGTCCAGCCCTTTGGCTGTCCTTTTTGTGTTAAATCTAGCTGCAATAAAGATATTACTATATCTATTAAATACTTTCCACTGGAAACTAATTATACAGTACATAAACATTCAAAATATACAGTAATACTTTTACACATACAGTAATACTCATTCTCTGTCATCTATTCGCCCGTGTTAAATGAATTGGTGAGCTTGGTCCAATTCCTAGAGAGAACACCTGTCCACATCACAAAAACCACCAGCATAATTGGCAGTTAGTTGGCAGTCTCTGCAGAGAGGCCTATGGGTGGGATGGAGAATGAATGACCCTCTCAGACTCAGAGACTGTCATTCCACAACGTGGTTTGGACTGGCAGGGTAGCAGGGAGGAATTTTCAATGCTGCTGCCTATACTGTTCTGCTAATAAAGGTCCCCATTCAGAAAAGCAATAGGATTATATTTGTCTCTCTTCATTTTAAGCATACACTGAACATTATGCACATGCCTATGCCCCACTGACTTAAACAGGATGTAAGCTTGTGCCTAAGTCCTTTTCTGAGTAAGGCTAAATTGAGGACCCATCCTAGCCTTTTTCCTATCCTGGGACTGGAGGTGTAATTTCCTGTTTGAATAGCTACACCAGCTCTGATCAAGTAAGCCTACAGAAAACCAAAACAGTAGCTGCCATGGCATAAGTGTGAGATGAGCTAGCCACCCTCGATACATACCTAGGGCCTCAGACAAGACTGTCCTCGGGATAGCTGACTCATCCCACCACTTACACTGCTATGGTTCCGTGTCTACATCCAGTATGCTAGCTCAGTCAGAACTAGTGCAGGATATCTCCCCAAACTGGAAATTACACCCCCGGCTCCAGCCCAAACATAACCAGAGGAATAGCTAGTGTCTGCATTTCCCAGACGGCCTGACCCCACTTCCTGCCAACCTAACCCCAACCACTTTGAGGGCTGCACCAGCCAGAAACCTCAGTGGCTTACAAGGTGTCATCTGAGCTCTTGAAAGACCCTTGGTTCATGGAGGCTGAGTGCCTCATTTTTATAGCAAACCAGGTCCACATTCTTTATTTCACACAGAGAACAAAGCAAGTGACAAGCGGAGCATACATAAATCCTGTTTTGATCTATTTAAACATTTAATGACCCATAAAAGGTGTCCACTTGAGATTATACTGATATTACTCTACTCCAGAATGTCCACAATATCCTAAACACTGCCCCTGTATACAAGACAACACAGATCCTGAAGAATTTAAAATCCGAATGCCGAATTCTGGTGCTTTCTTTTAATGTTGTGAAGTACATTCTGCATTCATGAGGCTGATTTTGGACCCATGTTTTTGAAACACTTAGAAGTGTTATTTTAGCAATTAATCGTATTGTGGTTTATATTGAAGGCACATGATTGTTTTTTCACGGAAAATAGTGCTGTATACTCAGGATTATGACGGGTATCCCAATACATTTGCTACACAAACACACATACACACACACTTTTTTTGGTATATGCAATCTAGTTATATAGTGATGACCTGTAATTGAGAACTAATTTTAATAATAAACTTAAGGGAAAATTAATTAGGATGAGTGTTTATTCTGATAATATTCCAGAGTACACACACCTTTGGGACAAAATTAAGTTAACAGGACTCCTTTAAGTTCAGAGAGTGCATACAATGTATTAAATAAGAGCAATACTTAACAAGAGTGAAATGGCAAAGAATCTAATTCATATTAATAATACATGAATTCATAAATACAGCAACTTGACAAGAAGAGATCAAATATTAATTGAAAGGGTGGCTGTCCCTCCTAATCTTACTTTTAAAATATTGAAACATCCTTAGAACTAAAAAGCCAAATTGGTTTGGGTTTCATTATTTTTAGAATTGAAATAAGTTACTTAACTGGAAATCAAATGTCTCACTTCCAGTCCCTTTCAGTCTGCCTCTTCATATCAATATTTGAAAACCTATAATTATGTTAAAATAGTTAAAGCATAATTTAAGAAAAATGTTCGGAAGCTAAATTATAGGAGTGAACTAAGTGGTAATACAATAGAGGAAAATATGGTAGTTTACAATTATCTGCTTTATCAGAAATGTCACTTCTTATATTAAATTGTCCTGACATGAATAGCATACCTACTTATCTAGGTCCTGATAACATGATTATTACTACTCTATATCAGTTCTGGCTTCACATCAATATACAAGAACACAACCTGTGTCATAGCTCATGTAAATCATGTTTCTGAACCTAGACTGTTTAAATGTGGAGCAGAGGTCACAGTGTGACCATCATTAGCGAACAGTGTTGCCACCGGTAGCTGACAGTAGCATTGAAAGCGACTTCTTTTCAGCTGCTGGCTAAGAATCCACTGATTTCGGTGCTTTGAAACCAACGGACTCCCAGCCTCTCTATTTCTGAAAACATGTCTTGTACCCCAGCTACACTGCTTCCAATTACATGGTGCAGAGAATGGATATAGGGATTCTTAGCCACCCTCCACCATTAGCCACCTTGTCAGGTAATTGTTCTCCTTCTCCCTTATTCTTTTATGTAGGAGAAGAACCTGCTATAAAGACCTAAGTAGGTAAAGCTAGGCTAACCATTCATTTGGGGGCATTAGGTAACAGGCTAAAAGTATCTGAAAAACACTGAATACTGAAAAGGCAGAGGAATTGCTGAGGGCAGTTCTCCCTCATCTATGGCTTTTATACAACTCACACCACTGTGTTATACAGAGACTGAATCTAATGAGGTAACTGAAGAAACTCTGTAGCTGTTGAATGGTTTCCTAAAGGAACTAATAAATTCCAGCACTAGAGTCATTTAAACCAAGACTGGACAAAGCCCTGGACAATATATTTTAGAGGACAATCTCACAAGATCATCTACAAGATAAAGTACTATTTCTTTTCCATCTTTTATTTCTATGATTCAGACAGAGAAGCTAACATACTGAGATGGCATTAATAAAACTCTGTTGGTGCAAGGCCGGATTCCACTGAAGCCATCAGAGGTAGAAGGATGGGCAATTTACAACATAAAGCAATAATATCTGTAACATGAGAATTGTTTTTAAAAAGTTAAATGGCAACTACTTTTACAGAAAGAAAAAAGAAATGAAAGCAAATAAAAATTTACCCTAGAAAGAGAGAGAATCACTTGCAGCCATTTCTGAAGCTGTTCGGAAACAGCCAGCCTCTTTTATTTTAAATGTAAAAACATCAAGGCACTCAAAAGAGAAAGAAAAGCTCCCTCTATAGCATGTCTGACCTTCACAGCTAACCCTTAGCCTAATGGCAAAAAGCCGCACATATTCTAGATTCCTATCCGTCACTCTTATTTTAACAGTTGTAAATTACTTCCAGTGATGTAAAGCAATAGGATTCAAATCCAATAAAATAAAGACTTTTGAATTCCACCAGCTTTTTATTCAGATTTGAGTGTCAATTTCAAAACTTTTAAAGAGTTGCTCATTACAAGAATTAGCTCCAAGGGCCCTATTCTAGGAATGAGGTACTAATTACTCTGAATCAAGGCAGCAGAATTTGGCTCTATCTGCAATGAGCTAGTAGAACTAGTAAAAGGAGATCTCAAAATAGCTTTCCATTAACAGTGCCTGCCATACTGGCCACACCATCTGATTCTCTACATGTTTTTCAAATTTTGACTAAACTTGAAGTATAATGCATATTTCTATAGCCAATAATGTTCAATTCTGCTTTCAGTGTTATATTGATATAAATGGATAATAATAACTCACTACTTTCAGAGTTATTCTGGATTTAAATGAAACTGCATTCCGGCCCTATAAATTAGGGTACATTACGTACAGTAAAATAGATTGTGCTACCAGTTTCGCTAACAAAAGTCCTTCACGATTTCATAGAGGAGTTCTGCTTAAAAGCTGACAGCATTATATAGCTCAATAATTGTAACAGAATTGTTATACTTATAAAAAGAAGATTGTACCCTACACATAGGAAACAGAACCAGCTTAGTAAGTTGTCAACTTTTAAGGGTAACCTCTGTTTCCTGACTCTCCCATCCCTCCCCCACTTCTTTACTTATATGAGAGCAGTTCACTGAAAGAAACAGTATGTACTGCAGCTTCTAACCATTAACTACTTGTTGGTAAGAATCCTACCATAGCATCCCAGCTGTCTAGGAGTGTGGATCTATAGCTCTTTCTAAGTAAAGCTTCAAATAGCTACAAGAAAAAAGTCCAATCCTGCAAATGCTTGGTATTTACATATAGTGTTCACTACCATGGATAGTCCCAGTGAAGTCAACAAAACTGTCTATGGCAGTAAATATTACATACAGTTAAAAAAAAATGTCTGCAGGATTGCGATCTTGGCTTTTTACTTTTGTTAATACATAATTACCTGGGGTAAGTATACCTGATAATAAATTTCATTAAAAACATTTGCAAATCATCGATGTACCACAACTACGATAAAAAGCAAGGCAAAGACCAGAGAAAACATGAGTCAGACCCTTAAGTTGGACTAAAGACGGTGTGAGCTCAGAAAATCTATCCGATGTTTTTTCCACATAGTGATGTTATAAAAATTATGGCTTTTTAAAAAAATCTCTCCAAGTGGCTGCCTCACATCACTCAAGAGTGCAGAACTGAGCTGATGCTGTCAATGGTCACCACTACAGCTCAAACTGAATGAGCTCTAACTTGACCCTCTGCAGAAAGAATCACAATTAGACATGAATGAAAAGGAACCATTTAGACCTTGCTCTTTGGGATGCAGTGTATAAGTGTCAAGTGCAACAAACAAGCAAAAAAAAAAAAAAAACCCCCACCAACAACCCCACCTTGAAGGAAATTTCTTAAAGGGCTCCGTCTGCTCCAGACAAAAGCTAAGGACATTTTTAGACCCACATTTTGAAGTGGCCTCCTAGTACTAGAGTAAGAACAATAAGGTGAAAGTATCTTCTTTCTTTTTCCTCCAAGTATTAAAGTATGTGTAGAAAAGTAAGACACATAAGCCTCATTTTAAGTATTTAAAGAGCAGTTAATTAACTGAAGGTACTGAGTCTCACATAAGCAAGACTATGTGCAATATTCAAAGACGTGATTTTGTTTTCTTTCCAAATACCCTGAAGTTTTGGATCTCACCGGCAGGTTGCTAATAAGCCTCAGAATGCACATGGCCCCAATTCAAGAAAAGCATTACTCATCAAGAAATCACTTTGTCCTTTCCTGAAGTGGGATCTCTACTAGTGATACTACATCCACTACAGAAACTTGTAGATGTATGCAGCTGGCCTGCAGAGGGTCAGATAAGTCACCTTTTTTGTTAAATGGCAGAATTTTGCTGAGTATTTTTATTATTTTATGTTCTACACTGTGCATTAATAAT
The DNA here is from genome assembly GCA_007922175.1 of Pelusios castaneus. NCBI lineage: Eukaryota > Metazoa > Chordata > Testudines > Pelomedusidae > Pelusios > Pelusios castaneus. The sequence continues at coordinate 5,325,805 of ML685791.1, forward strand.
TTTTTATACACACACACACACAATTTTTAAATGTGTACCCTTTTATGGGAGACTCTATAAACCAGCACTATGTTCCAATAAAAACCTATGCCTGACATGATGTTTTCAGCACAGAGCATGCAGGCACATCTCTGAGCTGAAGGCGCATATGCCACTTCAAAGGAAGGTTGGGGAGGAAGGGCCTGACAAGAAAATAAGAATATCATTCAAATCATATAAGATCATCTTTTAGAATTATTCATTAATACCCAACAATCCACTAGCTAGTACTACTGGTTAAATGGTAGCCCTGTATGGATGACACAATAGCAGACTTCCACAGGTCAGATGGCATTTAAGAAATGGCTCCACAAGCTTGTTAGTTGAATCTTCTTAAAATCCTCATTTCAAGCACTAATTTTTGTCACCTCCCCCCCCAATGGACTGAACCATAGCTTTCTAAATATCTATGGACTCTTTTCTCAGCCCTCAGAAAGACAAACCTGCTAAATCCAATATCAAGCCTCACTGCTCTAAACGAGTGGGAAGCAGAACAAGACAACAGTCAAGATGGTGGAACTATGAAGCCTGCCAATCCCAGAAATCCAGCCACCAACTTCATGAAAGAAATTACTTTAAGCTTGACTACAGTCAGGTTTTCTGATACCAAAATATCCCTGAAAACCTTCTTAAACCAATTCATTGAAAGGTAAGATGGGTTTCAAAATCAGCTAACAGCAGTAGAACAAGGAGTATCAAAATGTGAAATCAGCTCAAATAGCAACTGTCTGCACTTCCTGGGAAACATAAGAATAAAACTAAAGATATTGAAAATAGAAGTTGCTTCCTCCTCCATTCACAGGAAGGAGTGGAAGACGCTTATTCTGAATGAATCCCCAAACTGCTGTTTCTGCAGGGAGTAAGATAAAAGTGAAGCCTGTCAAGAACCAATACTGCTGTAAAAGAAAGCCATCACCCCAACTAATAATGTTTCCACCTACGTAAATTTTAATGGCAGGCAGTACACATTGCTATAGGAGAGATCTTACTTACCCAGAGAAAAACTGTCGTTTTCTTTTATAGCGATCTAGAATTATACCCAATCCAGCCTGGACTATTCAGAATGTAAAACATATCTTATAGAAAACAATCACAAAATCATTTAACAGGACACAAACCCTTATTTTTAAAAAACCATGATGAAACACTGAAATTTGCAGAGTTAAATTCAAGCAGAGTTCTTAAATACCTTTTTGCATAAAATTAATGCTGGCATGTAATTAAATAAAAATACTATTAGTTTCACATTATTAAGAACAAATTATTTCTTGTAGAAGACATTCATGCAAAATTAATATGAGAATGAGATAAAACGCTCATCAATGATCAGATAAAGTAATTAGAACCTTCAACTGTACCCCTATGAGACAAGACTTGGTCAATGTCTGGCGATGGCTAACACGAATGGCAAAGACTTTGCCTATTGTTCCATGATTCCTCAGCTAGGGTAGGTATTATCAACACTAAGGCTGAAACAACCACTAAATGTAAAATAGATGCAACACTTAGCTTGTATCCCAGACCAGAAACCTTCTGGCTAGAAGTGTGGGATGTCAATGAACAGATATTTAGCTAGATATTCACCTGCTACAAAGGCAAATATTTGTTTAGCTCATCAAGGAACATATGTTGCAATATTTCAAAATGAACAGCAATGTAACTGTCTCTAGAGGGGTCTTATTTGATAAACTGGCCTTATTTGACAAGGCTGTACATATTTTTCCTATAATTTTGAACAATATGAATATAGTTCTACAGTTAAGATCAATTTAGTGATTATCAATCACCATCATTATTACAAACAAGGAATCTTGCAGCACTTTTAAAGACTAACAAATTTATTTATCGAATGAGCTTTCGTGGGAGAAAATCCCACTTCACCATATGTTTGTTTGGCTGACCTAGACTAACACAGCTACCCTTTCGGAACTTGTTATCATTATTACATCATTTATGGAGATGCCACTACATACACCAATTATAAACAATGATCCACTGTATCATATTCCATATATCATGTTCCAAGTTGGCAAACAACACTGTCTTTAACCCTTTAATTAACATTCTGAGACCTAACCCACAGAACTAGCTCTCTGGAACCAGTTTCAGAGAACATGAACTCTATGGATCTGGTGGCCAAAACTTTGCCCTAAATGTACTGACTGAACTGACAAAGCCCACATTACAGATGTGGCAATGGGGAATTTAAATCTATCTTAACCTACTAAAAACAACAAATCGGCTGAAAAACGGAAGAAAAGTTCTATAAACTATGGGGCACATGGATAACTATCTTGGAAGTTTCCTAAATAATAATACATCAGTAAATAATAATTTACTAACATCATAAATTTCAAAGCTATATTAAAATTAACAAAATCAGTTGGCCAGGATATTGTAAGTATTTTCTACATACTGAATTGGATTCATAAGGGAAATTACTTACGTGTGAAGGGAAGTATATTTTTAATTATCTTGTTAAATATTATTGGAGCTAGATTGAACATGTCTTTTACATCCTCAGCTCAGCTACAGCAGACCTGCTTGGATCATCATTCCAGATCTGCTGTACAGCACAGCCTCTGGGCTCAGCAGGAGGCAGAGTGGTCCCTATTAGCTCTTGCCTCTCTGTCCCGCTGATCAAAGCTGATGGGGGGGAAGGGAGAGTGATGAGCACAGCTGTCTAATAGAGCATCAGACTAATTTCTCCTCCTCCATCCACTGACCCCCTTCGTCCAAATGGTGGGTAGAAACACTGTTGTCCCCCACATGCTGTAAGTTGTGGGGGGTAAGATGTCTTTCTGTTCCCTCTCTAATTATACACGTGCTCCCTTGCACCTCTTCTATCTTGTCTCTTGCCTGTATATGCCCCTCTTCCCCCACATCCTCACCCTACCCAGTCTTCTGCTCTCTGAAACCCCTGACTTCAGGTCTGCTATGATAACGTCAGAGAGAAAAGCAGTTACCATCTGGCTTTTCTCACAGGGCAGATTCTGGATTTTCTTGTGCTAGTAGCTTTGTATTCATCTATCTCCCTTCTCCTATGATCACAGAAGACCTTTGGGGATGCCCCTGTGATTGCTCCTTTTTTAAAAAAAACACCTGCCTCTACAGCTGCTTCAAGAAGCAGCTGAAAATTCAGAGAAGAAGCTAGAAGCATGTGACTTCCAGTACTCAGTGGACCATCAGTGATCCACAGACCACAATTTGAGAGCCACTAAACTAATGAATAGGCACAAAAAATGGTTATTTTTGTTCTTTTACAATCAGTGAAGTAAACTATCTAACATTATTATACATAAATAGTTATAGATTCCAAGACTAAAAAATTAATTAAAGAGGAATTAGTATTAAAAGTACACAGCAATAATTTAAGAGTAAAAAGCGTTACAGGGATGTTATAATTATCTCGAAACCAAGCAATAGAAATCAAGAAAACTCAGAGTGAAGGTTAAATTTAAAAGAAATCCATATGGTATGGAAATGCACAGTAAAGAATTCAAAACTTATGACACCATGCAACAACGCAATTATGATTAGGGCATTTCAGTATTTGCTGTCCCAGATAAATTAAACTCTTTTGTTGTTTTTTAATTATGTGTTAATTATTTTTCATATCTGAATCACCTCCCTGCACGCACACACACAAAGATGGTGAGATGATGCATACCTCTAAGGAACTTAGTCTGGCTAGGGACACTAAAAGCTACAGTGTTGTGGTCTAGGCAAAACTCCCATTCAGTTCAAAAGGAGTAGTAAAACAGGAACTTTGCTGTTTAGCTTCTGTTACAGAGAAATGAGGGGACATCAAACAGTTAATGCATACAACATATCTGGGTGTTACCATATCCTGATTCTTCCCCTTTATACACGAGTGACACAGTGGCACTGAGACAAAAATAGGTACCTTGGACCTGATCCTCTGATCACACATACTTCCATAAATCAATTTAGTCAACGGAGCTATCCAATGTAAGCGAGAGGGGAGCCAGCCTGCTAGAAAATATTCTCCCCTTTTTAGATTTTATCACTTTTAAGACACTAAAAATATGCCTTAAGCCACACTCTTCGAAGTGCCCCTCTGTCTTACCAATTGTTGCTTACAATATAATATAACTGCTCCTGAAACTGAGAGCAAGAAATAAAACAGACTATCATGCACTTACCCTGTGTGGGCCAGTTTCGCTTATTGACAAAGGTATAGGTTTGCACTACGTGCCTCCTCTTATTAAGCACATTTGTTCATCCGACAGTATTTTACACATTATCTTGGAGGCTGTTTTATGATGACTTTTATAACAATGGTGCTTATCTACATTAACAACAAATCAAAGAAACTCAAGTTTTACTAATACAGCTGCCTTTCACATGCACAGCGTGCGCAGTCATTGACACAAGAAAGCATTGAGCTGGCACCAGGCACATAACCATGTAGCCAACACTGACATACACTGAGTTTAAATAGTGCCATACCATTCCTGACACTGTAGCACAGTATCAAAGGCATGGACATAATTGAAATGCCATAGTCTATGTCCCTAAAGCTTCTGAATACCTCTATATAAAATTACAGTTATGTTGACAAGCCACCTGTTGAGTGGAAGAAAAACTATATAACATTGTGCCCTTGTGAGGCCACCTTTTAATGCATATTCTCCTGACGTTTTTCTTTTATCCTATACAAATATATTCCAGGCCAGATTGTACAAACAGCACATGGCTCTACATTGAGGAGATGTGGAGCCGCACAGCCCCGTGGGGAACTCCAGAAGGAATTATGGCTCAAGAGAAATATTCCCCTCCACATTTCCCCACCACATAGAGGGAATGCACAGGTTGCACCAATCCTTGGAACAGTGCAGTCTGCTCTCTTAATAGAGATTGATTGTCTCTGTTCCTTGCTCTGGATGCACAGGGAGTCTCTTTGCTTTCTACCTATGAAGGATCTCAGCTCTGCCAGCCCCAAACATTCAGAAACAATGAGATTGGCTTAAAAATCATGATATTTAAATAAAATAAATAATTTGGGTAGCGGGATTATTTTGCCTTTTGATTTAGGATGTACCTGGGTCACTTCTCAAACTTTTCTCTGCAACTGACAAAGGCTAGAAATTTACTTCTTTTTCTTCTTAAACAAAAGCTGAGAGCTTAACATATTCTGATGACTCCTGAAGCTGAGGCTTTAAGTAAAACACCAAATATCATGGCAATCATGTAACACTGGGATCCATGTAAGAGCCAGCCACAATCTGATCTTCAGATGGCAACAACTGGGGAAGATTTTTAAATCTCTAAAAAAAAAAAAAAAAAAAAACTCTCAATGAAAAACAGAACTGTTCACCATCCCTGAGTTTCCTTTTGAACAAAGACAATATTGTGCACCCCATTCTTTTGCTAAATATGGGCAGAGCTGGCACTGCTGCCTATTTAAGGATTCCTGACACTTTCCTTTCTAAGACCTCGATTTTATTTGCTTAGAACTTTGCCAAACCTGTAGTACTTGGGCTAAAATTTGTAGGCCATCTGTTTGCTTCTGGCTGAGTTTGGGAAGTTTTTTAACCAAACAGTTCAGCTATTTCACAGAATGAAATTAAGGGAAAAGACATTGTTTGGCCATGTTAAAAAATAGACTTATAATCATTTCATTGAGATATTCTAGCCATTCCATGCTTTAGAGCAGGGTCTTGAAATTTGGCAGGGTATCTAGTGTCAGGGATGTGCCTTTTGCCACCCAAAGCTGATCAAGTTGCATGCCTCTGACACAGAGGTCAATATGGTTTCACTGGTTGGCACTTGGGGGGAGGGGGGATGTTTATTTTTTTCAGTTTTTAAAAAGCTAGGAAGTGACATTCATACAATATTCCAGGTTTTTGTATGTAGTATCATATGCTGTTGACCTTATTTTTCACTAGTGCTAAGAACTCAGAGCTCTCACTAACTTTAACGGGAGCTCTGGGTGCTAAGAAATCCCAGGGAAGTGGGGAGCAAAAACTCATATAAATATATATTATGGAATGTTTTTTCATGGCAAAATTACACAGTGAGCTGCATAAAAACATTCTAGTTTTGTAGTCCCCAGAGTTTTTCACTTTAATTTCTTAGATTTTTACCATGCTGTTTCCCACAAGGGGTGTTACGCTGTTCAAATGTCAGGTCTTACTGCTTGGCATCTCATTTTCACTTTGTAGGGTACACGTAGCTCAACTGAGACTGTGAAAGGCACTGGAAACTGCAGAGAACTAGAAGGAATGTCAAGAAGTATTCTAAAGAAAATGGAGTGTATACTTACTTTTTAAAAATCTGTTTTCATTGAAATGTTCAATAGCATTCCAAGATCTAATTGTTGCTATCAAATTCATATTTCTGATTTATAGGTTTTAAAGATTTTTATCAGTTTTGATATACCAATAATTTAATGTTATTGAAGACTGGCATATTGATCAGGCCAGAAACTGAACCCCTTCCACTTCTTCACAGCATAGGAACAGGACATGAAAGGATTCAAAAGCTCATCAGTCTGTCACAAATAAACCTTAGCCCCAACTAAAAGAAACCTCTTCTAAAGGTGATAGGGCAGTTCAGTCTTTCTGCCTATTCAGTCCTCTGCTTACATACTAAGATTGTCAGCTAGGATAACAATCAGAGTGGTGGCTTTTTTTGTAATGTGGACACCTGTTCAGAAGAACTGGACTAGGTCCAACATTTCACATAAACTATCAGCTGTTAGATAGTACTAGCTTTCAGTCCTATCAACTGGGAGAGATTTGAACTGGTTGACCTAGGAGTGAAAGGTTCTGCATCCAATTATCAATCCACATTATGTAAAGAATTCTAAATTGCACTATAGATTCAAAATCTTGAGGTTTTCTTTGTTTGGGTTTGTTCATTTATTTGTTTTTGGAGAGAGAGGGTGTGTGTAATCAGTTCAGTTGCAAGTTAAATTGTGGATTTAATAAGGCTGGTGCTTGTTGTGCAAGGAGATAGGATTTATTTGCAGGCTAGTTTTACACCATATTTCATTGTTTTTCCTAACCTTTCATCTTCCTCTGTACAGACTGTAAGGGTCAACAAGTCCTCCTACCCAACATCCAGGACCATGAAAGATTAAGAAATGTGGCATTTGTAAAAGTTAGTAACAGGAAGGTCTGGAGATCAGCAATACACCACAGAATACAAACACAGAAGAGAATCAAAGAGACAGTAACTGAAAGGTATGAAGAAGAGTGACAAATATGTGCATCATCTCATCACCATGAAGGACACCTCTTATAAAGAGGCAAAAAGAGACGGAAATATGAAAAGTCATGTAGAAGTGGTGGGAACTAAATATTAAGTCTTGAAGGTAGAATGATACATAAACATAACCATAAGTTTGGCATAAAACTGTTGCTTCCTGTGTCTGACATGAGTGAGAACAGAGAAAAAGTAAGGCTGTTTGATCTGTGTTAAAGTCTATAGCACAGAACAGGCAAAAGAAGACTGGAATTGTGGAAAATATATTTGGGGCATTCAGGAGAAAGCTCAGGAACAAGACCATCATAGAACTACAGCTAGTGCCAAACTAAGGTATAATAGAAATCTGAATGCATGGCTGAAATATGGATAGCTGAGTTTTAAGTTATTTGAACATACACACTTTACAAGTGAAATACTTGTGAACAGATGGTGCCTTTATCAGTGGAAGCTTGTGAACAGAAGGGACATTAATGTACTAGCCAACATAACTAAAAGGAGCATGGGCAAGCAGGTATGAGGAGAATCTATAGAAAAAACAGCAGCAGAAGGGAAAAAGCAGCTTTGGTATGCAGGAAGGTTATAAAATTCAAGAGAAAAACATGAAGCATAGGGAGGAAAAACAAAGAATTTCAGTATCGCAGGAGGAATTGGAAACCCAAAGTGAGAATCAATCAAGCAAATCTGGCATAAAATTGTCTCTCAAACAATATGCCATCTATGTTATTAAAGACAAAAGAAGCAGTTACTGACTTCCTTATCAATAGCACAGATATCATGATTTGTGGAGACTACCTAATCAGTGGTGACTAATATGTACCCAAGTGTTGAAGTATATAGGCAACCATCAATCCACAGGATCGTGGCATATTCGTAAAAGGCCTAGTCAGGTACCTGATGAATCTGCTTATGACTCAGAAGCCCAGTTTGAGAGCATCAAAGCTTGTTACAAGATTCACAGATACATGTGTTGTCTGAGTTGGAGTCCAAGAATACAGCGTGCTTTTTTTCTTGCTTGCTTTGCTTCCATCCTCTGCATCACAGCTGCTTTATGTTGAGCTGCACTAAGTGCCAGATCATCCCTCTAGATCAGGGGCCTCAAACTCGCAGCCCGTGGGCCGAGTTATTTCCTGCGGCCTGCCACGACACCTGGAATTTGTAAAATAATACTAAATTACTCTCCATTTTTTTTTCATTTTTGACTATATTTTTATTTTGTTGTTTGAAAAGGTTTCAGTGATGCGGCCCTCAAGCCAATATCCTAGTCCTCATGTGGTCCTCATGGTGATCTGAGTTTGAGATCCCTGCTCTAGCTTGAACGGGATGTATGCACTCCTGCCATTCACCTACAATGAAGCTGAACAACTTCATATCATTTTTGCACATATCATAAAAGGTGACCTGGTTCCTAAAGCCATCTAGAATCTCACTGTACAAAATATTTATGGGGCTACAGTCTCTTCCCATACTCCTGACATGACCAAGCCATTGCAATCTCCTCTTCTTGATAGTAGTTTCTGGGTACGTCAATCCCACATGCTCCTGCACCTCTGTGTTTGATATTTTATCTTCTGACTTTATGTCCAGAATCTTATACTCTCACATGGAAGCTATTGAGTCTACTGATGTGCCTAGCATATATAGTCCGTATTGCAGAACCACAGAGCAAAGATGACAGCACGCAAGTCTCAGATTTGCATCTTTACTTTAGTTGATAGTTTGCTGTTATTCAATGCACATTTCTGTAATAACCCAAAATTCTTCACAGCTTTTGTGATTCTGTCAGTTCAATCTGAAGATCAAGATTTTTGCTAATTGTAGCACCCAAGTAGCAAAAGCTGTTGAAAAAGCCAAGAGTACTCTATTACCAGGGCCGTCCCGTGGGGAGAGCGGGGCCCAGGGTCAATCGGCCGAGACGGGGCCCCCAGCCCCATGCTGGAGGGGACCGTGGCGGGCTGGCCCGCTTCGCCCCCAGGGATCCCTGTCGCCCTCCAGGGACTGGGAGCTGATCCCGGCCGGGACTCCAGGCTGCCGCTGGCGCCGCAGCCGAGGACCCAAGGCCGCTGCCGGGGCTCAGCCACTGCTGGGAGCCAGCCCTGGCCGAGGCCACGCTGCCGGCAGGGGCTGGCCCTACCCCAGCCATAGCCAGGAACCTTGTGTAGGGCTGGGGCAGGCCAGGCTGGCCCAGAGCAGGCCTGCTGTGTGCCGGCTGCCGCCTGGCCCGGCCCGCATACCCGCTTGCCCTGCCCCTGGGCCGGCCAGCTGCTCTGCCCTGGGGGCGGGGAGGGCCGGCCCAGGGGCCAAGCAAAGTGCTCTTGTCCTGCCCCACTGCCATCAGCCCCCTGCTGAAGGCAGCTGGGACTGGGGCGAAGTATGGCCATTAGGAGTGGAACAGCGTGGGGCCCACGTAACCGCGGGGTCCGGGGTGATCACCCTGTTCGCTCCCCCCCCCCCCCAAGGACGGCCCTGCCTATTACCCTTCAGAGTAATGTCAGCCATTGGGTCTTCCTCCGTGTGGTACATGATCGTAGGTCATCTTGAAAATAATTGTCAACCTGAAGCTCTTGCCTGATGCAAAAATCTGCACAAGAGATTTTGCAGAGAAGATTCACTCTGATCCACTAAGGCCTAGTTGTCCGCAAACAGGAAACCTGTCAGAATCAGCAATTTCACTTTGGTTTTTGCTCTAAACCTTGGAATGTCAAACAAGCCTCCTTCTAGTCGGTTTGAAGATAAAAGCCATCACTGCTGACCTTGAATGCATGAAAAAGCACAAATAAAAAGTAGTTATTAAAGAGTACAGGGGTTAAAGTGCTCCTGTTTCACCCCATTATTGATGTCAAAAGCTTTTGACTCTTTCTTATCATATGCTACAGCTGCCGTCATACCTTGATGTAATGAGCAAATTATGTTCAACTGTAGAGGGTTTTGAAGCAAGACGGAAGACACGAAAAATGAAGACATAGTAGGATTTCAATACGGGTAGGCAAAACTACTTACTTCCACTTCATTCAGAATTACACAGAAACATAGAGACTGCCATACCAGATCAGTGGTCAATCTAATCCAGTTTCCAGATACTTCAGAGGAAGACATAGGAAAGGCTACAGCAGACAGTGATAGAATATCTGCAATAAGGGAACTTTCTCATTAGCCCCTATCAATTTGAGTGGAGCATAAAAGTTTATATACCTTATTTTTTTGTTTGTTCGTTTCTAAATGCTCCCTGTTTACAGAAACACATGAGCACCACAGAGGGGCCCAAGCCACAAAGTTTGAATCCAGATGTAAACTTGACCAAAGATCAGAGAATTTTGTTCAGACACAGCTCTAGTGACTGCAGCCCAACAGTCCTCTACACATACCCCACGCCTCTCTCTTCCCAGGACTTGCTCCACATCAGGAATCTGGTTGCATCGAAGGATTCATTGTGGTACTTCTTTGTGTAGGCTACCAATATCGATTGTGTTCATCATACCAAAAATTAGGGGTTTCATACCTTATCATCAAAAGATTTACTCCAAAATGTACTAACTGGCCATAGACTGGGTCAGAGTCAGGTTGGCGTGTTCAAACCTTTGCTGCATACTCAAAATCCATGTGTTTACTAACCAATACCAGGGAATGTCTTTGATTTACACACTTATACCAGCCTAAGTCATCAGAAGATCATCCTTGTGCTGAGGATGATCCCCCCAGCCAAACTTTACTGCCAGTTTATCCCACTGGTGTGATGAACTGCAGAATCTACTCTATTGTCTTTCACCAAGAAATTATGTACCTGAAGTCCTATTTGATTGGTTTATATGGAATAAATAGGCTCAAAGGCTATGTCTACACTATAAAAAGTTAGGTCGACTTTGTTAAGTTGAGTTAATAAGGTCGACTTTAAGTCGACCTAAAGTCGACCTTATTAGGTCGACTTAAAGTGCTTTCCCTTAACTGGGACTTATTAATTCGACCTAACTTAGCTTAGGTCGCCTAAGAAAGTGGACTTATGCATCCACACTGGCCTTAGGTCGACCTAAGAAGGGTTAGGTTGACCTAATGAGTGGTCCTTACTAAGTTGACCTAAGCTCTCATTAGGTCGATTTAAGGATTTTCTTAAGTCAACCTGATGAAAGCCTAGTGTGGACCGGGCTTAAGTTAGGTTGACTTAAGCTTCCTTAAGTCGACCTAACTTGCCAGTGTAGACATAGCCAAAGAGTCAAAGGTGATAATTGGATACTGGCACTCACCACAATTAAACAGTTTTAAACAAGATTCAAAGTTTAATATGCAGAGACCTCAGCCTGCTTAGTACCAATACAAACACACCACAAAAAATTATTTTCACCTTCCGTTAACAATACATGAAAGGAAAAAAGTTTAAATGTTTGAAATGTAAAAATATTACATACAGCTTTTATTTTAACAACATCCCTTATTCCCTTTCCCTTTAGTTGAAGGGAGTTTTCAGAAGGAAAACAGTCCTATTTGCAACCTTTTAGATGGGATCAAAGATGGTAATAACTGTCCTTTTGGGAAAAGGAAAACAAGTTAATTGAGAGTGCTAGAGCTATCATTGCTGAAGTCTAATTCTGTTTCCTAAAAAACAAGACAAATCCACACAAGTGGAGGGGAAAAAAAGAACAGCAAAGACAGAAAATGTCTTGACTTTTATTATACATGGAGAATATGGATATAAATATAGCAAACTGCTGGAATGAATTATGTATTGTTTTAGGTCCCAATTCAACAAAGCATATAAGCACGTGCTTAAAGTTGAATGCATTCTTCATTCTTCACAGAATCAAGGTCTCTGAGGCACAGGACAAAATGACATATAATGTGCATCATTATGAAAATTGCTCTCTGTGCTGTATCTATTTCAGAGAAAGATGAAGCCTCAACAACACATCTTTTAAGATTAAAACATCTTTTTGCAGGATCCTAGGAAATACATTAAATTCTGATAACGCTGAGGCTGATTTGGTTTATATTGTTGTTTCAGCCTTGAGCAGCCGACCCCTTCATCACCTGTAAGTTCCTTCAATTTTGACCTTTGTCCATCTGTACAAACTTGCCATGTTTCCTATAATTACCTGAAGACTAGTCTATTGTTAACCCAGTGACAACTTATATGCTTGGCCAATAGTCAAGCACGGGGAGATGTGTGACCCATTTATTGACCTGAATGACAAGCTGATGACCTTGTGGCCCAGCCTGTAAACGAAAGGGAGTGCTTTAAAATGCTCATTATGATTAATGGTTTTCCCAGACTAAGCCAAATGCATAATTGCTCAAACAAAAATCTCAGGACCCCAAATAGCAATTTTACCTCTAGGTATCAAAAATCTTTTCAATTTTCTAATTCCCTTCATACTACAAGGGACTATTTAGCACTTTATTTCATCTCATACATTATGAACTAGGAATAAAACTTGACTGTGCACAAAATTATAATACACTCCATCAGGGCTATAAAAAGTTCTCTTACAGTCACTGCTTCTTTTGTTTAAAAAAAAAAAAAAAAAAAAAGGTGCCGGTACTCATATCTTGATAGTAAATTTGAAAAATGCCTCTCCCACCTCTCTTCTTCCTGCACCACCCCTCTTCTTCCAGCAGCACACTCCTTTCCGCTGCTGACTCCACCTCCTAGGTGGGCAGCAGGGCTGGCAAAAAAGGTGCCGGTACTCCATATCCCTGCGTACTGTCAAAAAAAAGCACTACTTACAGTGTTCACTGAATTTAAGGACACTGTACCTTGAATCCCACCTGCTGGATTTTATATGATCCCCATTATAACACCTCTTCATAACATGTAAAATATTTGATTACCAAAGATGATGTTATGAAGAGGATAATAATATAGATTAAATAAGGTCAAAAAATTAAGACATGGTTTACAGCCATGGTTTTCAAACTTTTTTTGGGGGGATGGGGGACCCAATTGAAAAAAATCTTTTGGCCCATGCCCCAACAATTACATCTTTGGCAATATATTCTGGTCTTTTAGCGGCGTCAGCAAGGGGTGCAGCAACCCACTGCCAGAGGGTCTGTGTCCCAGTACTGGGTCTTGACCCTAAGTTTGAAAACCATGGCTCTACAGAGTTTTCTAGGAATCAATGTAGACAAAAGAGCAAATCATCTCAAACTGTATCAGTCAGATAAGCAATCTGCTCTGCTAGTGGCCCAAATAAATCCTTTACAACAAAAATTCAAACAATTCAACCAATAACCAAGAAGATGCTACAATACTTTAACAATTTCCAACCCCTTATTTTAAATAGGTACAATACAAGGATAAAATTATTTCCAATAGCGAAGTTCTGATGACAGGGAAAGACTGTCAGCAACTTACTAGTAGAGTCTACAATCATCACCAGGGCTATGTCTACACTGGCAAGTTAGTTCAAATTAAGGGGGCTTAACGAACTAACTAAAGCCATGGCTACACTAGGCTTTAGTTAGTTCAAATTAAGGGCTTCCTTAATTCCAACTAATAAGTTCAAATAGGGTGTGACACTGTCAGGAGTTAAGGAACCATTTATGATATTATTTTGTATTAATATTTTATGATTGTTATAATCCATAGGAACTATGCCATGTTTGGTGTCAATAGAAAGGTAATAATCTGTTGGGAATGATTATATAGTTTATGTGTAGGATTTGTATTCATATTAGAAGTTAGGAATATGATTGTTATATTTTAACTTGTGTAAGGCTGGGAAAATTCCCCAGACTGAATGTCTACCTGGCCATTGTCTCCTTAATGGCCCATTAAGGAAGCTCCCCAGTATAATGGGCCGAAGAAGAAAACCTGTTGAGCCACTAGGACTTAAACATGTGACTCAGCTCCAGTTTGATTGGAGAGACCTGCACACAGCATGGAGAAGGCCAGAGGTGATAAAAGGCAGCAACCCCAACTCCATCTTGCTCTCAAGTCCTCAGTCTACAGCCAACACCCATCTCTGGAACTATTCCTCTGAGACTGAACAAAGGATTGAGGCCCACCCTGGTGCTGGGTGTTTACCAGAGGAACAAGCCTGCAAACTGCTTTTCATGAACTTTAAATCATTTGTATGTATGTGATTCGATTTGACCCTTTAACATCTCTCATATTTTGCTTCTTTTCTTCTTATATTAAACCTTTAGTTGTAGTTGCTAAAGGATTGGCTACCAGTGTGGTATTTTGGGTAAGATCCAAACCTATATTGTTCTTTGTGCTGTGGCTGGCCCTTTGGGGTCAGGAGAACCTATATCTTTAAGGGACCGTGCGGCTGGGTGGGAGCCAGAGGAACTGGAGTGCAATAAAGGGAGCTGTTTCTATTTTGGGCAGAGTTCTTGGTACCCAGTGTGGGGAACCAGAAGCCTGGTAGTGACTGATAGGGAGACTGGTTTAAGTACCACCCATCAGTGTGTGGGGAGTTTGGCTCCCGGTTTTGCAGCTTGCCCTGATTTTTGCACGTCCAGGAGGGTATCCCAGGAGGCCCCGGTCACATAGGGTATTCGAACTAAGGGATTAATTCGAACTAACTAGTTCGAATTAACCAATGTGGCCATGTTAATTTGAACTAATTTCTTAGTTCGAATTAACCGGCCATTGAAATGAATGGGGATCGCTAATTCGAACTAAGCAAGTGCTTGCTTAGTTCGAACTAACATTTCAGTGTGGCCAGGCTAGTTCGAATTAAGCTAATTCGAACTAACTAAAATTAGTTCGAATTAGTTAGTTCGAACTAACTAATTTGACCTAATTTTAGCAAGTGTAGACCTAGCCCAGAAGTTTTTCATTAGATGGAAAGTTGCTGGGTAGTCTATTTGCTGATCAAGGACTAATACATATTTGACTGACTATATTATGTGTGCCATTCAGTGTTAAGACTTCTGGCTTATTTCTGATTGTCAACACTAACCCACCAAACCTTTAGTCTTAAGTCCTTCTGAAGTCATCAGGCCTGAGAATTTAACTTCAGTGGAGCTACTTTTGATATACATCGCTATAATTAAGATCAGGATCTCTCCAGGTGTAGGATGTGACAAATGCTTTCAGAACTCATATCTCATAACCAGAGCAAAAAAGCGAAACGGGTGAAATAGGTGTTTTGACATTTACCAAAGATCGTTAAAATGGTAACAGTTTAGCAGGCCACTTAAAGATAAAGTGAAACAAAATCCACAGAATTTCTTTTCGGGAGTCTTGGTTATAAAATCTTCCAAATGTATCAAAAGACACTATGAATGGCAGCAGCCACTCCCTATTACGCTTTGAATAATTTTTCAAATTAAAGGGTCTTGTCAATTCTCAACAACCCTGAAAATATTGGTCCCTGAGGCTTCCAACTGAATTTGCAGTTCTGCAATTTATGGTTAAATTCCAAAAGACAAAATATTAGCAGGATGGAGTGATAAGAAACTCGCACTCTGCCAATGTGATCTCATGCCATATGAAATAATGTCTACTGACCAAGAATACATTTGATATGGGGGATTAAAATCCACCAGGAAAATAGGGAGCATCCCAGCATTTGGCGTTAACTGACTGTTTGGTCTCAGACAGTCCAAAGTTTGATAAAATATAAATGTCACATTTTATTAGCATACTACTGCCCAAATAAACAAGGTGATGTTGCTTAACCAGTATTTTTACTTTTATTTCATTCTAAACAGCTTCTTATAGATGTTGACTGTGTATGTAGGAAACATGTTATATAACACAATAGAAATGAAAAATAAAAAACCACAGAAGCCTTTAAAAATCTTTGCACAAATTGAAATAAGGCAGGTGTATTTGGAAATCAGTTTCTGAAATGCAAATATAAAATACTTTTTAAAATATAGTTTCCGTAACTGCACATGCAAATGCTGGTGTGTAAACGCATGCACATTTTTTTTTTACATACAGATAGCCTTTTTTGGAAAAAAAAAAAAAAAAAAAACTGGGTCTTTTTAGAAAAACTTTCTCATCAATGTGAGGCATTTTCTACAATTTTGGGTTGCTGGGCTTAAACGTAGAAAAGTAAAAGTTCTTCCCCCTTTTAAAAAGTCTCTTTTTGGATTGGTACCATGAGCAAGAAACGGTTACTTACCTGTAACTAGTGTTCTTCGAGTTGTGTTGCTCATTCCAACTCAGGTGTGCACGCGCCACGTGCACGGATCACCAGAAAGTTTTCCCTTAGCCCATCTGCAGGGTCCGCTGCAGCCACCGGGGGCATCCCTGTGACCTTCTATATATATTCCAGCCGACCCTCTCCCTCCCCAGTTCCTTCTTGCCAGAATTCCAGCTGAGGGGAGGAGGGCAGTTGTTGGAATGTACATGAGCAACACATCTTGAAGAACACTAGTTACAGGTAAGTAACTGTTTCTTCTTCTTCAAGTGATTGCACATGTCAATTCCAACTCAGGTGATTCCCAAGCCTTCCCTTGCAGGTGGGACGGAATTCTAAATGCAAGCTGTCCGCAGAACCGCTCTGTTGACTGCCACATCCTCTCTCGCCTGCTGTGTTTATGCATAGTGCTCTGCAATGTTATGTAGCAACAACCACATCGCCGCCTTGCAGATGTCCACTATAGGCACGCGTGCCAGGAACTCTACAGAGGACGCTTGAGCCCGGGTTGAGTGCACTGTCACCCAAGGCGGCGGGATTTTGGCCAGTATGTAGCATTGCCTGATGCAGGAGGAGATCCATGATGATAGATGTTGGGAGGAAACCGGCTTCCCTTTCATCCTGTCTGCCACAGCTATGAACAATTGGGGCAACTCACGAAAAGGCTTAGTATGGTCTAGGTAGAAAGCTAGAGCCCTCCAGACATAAAACGTGTGGAGCCTTCAGTCCTCATCTGAGGCATGTGGCTTTGGGTGAAACACTAGGAGGAAGATATCCTGAGACTACTTTGAGAAGGAAGACTGGATGAGGGCAGAATGTAACTTTAATCTTGAAGAAAAGGGTATACGGGGGCTCCGATGTGAGCGCTTTCAGTTCCGATACCCGCCTTGCTGATATGATTGCCACTAGGAAGGTGACTTTCCAAGACAGATAAAGGAGTGAGCAGGACGCCATTGGCTCAAACGGGGGTCCCGTCAACCTCGAGAGGACTAGATTTAAATCCCACTGGGACACTGGGAGCTGGACGGATGGGAAAAGTCTGTCTAGACCCTTCAGGAAGCACTTCACCACTGGTTCGGAAAAGAAAAAGCCCTGTGGCATACCCCTTGTGGAATGCTGAAATTGCCACTAAATGGACCTTGAGGGAAGCACTTGACAGGCTCTGTTGCTTAAGATCTAGCAGATAGTCCAGAATTAACGGGACAGGGGGGCCTTCTCTCTTATCCATCCCCCAGGAAGAAAATCTCTTCCATTTCGCCCAATAAGTAGCTCTGGTCAATGGTTTTCTGCTGTTAAGCAGAACCTCTTGCACCTGGGAAGAGCCCTGGAGCTCAGACTCATTTAACCAACGAAGTGCCAAGCCTTCAGGTGAAGGGCCTCGAGATTGGGGTTCCTCAGTTTCCCTTGATTCTGTGTGAGTAAATCCAGGTAAAGTGGTAGGGGGATTGGGTCCTTATCTGACAGCTGCAGCAGAGTCGTAAACCAATGCTGCCGGGGCCATTCCGGTGCTATCAGAACGACTGCTACTCTGTCCCGTTTTATTTTCAGGAGCACCTTGTGGATCAGTGGAGTCGGGAAGAAGGCGTAGCACCTCTGGCCGGACCATAGGATTGAGAAAGCATCTGCCAGTGAGCTTGGGCTGTGATTTTGGAACAAACAAAAGTTGGCACACTTCCGGTTGAATTCCGATGCAAACAGGTCTATGTGGGAAGACATCCTGTAATACGTCCGCTAGGATCAAACATTCATGGGTCATGAACCATCTGCTCAGTGTGTCTGCCAGAGACTTCTGGGACCTGGGTAAGTATGAGGCTACCAGGTGGATCGAGTGTTGGATGTAGAATTCCCACAGTGTGCGGGCTTCTTGGCACAGGGGAGAGGAGTGAGCTCCACCCTGTTTGCTGATATAATGCATAGCTTGTCCGTCTGAACCAGCACTGACTTGCCCACCAGCTTGTCTTGAAATGCTGCGCAGACCAGGTGGACCGCTCTGAGCTCCTTCACATTTATGTGGAGACCAGCCTCTATAGTGGACCACCGACCCTAGGTTCTCAGGTCGTCCAGGTGAGCCCCCCCATTCCGCATCCGACACATCTGTCACCAGCCACTCCGAGGGATGGGGGACTTGGAACAGCATTCCAGGGCATATGTTCCGACAGGTGAGCCAACACCATAAGGTCTTCACCACGTGTGGGGGTAGGCACTCTAGGATGCCCAGTTGCCAGTCAAGCCTGGAGGGGACGAAGTCTCAACCACGCGAATTCCACTACATAAGTGCATACAGCCATGTGGCCCAAGAGCCTCAGACATGTGCGGTCCGAGGTTAGGGGGTGGCTGGTCAGCTCCTTGATCAGGCCCGATAGGGCCAGAAAACAGTCTTGTGAGAGAGAGGCCTGCTCTTCCCTCGAGTCCAGGACAGCCTCGATGAATTCTATCCATTGTGCAGATAGTAATGTGGACTTCTTCTCGTTTATCAAGACCCCCAGATCATCGAAGGTAGATCATATCATACGCAGGTGTGCGCAGACTTCCCATTGGGAGCAGCCTTTCACCAACCAGTCATCCAGATAGGGAAACACCTGTATCCTTTGACATCTGAGGTGGGCCGCTACAACCGCAAGGCACTTTGTGAAGACTCTTGGTGCTGCTGATAGACTGAAAGGGAGGACCACAAACTGGAAGTGTCTCTGGCCCACCACAAACCTTAGGAAGCATCTGTGACATGGTAGAATAACTATATGGAACTATGCATCCATCAGTTCGAGGGTGGCATACCAATCCCTGGGCGCCAAAGAGAGGATTATGGCAGCCAGGGAGACTGTACGAAATTTTTGTCTGCACAGGAATTTGTTCAATCTTCGCACGTCTAGTATGGGACATAGGCCTCCCTTTGCTTTGGGGATTAGGAAGTAGTGGGAGTAGAACCCCTTCCCTCTCTGATTCCACTGGACCTCCTGCACTGCTCCTATAGAGATGAGAGCTTGCACTAATTCTTCCAGAAGATGTTCATGAGAAGGGTCCCTTAAGAGGGACAGGAAAGGGTGGGGAGGGTAGGAAGGGAGTATGGATCAGAATTGGAGCAAGTACCCCCATTTGACCATGCGCAAAACCCATTGGTCCGAAGTAATTCTGGACCATGCACGGTAAAAGCAGGATAGTCTGTCCCCAAAGGGTGGGAGCTGGAGATCCTCAGGAGTGACTCATGTGTCGCCTTCGGGCGCCGCCTAAAAAATTCTTCTTGGCAGTTGGCTGGGCACACACCTGGCTCCTACTATGGCCTGACACTCTCTGACTTGAGCAATGGCCGTTGCACCCTCCCTGCCGCTGAGAGTTCAATCTGCTCTGGTATTGGCATGTATGAGGTTGGGGTCGGCAGGGGCATCTTTGAGGGGCCAGTGTGTGTAGGCCCAGTGATTTTAGCATGCCTCATGAGTCCTTTAGGATCTGCAATTTTGGGTCCATTTGTGATGAGAAGAGCTCAGGGCCTTCAAAGGAAAGGTCTTGAATAGTTGACTGAACCTCTTGGAGAAGGCCTGATGCCTGTAACCAAGAGCTCCTTCTCATTGTGACTCCAGAGGCCATAGCTCGCGCAGCAGCGTCCACCACATCTAGGGCTGATTGAAGTAGCGTTCTCATTACCACCTTCCCTTCCTTGACCAGCACCACCCGCTCCGGTCAGGAGTCCTGTGGCAGTATGTCCTTGAACTTCTCCATGGAGAATCAGGAGTTAAGCACATATGACTCAGAGTAGCCTGCTGATTGGCTATTCTGAGCTGAAGTCCCCCCATGGAATAAACCTTCCTCCCAAACAACTCCAACTTCTTGGTGTCTTTTGATTTGGGAGTTGGGCCCTGGTGGCCCTGGCGCTCCTTTTCATTGGCTGCCGCCACAACCAAGGAGCCTAGGGTAGGGTGTATATAAAAGTGTTCGTGGTCCTTAGTAGGCACAAAATCTTTCCTTTCCATCCTCTCAGCTGTGGGAGGGATGGAAGCTGGTGTTTGCCATAAGGACTTAGTGGTCTCATGTTTTTTATGAACGGGAGGGCCACTTTCGCAGGACCTTCTGGTACCAGAATGTCCACCATTGGGTCTGCATCCGTCACTACCTCCTCTGCTTGCAGGCCCAGGTTACGGGCAACCTGTCTGAGCAGCTCCTGATGGGACCTGCTATCATCTGGGAGCTGGGCCGGATGGCTCCTGCCACCACTTCACCTAGGGGGTGGGGGAGGAGGAGGACTCATCCTTGGCTCCCTCTGGCTCCTGGGGATGTGACCCCTTTACTATGGGAGCCTCCCCTTCCTCATGGGACTCTCCGATCCCAGGTTGGAATCCTCCCCTGGGTCCTGTGGGACGCTCGCAGTATGGGTGGGTTGCAGCCTGGTTCCCGCCGAGGTGCAAGATCTGCCGACCATGGAGCCCTGGCCTTTGGTGATAGGCCCAGGGTGTCCAGAAGAGCCATTGTGGTGGCAGTTGCCATTGACCCCAGGGTGGCTGTTGGTGGATTGGCCTCCAACCTCCCGCTGGTCTGTGAAGTAACTGACGCCTCGTCCGAGCCCAAAGAGAAGTGATTCCGGAGGGACCAGGGCGGTGCTATGCCACTCAGTGCCAGGGACTGGTGCCAGCTGTCGGTGGGCAGTTGTGATGACCGTGGGCCTGAGGGGTACCGTTGCCATGGTGCCCTCAATAGTGCTGCACTGGGTGAGCAGTACCACGGTGCACCGGCTTCTGCTACCACCATTGACGGTGCCGGGGGAGCACTGCCGGGTGGGCGCGGCGGTTGGCGACGGCTGGGACATCTTCAGCGGCGATCACAATCTGTCCTTACATGCTGTCGGTGCCAGAGAGCAGTGCTGTGGTGATGGGGGCCTGAGCAGGGTTGGCTTCCCTTTCGGCTGTACCGTACTGGGCCACAACATAGGCAGGTGCCAGTGGGGCTCTCTGTTCTATAAGCTCTCTGGCTGCCTCAAACATCTCTGAGTGGAGAGCAATTGAATGTCTTCCTCCAGAACGTCCCCAGTGGGAGACGTGTCCAACACCGGACTCAATGGAATGCCCTTCGGGGCCCGGAGTCAACGGTGCTGCTGGCCTTGGGGCCGGGGTTGAATGGCCCAACTCAGGACCCACTGTAGAATCTCTCTCTACCAGCTTTGTGGCTGGGGAATGTCCTCTCTCCACCTTTTTCTTCTTCCTGAGTGGAGGTGAGTGGGACGGGCGCCTGTGCGTACCGCTGCTGTGCAGTGCCGGCAGTACCGGGGAGTACCGGTGCCAGTGGTCCTTGGCCGTGTCCTTAGGCTGTGCCACAGACGGGGCACTCTGCACCAACACAACCCTGCTCGAAGTTGAATCTCCCACCTATGTGGGACGAAGGGCTTCCTTCATCATGAGGAGCCTCAGTCTCTGCTCCTGTTCTTTCTGGGTGCAAGGTTTAAAACTTCTGCAGAGTTTGCACTTGTCTTTCAAGTGTGACTCACCCAAGCACCTCAGGCAGGACGTATGGGGATCGTCCGTTGGCATAAACTTCTTGCAGGAACTGCAGGTTTTGAAGCCCGGCATGCCCAAGTGACTGCCTTAGGGTGCCAGGGCAGTTAACAACCACTTGAGCACTCTACTACTCAACTAAACAAGGGCTATAACTGCAACTCTAAGAATTACAACTATAACTATAAGAGCAACTATAGCTGCAAAGCAAGCAAGCACTGTTCCAGCAACCATCAGGGCGGTAAGAAGGAACTGGGGAGAGAGAGGGTCGGCTGCAATATATATAGAGGGTCGCAGGGGCGCCCCGATGGTTGCAGCTGTCTCTGCATATGGACTAGGGGAAAACTTTCCAGCAATCCGTGCACGCGGCACACACGAACCTGAGTTGGAATTGACATGAGCAATCACTCGAAGAACAGCTGCTTCTTCCTCACCTCACCAACCATTATAAGAGTTGAAAGTGCTGCCAACCTGTTCTCCTGCTTTTCTCTGCACTGCAATCACAAACATGTCTCTGTGAATTGGCTCATTTATCAGATTAAACACTTCCTATTAGAAATGGCTGAGTTTCAGGGTTAAACCCTGACAGTTTAATCAGAACCCTAGTATTAGACCCCAAAGAGTCTGCCCAACACTCCCACAAGGCAACCAAATACTCAAGCACCTCCCCATTCACAAAAATCTCAGTCAGCTCACTCCTTCAGTCCATTTGTTAACTTTTACTCCCAAGGCGGTTTATTTTCCTTTTCTTTAGCCTCATACGTTTCCCATTTGGTTTCAGCTGCTGTGAATGTCTGCTGGTTCTTTTATCAAGCCTACTAATTTTAGCAGGTAGCGTTCCAACTGTCAGCTCTGTAGACGAGAGAATACCTTGCATGATATCAATCATAGTGTTCAAAGCCTCTAAAATCTCTCTCCTGTGTGCTCGCTACAGCACAATGGTTAAGAAGTGGCATGAAAGATGTAGCCTGCTCTGATCTTATTGAATCCATGAAGTCAAGTAGTTTTTCATACATATATTTCTATCTTTATATACTAGGTAATAAATATAAATGTATGTGTGTGTGCTTGTAGTTCACTCTTATACTTTTATTATAATGTTTCATTCCCCTATTCCTTTAAACCTTACTAAATACAAGATTCTACTACTTTTACTTCGTAAGTCATTCCATGAATGTCAATCAATGGACCAACAAACAGATTAAATTATTGCTACACATGATTACAGGTGGAAGACACTGGCCCCAGATCCATGCTCCATTGTAACATCTACTCCTTTGAAGAGATTAGAGATAAAATGCTTGAATGGCTGCTGACATTCAGGAGTATTTAAGCATGCAACCATTTCTGCTGCCATCAGGCTACAAATGCTCTCTCTCCCTCTACGATTTTACTTTTAGAGTAATTAAAGTATCATCTTAAATGGAACTTTTCCAAATTCTTAGATATCTCTAGCCAAAAATAATGTTCTCAGTGACACCCATAAAGCCCATTCCACTCCATGAGCATATAAAGTCTGAAAACATTATGCCAGCATGCTCTCTATCAATTCAAATAACTGACATTCCTCTTCTTTTTTCCTCTTTTTTTTTGCTTTTTGTAATTGTTCCACACTCTGTACCACTGGACAGATCAAATACTGCTGATTGGGTTAGGTCTACATAGTTTTCATAATCCTCAGTCAATATGATACCCTGTTCCAAATTCACAGAGTAACACAAGAAGTTCCTTTTGTTAAAAAAGCAGCATTGTTATGGATTCCTGGCAAAGAAATTCAGGAAGAATACTGTTAAATGTATTATTATAGTAATCTGCATCTTTCCAGATTTCCCTTGTTTCATAAATTTAAATAAATAAAAACAGCAAAGTCCTAATCAGAATAGAAGACTGCTAGATGTAAAAAAATACCATCTTGGAAGGTGAGTAAAAGTCTGAATTTCACTGTAGCTGTCTGTTAAACTCTTATGTTGTGCCTTGCTGGAGATTAAAGAATTATCTTACTATAGTCCGGAGGGCTGTTTGTAACTCTTATTACATACCTAAGCCCTATCTACATTGTTACACATTTTGTTTTCTAGGAAATCTCATTCTTACAATTAAAAAGCAACACTGAGAACTTCTTTGCTACCTTTCTTTTTAACTTACCATGCAAAACAAATCAGCACCTTGTGATCTGTTGCCACTTGGTTATGATCGTCACCCATCCATTCAAATGAAACATATGTTTATAAGAGACAGATGTCACAGCTGTTGGTCACATAGAATCCACCCAGGGAATAAGAGTCACTAAAGTTTTAAAACATCTGTGGTTACTGTCATAGTTTTGATCCTGACTTTACTTACATGTTCATTATAAATACTGGACCTAAACTGTATATCTCATGGCACTTTAGGAGTTAATTTTATTATTAAATAACTGTAGCATGATTTAAATTCGTTTAATTCATCATGCTTTTAATTCATGAAAAAGGATAAGCAAAAACTGTGCCAGAAAGAGACAGCCAGAGTTTCTTGGGTTTTTGTTTTGGGGTTTTTTTCCTTTTCTTTTCTTTTTTACTGTAAAGCCCCAGAAACTGAACATGCCCTTTAATTAGTTTCAGTCTGTTCCATCCATCAAATTATCACCATTTCATACTACAGGGAGCCAAATTCAAATGTGGGTGTAACACTGATGAAATATAAGGTCTGACTGTTTTAGACTGATTTACTTTTGGAATCCATTTTACTCCCCTTTCCATTTATTAAAAAAACAAAACACACACAAAACAGAATATGTGTTAGTAAAAAAAAAAAAAAAAATACAAGGTTCATGAAAAGAGAAAGTTTCTGCATGATGTAGCAACACATAAAAATGGGAATGTTCCATACTACTTGAGTGCAAGGAAACTTGTATTGTAAGCTCTTTGGGGCAGGGACCATCTTTTTGTTCTATGTTAGTATAACTCCTAGCACCATGGGGTCCTGGTCCGTGACCGGGGCTCCAGTGCTAATACAATACAAATAATAAAAACCAACTTCACTGTAGTTTGTATTTTATAAAGATCTCAGAATGAAAAGGGATATGTCAACATAATATTCAGTGCCTTGTTGAGCAGAAAGGTGCATTTGCAGCTGTTGGGTCACAGAAGTCTGACAGCCACACTAACTATGCAGACATGAAAGCTGCTCCTTCTTCTACTAAGTTTAGTATCAAATTCCCTCTGCCCAGCAAGTCTGATTCAAGTGAATGACAGAAAGGTGGTGCATTTCATCATACTCCCTTCCAGCTGATTCTTACGTAGTTTTTAGAACGCTGCCCCCTAGATTTATCAGAATCTATCGTTCTGTTCCCTGTTGGGGCCATTCCTTTCCTCCAAAACTGGACTGCAAAAACTTTCAGTCTATACAGTCCTAGCCCAGGAGACTGAACTTGAAAAGCTCATTTAGAAAAGTTATGATGCTGGGCAGCTCTCCAGCATATTGGGCAATCAGTGTTCACAAGAAAGCATGCCAACCATTCTCTTCTTGATTCACCTAGCCTGCTGCACAGCTAGAGTGTGCAGTCTTCTAGGGGCACACACATCCCCCATGAAGCCATAGTCAGTTATATGAAATTGCACCTAAAGTCAATGCATATTCTCTCCCTCGATCTCTCTCTCGCACACACACAAAAAGCAGAAATGGTTTGTAAGGAAGCTGTGAATACAATTCATTCCTGTGTCAGAGGGCACATGCTTATACAGTTGTGGACCAGGCCCATGGACACCAAGCCAGGCTCTGTTCCAGCAGAGCCCTCCATGAGTACTGTTGTGGAGTGTTGGGAGTGCTGGCTTCTCTGCAGGCTTTGGAAGGGAAAAGCAACGCTCATCAAAACAAGAGCAAAAACAACAAGAGTCCTGAGGCACCTTAAAAACTAACAAATTTCTTCGGGCATAAGCTTTCATGGGCTGTAACCCACTTCATCAGATGCATGATGAAGTGGAAACTACGGTTAGGAGGTATATATATACATGCAAGGATGAGAAACCTTACAATGGGGAGGGTAAATGCTAACAAAGTCAATTCAAATTCCAAAGGGGTAGCCGTGTAAGTCTATTGTAGAAAGACAACAGAGTCCTGTGGCATTTTTAAAAACTAACAGATTTATTTATCGCATGAGCTTTCGTGGGAGAAAATCCCACTTCGTCAGACGCTTTGAAGATAGGAAAGTTACAGAGTGGGAGGAAATTAAATGCAGGGGAGTGTATGACATAGCATCAGGTCAGGCTGTAACAGCAAATCAAAATAGGTGTTAGGATTCAAACACTGGGGAACAGCACAAAGAGGAGGGGGAGGTCAAATCACTTGTTGTAATGCGAGAAAAATCCATAGTCCCTGTTTAACCCCAAGACAACTGAGTCAAATTTGCATATAAGTTCGAGTTCTGCAGTCTCTCTTTGAAGCTGTGATTCGTTATTCATCTGTTTCAACACAGCTATTAACAAGTCGTCAAGGGAGTGAGCAGGGAGATTGAAGTGTTCCCCTATTGGTTTTGTAGTGTTGCAATTTCTGATGTCAGATTTGTGTCCATTTATTCTTTGGCGCAGAGACTGTCCTGTTTGTCCAATATATAAGGCAGAGAGGCATTTCCGGCACATGATGGCATAAACCACATTGGTGGATGAGCAGGTGAACGAGCCCTTGATGGAGTAGGTGGCTTGATTAGGCCCTGTGATGGTGTCATCAGTGTACATATGAGGGCAAAGTTGGCAGCGTGGTCTGCTGCAGGGCTGTGTTCCTGCTTTAGTGTTTCTGTTCTGTGATCTGTAGTTGCTGGTAAGTATCCTTTTAAGGTTAGGGGGCTGTCTGAAAGCAAGGAGAGGTCTGTCTCCGAAGGCTTGAGAGAGTGAGGGATCATCTTGTAAAATAGGCTGCAGATCTAATTTCCACAACACAATCAAACTTAGCCTGGAACACTCCACACAAGAGATCCACTTTCTGGACACTACAGTGCAAATTAGCGATGGGCACATAAAGACCTCCCTATACCGCAAACCTACTGATCGGTATAGTTACCTACATCCCTCGAGCTTTCATCCTCGACAAACCACACGATCCATTGTGTACAGTCAAGACCTAAGATATAACCGCATTTGCTCTGACCCTTTAGACAGAGACAGACACCTTCAGGATCTCTACCAGGCATTCTTAAAACTACAGTACCCACCCGCAGAAGTGAAGAAACAAATTGACAGAGCCAGACGGGTACCCAGAAGTCAACTACTGCAGGAGAAGCCCATGAAAAACAACAACAGAACGCCACTGGTCACCACCTACAACCCCCAAGCCAGACATCTTCATCATATTTTGATTTGCTGTTACAGCCTGACCTGATGCTATGTCATACACTCCCCTGCATTTAGTTTCCTCCCACTCTGTAACTTTCCTATCTTCAAAGCGTCTGACAAAGTGGGATTTTCTCCCACGAAAGCTCATGCGATAAATAAATCTGTTAGTCTTTAAAAGTGCCACAGGACTCTAAAGTCAATTCAGTTGGGGTAGATGAGGCCCGTTCACTACAGTCAATTAGAAGGTGAGAATGTGTGAACACAGCCAATTACTTTTTGTAATGAGATAACCATTCCCAGTCCCTATTCAGACGTAGTCTGATTGTGTCCAGTTTGCAGATGAATTCCAGCTCTGCATTTTCACGCTGTAGTTTTTAAAGTTCTTTTGTTGAAGTATGGCAACTTTCAAGTCAGCTACAGAGTGTCCAGGAAGACTGACGTGCTTTTCTACTGGTTTATGGATGTTACCATTTTTGTGTTTGATTTGTGCCATTTATTCTTTTCCCTATGGACAATTTTTGGCCAATGTACATGGCAAAGGGGCATTGCTGACACATGATGACATATATCATATTAGTACATGTGCAGGGAATCAGCTCCTGATGATGTGGCTGATGTGATTAGGACCTGTGGTGGGGTCACCAGAGTCACTAGGCGGGCTGAGGTGGCAACGGAGTTTGTTGCAGGGTTAGGTTCCTGGGTTAGTGTTCTTGTTGTAGGGTGTACAGTTGCTGGTGAGTATTTGCTTCAGGTTGGGGGACTGTCTGTAAGCAAGGATTAGCCGCCTTCCAGGGGTTGAGAAGGTGAGGGATCATCTTCTAGGACAGTCTGTAGATCAGGGGTCAGCAACCTTTGCTGGCCCCTGTGCTAGCCCCGCCCACCGCACCCTCAGCAGGTGCCGGGGGTGGTGCCCAGGGACTCCTTCTCCCTACTGGTCCCGCCCCCATGTGTGGAGCTCCTGGCCGCACTCCCCAGCAGAGGGTGGGGCCAGCAGGGGACAGGAGCTCCATGTGCCGTGGCTTCTTTTCCCTGCAAGCCCTGCTCTCCAGCGGGGAAGTGTGGCCAGCAGGGGCCTGGAGTTGCAGCACACGTCT
Organism: Pelusios castaneus; assembly: GCA_007922175.1. Taxonomy (NCBI): domain Eukaryota; kingdom Metazoa; phylum Chordata; order Testudines; family Pelomedusidae; genus Pelusios; species Pelusios castaneus. Next base: position 5,354,043 of record ML685791.1, read on the forward strand.
TTTGTGGCCCCAGGCCTCGCTGGGAGGCAGGGCCAATGGGGGGAGCCTGAGTGGTGCCACGTGCCACTCAGGACCGGCCCATGTGCCAAGTCTGGCACACATGCTGAGGGTTGCCATCCTCTGCTGTAGATCCGTAATGCTGTGTTGGAGAGATTTAGACTGGGGGCTATAGGTGATGGCCAGTGGTGATGAAATAGACTTTGTTATGCCCTTTTCCATTCCTTTGCTTAACAACATAGACTGCGTCTACACTTGTAAATTAAGTCGACTTAAGCTTGCTTAAGTCGACTTAATTTACCCTGCATCTACACTACAGTTTCCTTAAGTCGACGCAAGCAAGTTGCTTATGTCGACTTAAGGAAAATAAAGTCGATTTAATAAAAATTAAGTCAACTTTATAAAACCTCATTTTAATTCGACCTAAGGCTTAAGTCGACTTTTTCAAGTCGACTTAAGCCAGTGTAGACCTGGAGTAGCCCTAAGTTGATTTAGGGGTACTCCAGGACTCCACCACTGCCCTCCCTGCCAGGGGGAGGGGGCCATAGGGGGAGCCTGGGATGCCCCCCAACAGGGCAGGGCAGAGCCCTGCCCACGCCTTGCCAGGGTCCCTGTCCCCCTTTGCCCCATTGTACCCATGTACAATGGGGCAAAGCCTGAGCCCCCTGGCACTGGGCAAGGGGTGCCCCCCACCCCTGTGGACCTGCCCTAGGTCCCCCCAGCCCCTAGAAGTCGACCTAGGCGTCCAGTGTGGACGCTCTAGGTCAACTTTGTAAGTTCCCCCCAAAGTCGACTTTAAATTTAGGTGTAGACGCACTAAGTCGACTTAACTAAAGTCGACCTAAATTTACAAGTGTAGACATAGCCATAGAGAGCAGCATCTAGTGCCTGTTTGATGGTGATTTTCTGACATTTCAAGTAAGAGTCATACCTGTAAACGCAATGTTTAATGAAGAGCAAACGTTTATCCTTGAATCCAGCTTTCTTGCACAGTGACAACATATCAGCACATTCACTATTACTGTAATTCAACACAATAAAGAACACGTGCATAAAGGAACACAGGAGTTAAAAAGGAACCAGGAAAGAAACTGGGTTTTTGCAAACAATTATTGGAATGATTTTAATATACTTTAGTTATATTAAGTTCCAAACAGTGCTAAAGGGGTTTCAGTAGCCTATATTTTATTCCCCGTTGGATAACAAATGTGTTTTACTTGGCACCATTTTTGCGTCAATTGTCACAGTCTCCATCCATCACTAGTTAGTTTTCAAAACCCAAAAGATTTTCTTTGAAATACAGCTGTAACTCATTTGCTCCTCTTCGCCAATCTTGTTGCAATGCTATTCTTAAGCTTTTCTCTTTTCTTCCTCAGTGAATGACAATGTCAGTTTCATTCCTTGGTTTTGGCTGTAAATTGAGCAAAGTTAGACTTCCACAAATCTGTTCTGTATGACTGTCATCTTCCCTGTTGCTTCTGGCTCACAAATAAAAATAATTAAGCTGCATTCTACTAGCCCGGTTGTCTGTTGGACTTATTTGTATTATGCGTGACACAGCTGGAACAGGTGGCAATGCCTTGCTGGTTTTAATGCCTACCTAAACAACAAAAAATTGGTGCAATGGGCTTTATATTTCATTGATCTCTGTATGGCAGTGTGGAACCTCCAGCCTCATCCTTGTTCAGGAATGTGCACTGCACCTTCTGCTATTACAGGCCAGGTGACAAAGCTGAAGAATCAATTTATTAAATCATTTCCAACTGTACAGGGAATAGTTTGGGACCAACGATTTTCCAAAACAGTGAAGACAGAGCTTTAACTGCATATGTGTATACAGTTGGCTATATCCTGCCCTCAATTTTGCCAGTATGTCATAGGTGCAATCCAGCTTGTAGTGTGAGTCATATCCATTTCTGTGAAACTCCTAAATCAGGGGTAGGCAACCCCCGGCACGTGTGCCAGCAGTGGCACACAAGCCCATTTGGAGCACCACTTGCCACCCTCTGGGGCACCACAGAAATTGCCACTCCTGCCACCAAAAGATACTCCAAGAGGCTTCTTTTGGGGGCAGCTGCAGTGCGGAGGTCCCTGCCATGTCCCATGTAAAGAAGCCACCCAGAGCGGCTCCTCTCTGTGGTGTGCTACCACCAAAAGGAGTGACTCCAGGTAACTGGGGATAGGGGTCCCCAGGCACACTGCTGAGAGGAACCCCTCCAGGTGCTTCTTTCCATGAATGGGCGTTGGCACCAGCTGAGGGTCGAGGAGAAGAGGCCTGCACAGGGGTTCGACAAAAGTTGCCAGCCCCTGTCCTAAATAGTGATGTTGTCTCTCCATAATGCAGCTGACACTATGGCAGAAAAAGGGAATTCTGGCAAACTCCAAAACGCTCTCTGAGTGAGACAGTGTGGGCTGTGGCTAAAGCAGACTACAAAACCTGGCAACATCTATACAGAAGGATTTTAAATGGATTCACTGGTAACCGAAGTACTGGGCATCACAGATGGGTACAAGAAATACTCCCAAAACAATTTTTACAGTCTGTCTAAAACATTCTTAAAGTACTTTTCCATAACAGGTGGACTATACAAGATGGTACAATGTGGTATGAAGATTTCATCAGCAGCACTCATTTGGACTGGCCTGCGTAATTCACTCATGGCTTTCCCAATGTAAAAAGTCTCCAAATCCTTTAGTAAACAACAAAGTTTTTAAACAACACAACACTACCTTGTATTTTCTCTCTCTCTCTCTCATACATATATTATATACACACATATCAACTTCATTTATGGCCAGATTATGGGCTGGCTTGTGCCAGCAACTCAGATCAAAGGCAGCACTGCAAAGAGGAGAGCAATATCCAATCTCTCCAACATAAATGAGCAAGAGTGGACAGGACAGGACAGTGTTTTGGCCCCAGTACAGCAGTTACTGTAGCGGCATGGTGCATCTTGAGATCTATGCAGTACCAGCACTATGCCTTGTAGAGGGCATTTATCCATTGGAGTAGAAGGAAACTGGGCAACAGATTGTGACTGAGTTATAAACCAGTTTCCAGCCCACTCCCAGGGCAGTGCAACAATGCATTTGTCTCTTGTTAAGGACTTGTGCCAAACCCATAGATAAGCCTGTAGACAAGCTTTTTTAGAAACCTGCTGCCATTTGTGGAATCCCTCTGCACTCAGCAACCTGTGTTAAAAATGCTGCCTGTTTAGCACAAGTGATTATTATTAATAATTATTACAATTTTGTTCAAAGCATCTAGGGTATTACACATCCAGTATTGAGAAAATACCAAAACATAAACAAGACTGATAAAAGAGCCTGTTTGTATGGGATGTCATTTTCACTTTGCTTAATTCATGTATCAGAGACTGAGGCATAACTCACACACTAAACATTTCTCTTGAATTATGGTTTCTTCTTTCATCTAAGACATAGTAAAGCTAAAAGTAATACAACACCACCACAACATTAACACCACAAAAACACCAAGAATAGATCACTTAATTCTGAACACCACAAACACAGTAGAGTGGCAGGATTGTTCACCTACCTACAATATATATTCTTCACTGCTTGGCTCAGTCAATTAATTTTTCATTAATTTTGTAATGGAGTTTCTATCATTTCCCTTGTGAGATTATTCCCTTATCTGATACATTAGACTGTTAGGATATTTTTTCATAATATTTAGCCTAAATTTTCCATTTCTTAATTTCATTCCAAACCATTATTATTACCTGTATGCTCTGTTGAGTTTCCTAAACAATTCTTGTAAACAATTATAGTGATAACATCTTTCAAACTGTAAATGATTATAAAATCACCACTAGATGGTTGTTAACCAAGAAATGACTATTCTGTCCTTTTATTTTTTTCATCATAATCCACTTCCTCCATATCTAAATTGTTTTTGTTGCTCTTCTTAAAATGTCCTATAATTTACTATGGCACTGAGAGGTGCCTATTACTGCTTTTATTTTCTAGGTACAGTTTCTCAAAAAGGACATCCCTGCTTCCTGGCAAATTCCATGATACCACAGTAGACAAAATTCAAAACCATATTGCTTTCTAAAAAAAAATTTATCATATACCAAATTTATACCCAAGCTATTTCTCACTATCAACCCTAAGATTCCTTGTTTTCTACATCTCTTCCATCTGAATCAGTGTGTTTGGGGATTCTTTTCCCAAAATGTATGAGCATGCATTCTCGCAGATTCACCTTTTATACATGTATACCAAGCAGCTGACTTTTCAGGATTCACAAGAATAGTGAGATCAGAGTGTAAGATCAAGGCCTTAATAAGCAGCAATTAAATAACCTTATGTATGTTCATTAATTTCCACTGAAAACATCATAAAAATATAAAGATAACTATAAGATCCATTTACATGAGTCAACATCTAATCATTAACTTGACTACTTCATGTAAGACCAACCCCATTTGTTTTATTCTGAAGAAAAATATGTATGTCATATCTACAGCACACACACCCACACCAAGCATAGGTATTGGAATTATGGGTGCTGGTACACTGCCTGGTTTGAAGTGGCTTTATAGTTTTGTTCAATGGCTCTCATCACCCCACCATAAAAATTGTTCCAGCACCACTAATGGCAAGGTCAGGAACAAGAAGAGTATGTTTCATATGACTCTGACTGAGACAACACTTCATAATTTTCCAGAGGAATAATGCAGGCAAGGAGGAAATTAAACAAGTACTTTTATATGCATTTTCCTGATGTTATTTTCATCATGGAGAAGTGAAATTACATTTACTCCCTTGATAGCGAAATGAAACAGACTGATAAGGCATAAGGCAGACTGATGAGGCATATTGAGATACGATGTCATACTATTTTATATAATAAAAACTATTTTGCCGTACCAGTGTCTGTTTATGCTTTATAGAATGGGCATACTTAAAACCAAGTCAAAGGTGAGAAGAGCAGTTTAAATTATAAACTCATTTCCAGTGAAGATTTAATTCTCCGTAATACTTATATAATTCTACCAACTCCCTTTGTTAAGCATTTGGAGATCTAGTGCTAAAAGAAGCAGTATGCAAGAATTAAGTATTATTTGTTAATGATGATTTTTATTACTCTGAATTTTACCTTGTGATAACACCCAAACAGCATTTTTATGATTAAGAACATCTAACAGACAGGGCTGTTCATGACAAGTTGGGTGTAAATCTTTGAAACAGGAATAAACTGAAGCAAACTAGGGAACCTGTTAAAAGTATGTCTTTACTAATGGCAGCAAATTCACTGCCATCAAATCAATTTATCTCAGCTCGATGGAGCAGAAGTGAAGATCCACTCTATCGATCCACAAGCCAATTTAGTAAAACCACCTCCCCAAAAAAGTGTAGCGCTGCGTCCATGGGTATGCATTTCCTGTCGGCACAGCATAGTGGAGATGGCTTGTAGCACAGACTTTAGAAAGTTGACTTAAGTTACATAAGCTATGTAAGCTGCCACATTTGCCAGTAAATATAGACCAGAAGCATTGTCCATATGAACATTTAGAGCACAGCAGACCAGCGCAAATTAAATTTACACTCTACCATCCTGCAAATTAAGCAATTGTGTGGACATAATCATAATTATTCTATCCTAATAGTTATTCTATTATCCTTCTCAATAAGAAAATCTCTGTTGCCACAGTAATTGCATTTGTAATAAGACCATGAATAATGAATAATGGACCCAAACCAACTCTCACTGAGAGTGAGATTCTGTTTTAAAAGTACAAGACTTTGTAGACATTTACCTTCTTAAGTGAAGAGAGACCTGATAATGTATGCATGGCTACTTTATTCTTTAGTTATCAAAACTCTTCATAAATGAAGGTAAATGTCATTCAAAAAAACAAAGTTCTCATGAACTAGAGCACATGCATAAATTAGGGATTTCCCTTCATAATAATGACATACTGTAAAGTCACAATTTCTATAATATAATAATGTATAACTTTGACCCAGGCAGTAATAGCAGAAAGGTGTAAGACAAGTTGTGACTTCATATGAAACAGAAAACTGCTACTTCCATCCTACAATCAAACAGCTGTTTTCTGCCTTATTACATTGGGACTCCCATTTGAATGCTATTAACATTGCCACAGAAACAAGAATACCATAATTAATAAAAAAAAAAAAACCAAACCTTAATAGACTTTTTTCACTTGTCCTTTCTTCTGACCATACTGATTTCACTTAAATGATGCTGTTGCCTTCCCTAAAATGGGTAAGCAGATGTTCAAAGTGCCACACAGAATGACACCCAAAATGGCCAGAAATAAAATAAAATAACTATAATAATAAATATGTAGACAACTTGTAATGATGTTTGCTATGTTTATCCTGATTGTTCATTCATGAGAGTGCAGGCATTGTGTAGTGGCTAGCTCTTCTGCAGATAAAAACTAACCATTGTTCTAAGATGTAATACCAGCGTTTTTGATGTTCCGCTCATGGGTAATACCAGGATTTCATTTTATGGATTTTAAGGAAGCCAGGACTGAACCACAAAAGCAATGCCACACTTTCTATCCCCTGGCTGAGTTTCTCTAATTTTTATGTATGTGAGAAGATGAATTTGGCTGACTTTTCTCTTCCCTCCCCGCCTCCCCCATGCCAGAGAGGGGGGAAAAAAAACACCAAAACTAACTTTATAAGCAAAAAATAAAGAAGCCAAAAAACAAACAAAACACGACACAAATGTAATGCTTTCCAATAAAATGACCCCTTTATTTCTACAAAATACATTATAAAGCATTTATTATTTAAAGAAAATCCAGGCACACAAAGTGTAGTTTTCTCATGACTATTTTTATTTCTCTGCATCTCTGTATTCAGGCAGTTACAGGTGCCTATGGCTACACAACTATAGCATGTGCAGCTCTTCCTCCAGCAGAGAAAAGCAGCCACCCCATTATCTCCACATCATTAAAATGAGCTACAAAACTTTCCTCCCACAGTATTCGCCTCTCTCCCTCATTCTACCCCCTCCATATGTATCCAAGCTCCGTCAGGACTATTGTAGTAGTTACCATCTGCTATCAATCCCATCCACACGCTTCCCAGTCAAGATTTGTTTCAGGCCAAGTTTATCTTGTGAGTTAACGGAAGGTGACAAGCGTGGCAGTTCATGAATTTTCCCTGCATAACTGATTCAGCCTGGCTGACCAGATCCATGCTAATGAGGATGTGCCAGTTCAAAACAAACACATTTTTGAATAATTTAAAAACTTCAGAGCTTGATGTGTCAGATAATATGATTCATTGTTTAATTATGGCACCAGCAGAATCCGCTTTTATATGCATCTAACACGAACATTAGCGATTGTAAAATTGCTTGTTATCAAAACTAATTTTATAAATAATGCAAAAGAAAAAACTGTTATAGAAAATGAATATATAAGCTGTACTGCCATTCACGGGTCTTTTAAACAAGGCTGAGAATTCATGGAAATACATACATCTTCAAAATTAAAAATAAGTATCTGACACTCAGTTAAAATGCTGTTGATGTCAGCTATTAGTCTTTGATACAGTCAAAAATTAACTATTTTCAATTACCTCTAATTTTTCTAAAACAGTTCACATTTTTAATCCCACTGGTTTTTTTTTATATTGGTTGTACTAATGTGACACTTGAAACACCCACTTGGGAAGCTATGCAAGTAAATCAGTTCCAATGCTAATGTATTGGCTGGTCAGCTGAGATGCTGCAGAGCAAAACCTCTGGGATATTTTCTTAAGAGATAGATTACATCAATTCTGCAATATGCCCAGCTTCCATTATTCCAGTGCTTTCTAACTCAAGTCTAGTTTAACTTGGTTAGAGGGCACACAGTATTGTAGTCACTCCAGTGGGTTGATGCTTTCTTTACTATTGTATTCCAGTACTTGAATCTTGAAATTTTATATAGGGTACTGAGTTAATCTGAACAAATATGAGCTTGTGGTCTGTGCCTTCAGAGATTAAGTAATAGGCTAATATATAGACCCATTAAGCTTTGCTAGTGGATACAGACTCAGACTATAAGTCAGAAGGGACCATTATGGTCATCTAGTTGACGGGTGTCAAACATGTAGCTCACGGACCAAATGCAGCCCGTGAACTTCTTCCATCCGGCCTGTGACTGCACTCCGCGGGACCATACTCTCCCCTAACAGAGTGTGTGGTCTCACGTAGCCAATGCTCTGCAATGCCGCAAGAGTGTCAGGTCTCACAACATCATGGAGTGCTTTGTATGCGAGACTGGACTCGCAAGACCACACTCTCCATAACAGAGAGGTGTCGCGGAGCGCAGTTTCACATACACAGCACTCCGCAATGCCACGAGAGTGCTGCAGTATTTCAATTTATGGTATGTACAGCCCACTTGACGTACATTTAATTCAAATCTGGCCCACCATAGCAAATGAGTTTGACATCCCTGACTAGTCTGACCTCCTGCACAGTGCACGCCACAGAACCTCACCCACCCCTCCTACAACAGACCTCTCACCTGAAACTAAGTTACTGAAGTCCTCAAAAAATGATTTAAAGACTTCAAGATACAGAGAATCCACAGAAAGTGACCCAGGCCCCACGTTGCAGAGGATGGCAAAGACTGCTAATTATGCTAAGATACTGGCATAGTTAGTCAGCTGTACGTCTTTAGATTCAGCGTAAATCAGTGGGGTTTTTTGTAAAAAAAGAAAAAACAAGTGCCGGCACTCATATCTTGATAGTAAATTTGAAAAATGCCTCTTCCACCCCCTTCTTCCTGCACCACCCCTCTTCTTCTAGCAGCATGCTCCTTTCCCCTGCTGACTCACCGCCCACTCCCAATCTGGGCAGTGGGGACGGCAAAAAAGGGTGCTGGTACTCCATAGCACTGCGAGTAATTATACTTTAAATTATTAAATGATCAATCCCTCTCCTTTGCTTGTCTCCTTCACTAGTCTCATGGCTAATATATAAAATGTAAACTCCTTGTAGCTCTGCTTTTGTGTGATTTGGGAAGCATCTCACACACTTTGGGGCACTATAAATAATAATATTTGGAGGACACTGGACACCATATAATAATAAGCAATAATTCTTAAGGTAAGTCATGGTCCTATGTTTAAATAAATGTTTAAATAATGTTTAAATAAAGCAAGTGAAGCAGCATAATAAAGAGATTAAATTCATAATCCAGAGCCCAACAAAAATACATCAGAGCCCCCAACACAGCCTGAAGTGGAATTTAAAAACATTCCGCCTTGTCTATGAGAATGCCAATGATATGACTAGGTATATAACGGGGGAGAGGATGCCAGGCTTTGTGAGTGAATGTCCTGCTCCCATCTTCTCAAGACTATAAACAAGGAAGAGTCAGAAGATCTAACCTGTCAATCTCAAATGTCATTGAAGGTCATAAGGCATATGTGGCCCATCATGCATTTGGCTTAATGTAATAGGACCTTACATACCAAAAAAAAAAACCAAGGCCTGCCTACAACACAGGCATTTGCACACCAGACAACAATGGTCCACCTAATCCATTATCCTGGGATTTTTTATATATAGTGACAAGTTTCAGCTGTTTTAGAGAAAGGCATAAGAAACAGTGTAAAGGACAATCAAAGAATAACTTGGCCAGAGGAAATGTTTCTCTCCAATCCACATCAATTAGTGGTTGGCTTATGACGTAAACCATGAGAGTTTATATCCCTTTCTCAAGTCAAAGACAGAAAACAGTGAGCTGGCCTAGAGGGCCATCCCAGCTCTCTTGAAGAGGACGACAACCGCAAGCCAAGGACATAAGGCTTCCAAGGTTGTTTAGACCTGACAGCAGGTCTGCACCTACCCATTTGGAGTTTCCTGTGTAGATGGCCCATACTATCACCCAAGCAAGTGGGATGAAGACTACACCAAGGGGCAGAGCCACTGTGGATGTGCCTAGGCCCACCATTGCCCTGCTAGGGCATTTCTTCTCCCTCCCTACAGTGTAAAGCTTACACTGGGCCCTACAACTGAGACCACCCTAGTTCTTTTCCTCACTGAATCTTTTCCCATAAATCTCCCTCCATCCTTCGACTCAAGTACAGCATAAATCTTAGAGCTAACTTCTCACACTGTAATTCACAAGTAGATACTAAGAATGAAGAAGAATGGGGTAGTAGGGAAGAGAAAGGAAGGGAGACTCATCATGAAAGACTCAATGACACCTACTTCTTCAAAGACAAGAACCTGATTCACATTTGTGGCATAAAGGAATAAAATCTGCACCTGTCATGCCCAAGAGGTGGGAGGGTGGAGAGAGGTAAGTGGCATACTGCCACAATGCCCTTCATCAGAGGAGAGCAGCTTTAAACTCCAGATGGAACTCCATAGGAGTCTACTTAGCAAGACCTATCAAGACACATATTGAACAAACACATCGCCCAGGTCTCTAGTCTCCATCCTTACAGCAGCTGCCATCCAGCCATCTCTGGATCCTAGAGGAGTGGATATTCTGCTGCCCAGAGTCACAATATTGGTCCACCAATGAAAACTTGGGCCCAAAAAATGCTACTGGTTTGTACAGCTGATGTGAAGTCAATGCACCTGTATTTAGTAATCAAAATCTGTTTGGCATTTGGAAGAGTAAATTGTATTTGCACCATGGCTATGCTTAGGGTGTGAGTTTCTTTTCATTACTACGCTTTCTTGCATGTATATTTTCCATCCCATTAATATTGTTTTGGGTGTACAATATTTAAAACTTACAACTATACATTAGCTATAGCTTAGTATATTTGAATGAAAATGCATCATACTTGCTACATTATGTTTACTCTCATGCAATAGCAAAGAAAACATTATGTGTCTAAATGCAGATTTTACAAAGTACTTAATAACAAAGAGCAAGCCTCCATTAAAACTATTTTTTCCTCCAACTTCCCTGTTCCCTCCACTGGGTGCCTGTCGTTTAATCACAAGATGTGCATACGTTCAAGGAACAAAGCTGACGACACAATCTGAACACAGTAATGGAATGATTATCGTACAGTACAATATTATTTATCTGTACTAAGTAACAAGAACAAATAGGGACAGATTTTCAAAAAAAGCTCAGCTCCTCTTCTGGTACCAAATCATGGGCCAGATTTTTAAAGGAGCTCATCATGTTGCCCTTCTGAAAATCTGGCCATAAGTGTCACATAAGAGCTGTTGGATGCTGAGTGCTTATGAAATTTGGCCCTTATTTATATGCCTAAATGGAAGCTGAGTTCTTGAAAACCTGGCCCCCCTGTAGCTGCTGAGATCCTGAAAACCTGGCTCCAAATGTTTTTGAAAATCTAAGCTTTACAGTACAGTGTGCGTTTCAATTTAAAAGCAAAACATGAGTATTAATTAAACCTCACAACACCCATGTGGCAAAGGTAAGCATTTTTATTCTCATTTTGCAGATAGAAAAAATGGAGGCAAAAAGGTTACCACCAGCATTTTCAAACTTGAATATCTAAAGATAGCCACCTGAATACAAATAACCAGATTTGCCAAAATGGTAAGCAGCAACACTGGAGTCACTGAAGTCAACAAGAGCTCTGGAAGCTCAGCACCTCTTTAAAAAGGCCACCTATATTTAGGTGTCTCAGTGTGGATGCAAATGACTATTTCTGGGTTCGTTTATTTGAAAAACTTTTAATGTAAATTACTTGCTCAAGACCAAATTAATGTCAGAGTAGGAATTCCAGTTTCCTAATCTTATGCTCAGATCATTGGAACACACATTTTACCTTCACCCTCTTTCTCTATCACACTTCCATTAAATCTAGGCACAAATATGTGATATATGAAGTAGAAGTAAGGATTTGGAAGAGCCCTTCATCTATGTATTTCCCACAAATATCACTATTGTGTAATTTCACATTTAAAAAATACAAATGCTTTTCACTGGTTTTCTGCTATAAAGAGATACATGGATAGTGACTAAAGAACATTAAGTAATGTATATAGGCACACTTTGGACATCTCAACACTACTAGTTGGAATAGAAACAGCCTGACGTATTTCTATAAATTCCCATAACTCAAGCATGGCAGGCTTAGCAATTTTATTAGATGCTTTAATAGACATGTACAGGCAACTGTTAGGGATTTTATAACTACTCTAGCCTTCCCACATGCCATAGAAAATTGGCACACTGCTAGAATAGGTAGAGTGAATAAAGTTCAGTTGGAGTAGCAGGAATATAGATTGAATTAATGAAAAGACAGTAAAACAGATTTTTAAAAAGCCTAAAACTATGAATTATTTCTTTTCTTATATTTTTCTATTTTGAGAACTAGCAGTATGTTCAGAGCTGTGCAAACAACTATGAAGACTCATTCCCTGTTCCAAGGAGCTTTCAACTTAAATTTTGACAATACTTCACTTTTATAGCTTACACCATGACTAATGGAGCACTTCTTTTAGTCATTTATAAGAGTGAGGTCAATGTTTAACATCCTCAGAATGTGCTCTGCCACACTGGTAGAGGAATGCTGAGTGTCATATCCTCCTATCCTTGTTAGCGTTCACCAGTGACTGAGAGTTTGCACACAATATGATCACCAAAGGTGACAGTCACCACCTGTGTCCCACTAGATTAATGTTCTGGGCAGCTGATTTTGGAATTCCTCCAAGCTGGCAGAGGAACACATCCTCTGCCACGTCATAGATGGCCTTCCATGCAACCTGTCTTGACTGGTCCCAATTGCACCTGACACAACAACTGTTTGGACAGCTCCAGCCGGTCCTGCTCATTTCAAAGCCCTGTACGGTTAAACTATGCATGTTGGTCTCATCCTGGTTAGACCATCGTCATCCGAGACCTCTGATATGTTGTCACACTCCCAAACATTTGCTCCAGCTCCTTTGGACTTCAGCAACTAAATCCTTCATCAAAACTTGCATGTATATTTTCAAGTCAGAACAATTTTTTTTAGTTTTGTTTTATGGCTTGCACTGTATTATATAAGACCTATGCTGCAATAAATTCAGCTGTCATCTCAAGAAAAAGTTATAAAGAGAACGAACATCCTAGAATATTACTTTAAAAATAAATCCAAACAAGAAGATCTGTTTTTTCTTACTCTCAGGTGTCTTATAAGGCCTGGTCTATATGTAAAATTTAGATTGATCTAATTACAACACTCCAAGGTGTGAAAAATCCACACTCCGAGTAACATAATTAAGCCAGCCTAACCCCCAGAATTCTTCTCTTAACCTAGCCTCACTACTCAGAGAAGGATTAACTATAGCAACAGGAGAATCTCTTCCATTGTGGAAGGAAGCATCTATACTATGGCACTACATCATCACAGCTGCAACACCATAGCTGTGCTGCTGTAGCACCCTCATGTAAATGTAGCCTAAAACTTATACAGAAGTTTAAAATAAAACCAAACCCTTAAAGATATCGTATGCAAAGGTTTGTAGTCATTGCTTGCAAATGATGCATTTCAGAATTTGGAATCCTATCTTGCAAGACAGGAAGGCAGAGTTCTAGGCAGAAGCAGAGTAACATTGGAGATTCTTTAGTTAGTTCCTTTTTCAGTGTTAGAAGACAGCAACTCTTCCTGTGACAATGATAAAGTCTCACATGACACTGAGTGTCATCAACTTTCACTTCAATGGGAAGTAACAGCACTCAGCACCTCACAGGATCAAACCCTTAGTTGCGGTTACATTAAAACAGGTGATAGCACCAGATTCTCAATGTTACTCTATTAACAATTAAAAGGGCACTGCAAAATGAAGGGATTTACATAATTTATTCATCTTTTATAGCACACTATGAACCAAACAATGTTTTAAAAGGATGAAAAGGCAGCCTCTTTACCCTAATGAAATATAAAGAGCTCTCGTGTGCCTTTTAGGCATACACCCATGTGGAAAAGGTCCCAGTACAGAGCTGTCGCACCATCCCATTAAAAGAATGCACTCTCTTCTGTGACCAGCCAGCTCCAGTGACTAGTGTGGAGCCAAAAGCAAGCTCATACTCCCACCTCCCTTCACCTCCTTTGAGGCCACTAACACATATAGTCCTTCTGCTCACACAAGTTCAAGTGATGAGATTAACTCTGCACAGGTTTCTCAGCCACCCACCTCCTTGTGCACTCAGACCCGTTTCAAACCTTTTCCAGAAAATGGGAAACCAGCTTTGTTTCACTCGCCTGCTACATGTCTGGCTGCATGTTTTCATGTGACATGCCTGACTTTTTCCGCATGACAGTTTTATTGCAAAAAATTAGGAAATACACGAGTTATTTATAAGCAAATGAGCTGTCAGAGTTTCATGTTAATTGTCGAATGTTCATAAATTAAGTGCGTCAAGCCAAACTCAGAACCAGATTTATATTGCAGAAAGGGATGTCAGCTCCAGATGGCTACATAAACTCACTGTGTATAGAGCTAGCTGAACTTTGGGACAGTTGGCCCAATAGATAAAAGTGAGGGTGACAAAAACCTGCACCCTTCTCTGACAGTGCAGCACAGGTTAGCAGGAGAACTGAGAAGTTATAACTGAGTTATGGAGGCGTGATTGTGGCAGTCACTGAGACGTCTCACCCCTGTTGCCTACAGATCTTTTGACAAGGAGTTCTTTGGCCTTGTTTCCTCATGCTGGCTGACTGCTTTGTTTCAAAGCCATCAATCAGGTGACCCCTCTTTGAACCACATGGCTACTTCATAGTTCATCCCGGCTGCCTGTGAATCACCACATCCTTACCAGGATGTTGAGCAGGCCCTGTATACACTCATTATTTCCCCTGCTGCCAACCCCAAGCGTCTGACTGCCATGAATGGCAGGATGATGATGTCATTACAGGAACAGGAAGACAGAGAAATTGGCCATGAGAGAGAAAGTTCTTATTCAAAACACGTGTTGACAACAGCAAAGGAGACGTTCACAAGCACTAGCCAAACACTATTTTTTGGTATGATAATTCTGAGGGTTTGGAGGCGTTTTCCGCATGTAGCTCTAACTCTACTCCCATACAATTCAAAGGCATTTAAGTCCCATTGATTTCAACAGTTCAGGATTGAGTTTCTTCCAGTTTCCAAGTCCTCCTCTTAAATGACACCAGTGCAAAATCACATCCCATGTTGTTTTTACATACACTTACTTCAATCAAATGAGGTAACTTTTCTTCAATTGCTCTGGGGTACTCTGCTCAATTGAATGTACACTGTTAACTTTCTAATACTAGAAAGGTGGCATGCTATGATGTACCGTTATAAAAAATCAGCATGAAGCTTAAAAAACAAATTTATTCAGGACATAACTTACACTAATATGTTTGTGTCTCATTCTGAATTTTAATAAACCTATTTAAGGTTTGCAAAGGATACGTGTTTCCCCTCCCCTGCACATTCTAAAATACAGACAACTAATTTTTAAAATGCCACAGTAAAGTCAGCAATAGCTTTAAAACAAGTAGTGTCAATATTTTTAACCATTAAGTTGCTGAAAAGGGAATCTCCCATGGCCTCTTCCAGATGCCTCCTTCTAAGAAGACCGTACAGACTCTGCCATCTGAAGGTATAGATGCAACCAAAAAGTGTGACTTCCCTGCAGCAGGCAAGATTCAATGTTTTTATTGCCCCACCTCTTAGTACACACCATTGAGAAAAGGACATGTTGAAGTTTTCTTGGCCATGGGTTTCTGTGATCAAACAGATGGCTTTGTTCCAAATGGAAGCATTCAAGGAATATTGCTCATATGTTCATGATGACCTAAATATTTATCAAATATTTGTATTTTATTGGGTTAGAGTTGATCAAAGTCTTCACTAATAATCCCAAAATACCTGTAGTCGAATTTCCTCTGTGCCGAGCTGTGTGTTGTATTTTTGCTCTGAAGGTCCTTTCAGTAAAGGGCTAGTCCACATTAGATGCACTACAGTGGTACAGCTGCATCTGGGGAAGATGCTCTATGGCTATGCCAATAGGAGAGTGCTTTCCCATCAGTGTAATTACTCCACCTCCATGAGAGGTGGAAACTATGTTGGCGGGAGAGCATCTCCAATAGACACAGCACTGGTGTGGACAGCGCTTAGGTCACTGTATCTTGTGTCACTCATGGAGGTGGGGTGACTTTTTCATATACATATAAACAGTAGTGTAGCTCTGCCCAAAAGGTTCTTTTATTTCTCTCTCACCCCCCGCCCTTCCCCCTTTTCATAGCACCAGAAGAAAATGGGTATATTGGCATTTAACATGTGGACCACAACCAGATTCTAATGAGGTGGTAGAGGCTGGAGCAGAAAGCAGTTCTACTGTACCGAGTTGCTGGTGTCTGATATACAAGTACATTTCCATTTTGATAACCAGAGTACGAGTCATGAACTTTACTGTGTAAGGCACATGCTTGAAAAGACTGAGTACCGTATTTTTCGGACCATAAGACGCACCTGACCATAAGACGCACCCAGTTTTTAGAGAAAGAAAGAAAGAGGAAGGAAGGAAGAGGGAAAGAAAGAAAGAAAAGCAAGCCAAGGCCGCTGGCCCTGGGAAGCCGCCGGCGGGGCAGGGGAGGACCCTGCCACGGCCCTGGGAAGCCGCTGGCAGGGCAGGACCCTGCCACGGCCCTGGGAAGCCGCCGGCGGGGCGGGACAGGACCCTGCTGCGGCCCTGGGAAGCCGCCGGCGGGACAGGACCCTGCCGCGGCCCTGGGAAGCCACCGGCGGGGGGGAGCATACCCCAGCCCCGGAGGCTGATCCCGGCCCGGTGCTGGGAGGCCGAGGCCGTGGATTAGCCTGGCCCCGGGAAGGAGGCAGACGGTGGGTGGGAGCCCGGGAGCCCGCCGCTGCTGCAGCCACCCCTCTGGCCTGGCCGCGTGAGGCAGGCAGGCAGGCCTGCGCTCCGGACCCTAGCCTGAGCCTGCCTGTCCCAACCTGGGGGCGGGGAGGGCCAGCCCAGAGGCCAGGCGCAGGCCGGGTGTGCCGCGGCAAAGCGGCTGCCCTGGGGGTTGGAGGGAGCAGCGGGGGCTGCCGGGCTGCGTGGGGTTCCCTCACTGCTGCGCGCGGGGTGCGACGGCCGCTCTGCAGCCGCGCGCCCACGCAGCTTAGAGGGAACACTGCTTGCTGGACAGCATTCGCACTATAAGACGCACCCTCATTTCCCCCCCACTTTGGGGGGGAAAAAGTGCGTCTTATAGTCCGAAAAATATGGTACTTAGTTTTGTGCAGAATTCAATGGGACCCAAGTATGCTAGTAATGTGTTGCTGCTATGCCAAATCCAGATCTAATTTTCATTTACAGCTGTCTTCCAAAGCAATGGCATAGGGATGGTGTTGGATGTTCAGGTAAGAAAGTCTTTCTCCATAGGTTCCAGCTAGCTGGGTGCCCACAGTGAACAAACATGTTAGGAGGGAGAGGGACAAAAGACTCTTCTGCTTTGACTAGCCAGTTTAGTCCTTTGGCTAGCAGATGTCTGGTAAATATTTCAGGCTCTACAAATCATGGCACAGCCTTTCAGTTGTGATTTGTCACACATTTTTCTGCATCTCTGAAATCCTGTTTCCTCAGCCGACTGCGACAGGTAACTGCCATAAAACAAACCTCATCAACTTGATCAAAGGAAGAAAGAAAGAGAAAGTCAGTTGCCACTGCCATAATCATTTACTCTAGTCTAGAGAGTTCTGCAAGCTGGACTGGAGGGAAAGGATAACTAAGGACCAGCACAACAGCTACTGAAGAATTGCACCAAGTCAAAACAGTTCAATTCCTGCACAAAGCAGAAGGCAAACTCTTCTGTCCTCCTCCTCTAAAAAGGCTAAATTCTACAGTACAGTAGCTGATAGAGAGGAATCAAGAGCCACAGAACTTTCAGACCTTATGGTGACCAACTGCAACTGTGGACAACAACGGAGATGGAGATGTTGACAATTCCCGAGAAGCAGAGAGTGCTGAGGCTCCAGCTGCAAACCTGAGAAGGAGGGAGATTTTCTCTGGGCTCTGTCTTGACTTGAAAGCATGAACCTGTGCTTGGGGGTAGGGTGAGGCTGCAGGGGCCTGCTACTATGCACCTTAAGGAGAGGCAGTGTGTACTATTCTCTTTCAATCCAGTGTACACTGGATGAAGGGTCACGGCTTTACCTCATACCAACTATTGCCACTCTGAGGCTGCTGCTCTGGTAAGTGGAAGGTATATGACTAACTGGCCTGTGTGGAGGAATGCACAGGAGAAAAGGGGTCCTCCTCCCCTCCTCCCCTTGTAAATCCACAGTGATTATAACAATCTAGTTCTAGCCCTTTCTGAACCACAGACAGACAATGTCACCAAAAAACTTGCTCCTGATTCTGTGGTAGTTATAACATCAAAACTAACACTTATGTGCCACATATGAACTATACAATAGCAAGAGGCAGCTACTGATAAATAAAAAATAAAATAATAAAATAAAATAACTCAGACATGGTCATTCAAATCCCCATAGTTTCCAAAACATATAAATTGCTATGAGTTACTACAGGCCAACAGAAGTCATCATGCTGAATCACACACTGTTTCGCCAGACACTGGTAGATGTAAGCAATTGGTGTCATTCTAGCAACACATCGTATCTTCCATTTACTTACAGTGGCTAGGGACTTGGATTCATTACAGGGAATTCCATTGCACCATTAAGAAAAACTTTCTTCCTTTTGACTGTTTTCATTTCCTCCCCAATCTCCTGCTCTTATTTTTCTTCCTTATCCCTGAGCACTAATGATGGCTGATGAGCCAGTCCTTTGATCTCTGCATCATCCGTCAAAAAAGTTCACCCAATCTATGAGTAACCTGGGTAAGACTTCAGGGAAGCACATGTTCACCTTTAAGCACATACTTAAATGCTACTGTAATCAATGGGACTTAACTAGGTTCTTAGGGGGTGCTCTGCTGACTAGGGTGGACGGCTGAACTGGGGCCAAAAAGAAAGTAATTACCTGAAGCTTGATCCCACAGCCCTTACTCATGCAAGTAGCCTCATGGACTCTGAGGGAACTACTTGCATAGCTAAAGAATATGATACAAGGCCCCTGGTACAAAAATTCAAGCTATATATTAGTACTTTTTAAGTAAGATTAAAGAAAATAATAAAGAAAAAAGTTACAATATGATGTTATGAAAGCTTGACATGGTAGTAGCACACCTTTTTCTAGATTTCTATTCTGTGTTTCTATTCACATCTTCTCCCAAACATGAACTCCCTCCCCCCCCCCCCAAAAAATAACCAACTTGAACTGAACAAATGCAGATTTGATGCTTGAAAGAAATAAAAAACATAGCCCCAACTTCTAGGTTTTCCCCTAGCTTTATGCCTGTAGAAAACATAATGCCATGATGACAAAGGAAAATCACAAGGGTCCATTACTCAAATTCTACCCTAACGTTTGCATACCTTTTGAGTCCATATTCTTTATATAAATTTGCATTGTAAACTATAGACTGTCCGCTAAACATACAAGAGTTAATAATATTGAGAAATGCCACATTGTACAATCTGAAAAGAACGCACTTCACTGAGTTTCATGCTTGCAGCCAAAAAAGCCTAATAGGCCAGATCCTCAATTGGGGTAAATCAACACGGCTCCACATAATTTAATGGGGCTTTGCTAGTTAACACCAGCTGACGATCTGTCACAACTTAGTTACATTTTTATTATGATTATTTGCAAGTGACAACTGTAAGCAACTACATCCATATAGAAATTTAACTCTATAGGCATTCCCAGGCTGCCAGCTCTTAGCTTTTAATGGATCATACTATGCATGTATCTCATTCTTAATTTGCCTTAGTACAAACAGGGGGGAGGCACTGAAGGCTAGATTGTGCCTGGGAACTGAGTGATTGATTACACAGTAGAAGATGACATTGAAGGAATCTGAAGTCCATTGTACTGCATAAGACTAGGGCCATTAGCACTGCTAGCTTCTGCAAAGGAGGCTGCAAGAGGATGGGCCATTATTCCAGTCCCCCTGTCCACGGCTTCAGTCAAGTGTGTGGATTGCAAGCTGAGGTCTAGACTTCGCTTCTGGCGGCAAATTCATCTGTGAAAACCTGCTCAAGCCGATCAGGAAGTTCAATCTCTGAACACCGCCCCAGCAACTGGGTAGTGCTGTATCGAAGAGCTGAAGTTTAAATTGTAGATTTTCATTTTGGACTAATTCATTTGGACTAATGCAAACTTAAAAAAAAAAAAAAAAAATCTACAGGAGTGACCTGGACAAATTGTTTTGTTTATGAAACACCAGTAATGATACCCTTAGCTAGAAACAACTGCAATTGCAATAGAGTATGTAAGCAAAACAATGCTTCCCCACAAAGCATTGCTGATTTTACCAGTACCTTGACCTGCATTTTTTGACTCCCACCAATTCAATGTGCTGAATCTTTCCTGGACAGAAAGAGCCTATTATGACAAAAACAGATACTAGCTTGTGACTAGGGCAAACACCAGCTAATGACAAGGACCAGCAACTGATTTCCATTTGCAGCCCTTAAAAAAATTTTTTAAAAATAAATAAATACATACATAAGAAAGATCAGTGCATTTATCCATTTTACTGGATAGAACCCAGAATATTAAGTTTGGTCTTAGTCAAACATTAAGGTGGATGGATGGTCCACAATTTTCACTCAGCTCAAAAATATTCTCTCTCAAAAATAAAATTCCCACTAAATGATCCCTATGAAATTTCCTCTAAATTGTCATTTTCAATAGAAAACATGTTAAATTCCATAATGAATTGATTCTTGTCTTGGGGAAGTCAATATTTATTTATTTATGCAACTACAATGCCAGAGCAGAACACATTGCTCACTCAAGGCCTTACACGGGCATTTATTTCTTTATTTGTACAGAACTTGCATAACAGGCCCACAGCCACAATTGGGGCCTCGGGCACTAACGTTATATAAATATTAAATTATAGTAATTTTAAAACATTGTTTTGCTAAAAAAATAAAACTGCAACATTTTAAATTTTATTTACTGCACCTTACTGAAAAATCCAAAATTAAATGGGAAAAGTTAATTTTCCAAAGTTCATTAAGCTACAGTCTTGCAAAACCAAACAAAGACACTGACACTCTTTCAGTTTAGGGATCCACATATACAGGCAACTTGCACGAGCACTCACATGCTCATAGATAGGACTCCACCTCTCCAGTCTGCCAACTTGGTCTCTTCCTATGTAAAATCAGAGAAATACCAGGATCTTGTTCTCAGAAGTGCTCTAAGAGCCTGTAAAGTGCAAAACAATCCTGTGGAGAACAGAGGAAGCAGACAGAATAGAGGGGCAACCCGACACATCTGCAAACCCAAACAAAATGTCTAATGTCGGATTCATCAGCCTTGACAGTATACCTTTAATGTAAACAAAAAACCCACTGTGCAGTATACTCTCAGGACCAGAGCTGAACCTCAGTCTATTCTATCAGACTTCTTTTGCTGCTCAGACAAGGCTCAGGATTCAGACCTGAGACCCAACTAAAACTTACACTTTTCCAGACTCTGTCATCTTGAACACATCATGACACACAGAAGCCAAGAAAAACAAATGAAATTCATGTTTTACTGGGTCCCACATGCTGTGATATTTCCAAGCCTGCTAGCATCCACCAAGAAACACTCAGAACATTTGATTCTGGAAACAAATCTATAACGAGGATGGAGAACAGAACAAAATCAACTCAACAAGTCACTCCATATGTTTTCATTTAACTGTATTCTGCAGAGGAAGTGAATGTGGTCTATAATATACGTAGCACACATTTTGAAGACTCCTGTCCATTTATATCTATTTTTTCAATCCACATCTTGAGAGCCCCAATTCCCTTCTCCCTCAAGTTCTGTCAACTGCATTTCAAGCAGAATGGCACAGCAGGAAAAGATACCTACTCCAAGTTGTGAGAGGATACCAGACTGGATATAATGTGTGCACACAGATAGATACACTTGAATTGTAAGTATGGCACATTGTGTTCTCTATAGTAGAGTGTACACATATTGCTTGGTTGACCCAGACTGGAGGCTACTATTGTACCTCATTTTTTAAAAGACTTAGAAACATTGAAAAGCTCATAGACCAGTTTATTGAAAGTAATTGAATAGTAAGCTGAGTTGGGCAGCTTTCCCTTTTACTCAATGATATTAAAATGCCAACATATTAAAGATGTTCATGCGGTATGGATGGCATCCAAATGTTTACTCTCTGAAGAAAAGCATTCTTCATTTATACAGGAATATATTGAACAGAAACCTAAGTACAGTATGTATGCAAAATATATGTGTTCAGATACATACCCATCATATACATACTACTTCAACTAGATCAGGTCCTATATAGAAGAATGTGATAGACAGTTCCATATACAGTTACGCAGTTCCTGTTCCATGAAATGAGTTGCAGCGAGTTTCTTACCTTCGACATTTGCACAGAAGAACTAGTTTCATTTACTTTATTCAATAACATTTCTGAATAAAACTATTGTACTGTTATTCAATTTCAGGCACAGAAAATATTAAAAATCAGTACAGTTAAGTTTATTTATTTTGGACCACAGAACTCTTCCATTGAACCAGACTCTTAAGTCTAGTTGAAACAGTAGCATATATATACAAACAAGAGATGAACAAAACCATGGGGGTTGTTTTTGATACATAAACCAGACACAGTTCAGACTTACGTTAATCTTTATTTTCAGTCACCATTTTACTTCCAGAATTTGGGTACATATGGATGCAGAATTCTAATTTTGACCCAACTCTAGTCTAAACTGTTAGATTTAATAGACTAGGTATTGAATGATTCTGAAATACCAGATATTAAAAAATTGTTTCTGAGGATTAATGTAAGTCTTTGAAATAGAGTGATTAATCATTAATGTAAATATTTGGAATAATGAATTGGTACCTAACCTACATTAGCACTAGATTTAGCAATACCCATGGTTATACTGACATATCAATTCACTAATAGCAACAAACTGCTTGAGGTTTAATATTTTACATAATAAACCGACCTATTATCCATGTATTTTCAATTCCTTAATGACAATTATTTTCTGTAAATATCCTATTGGGCTAAAAGTAGGTGCAACTGGGGGGGAGACACCACCTTGTCCAGTATGACTCCCTGCACCTCCAGCGCAGAAAGGAACAGAAGCACTGACTGCTTCCAGGCAAAAGACCATCCTGAGTGACTGCAGAGCAGCTATGCAGTCACTTTTGAAGGATCATTTCTCCTCCTCTGGGGCTGAGTAATTTTCCATGAAACTGCAGCAATGCACCATGGTCAGAATTCTTTCCTGGATGTATATATGCTCCATACACCAAAACAGGTTTTCAACATTTACTATTTTATTTTGTGTAGCATCTTTGTGTAATTCCATAAGAGGCCTTCATCAAAGCAAAGCAAAGCATTCTGCTGTCTAGTAATGTCAAGATTTCTCAGTGTTCACAAATGATTATGTATTATTGTTGTACCTGGAGTCCTCTTTTCCTTTGAAGCTTTCATCTAAATTATTTTATTCAATTTTTAGCTGGGAGGATGTGCAAAATCTCCTTGCTTAGGCCACCGCTACGTTGCCTTCAAGGTCCTGGGTAAACAAGACATCTCATGGACCAAAATCAGCTCTTGAAAAGTGTATTCATTCTTCATATTCCCAGTATAACAGGTGTTTGCTTTGATAACTATGATCAACATTCTAATTTCAGCTATACTTGTATATATCTGGAGTAATTCTATTGGCTTTAGACAAATCATTCCAGATTCACACCAACACAAGGAAAGCAGATTTCAGCCTCAAAAACTCAGACCATAAATTCACTGAGTTAAATCTGGAGTATGAAAAAGAGTAAGTACATTACTTGAAAAATATTATTTTGCTTGTCTGGCAGGCTATTTAATATCAGATTTCAATAACTTTAACTTATCTTCCATATGAATTATGATGGCAATGTGAGGAAGAGGCCTCTAGGTCTGCAGGGAGACAGGTAAAAAAACCTTACCTATCCAATTACACAGCAGTCCATGAAAAACACAATCCTAGCAAGGCAGGATCTGTGAGATTCTGTAGGGCACTGAGGAAATTTAAACTATGATACACTGTTTCACAGCATTCCCTGTGGAGTTGGTTGCTCAGAGAATTTGAACACAGTTTTCAGCAGGCCCCACTGTATGATAAATCACTATTTCATTGTGATGAGAAATACCCAGGAAATAAAACTTCCCCTCTCATAGGTGCTTGGATTCGGTTTTTAACGTTCACTTGCTTGTATCTTCAAACTCACAAATCAGCGTCTTGCACAACTTTACTTAGTCAACACTTTCAATGAAGACAAGAATGTCATCTACTGAAGCCATGAAGGGGTTTGACTATAGGAGGACTGCAGAGATGAGCAAGGAGCACCAAATTCAGATGGCCACATGTGGCTGCTATGGAATTCACTGTGGCTTGTACTTATGCCTTTGAAGAATCTGGCCCTAAATTCGTAAAGGCTAGATCGAGCCTTTGGGATCAACCCGTTATAAATGTTATAAGGTCACACACAAGGCTGGCTGTGTATACTACGAAATTCAAGCTAGGCTGGGCCTACTTATAAAATGAACCTACTAAATATTACTAGTAAGAAGCATATTGCAAAAGTCTGGTGCTGGCTGAAAAGAAAGATTGCTTCTTATTACATCACACGTGGTGTTTTCTCCTTTAATCATGTCTGGCATTTCATCAGGGTAACAGCCTTTCTTATGATTAATGGCCCCTCTTGACTGATCAGCTTCTCTAACGAAATTATCTTCTGCAATTAATTCATCTATACGTCAGTGACTCCATATTTTTAAGGATATCTTTAGATCTTATCTTTTGATCAGTTTGCTTCAGGCATTATACAGTTTTCATCTCAGCATTTGTTAGAAAAGGATGGAACATTGTGATAAACAAGTGCTGGATTGTTAACTAAACAAATCCAGATGGCTAGCACCTTTTCAACTGAGCAAAACCACGTAGGTCTCTCCCCTGGTTGTACGTGTTTGCGTTTCCTTTATTCTCTCACAAAATTATCAAAAATGCTTGAAAACACTACATTTAAGAGCTTAAAGAGGGAAGCAATTCCACTAGCAATTGCATTTCAAGATGGAGAAATCCTTGCCCAGCTTTCTTCTGGATGATTCAAACTCTCACAGAAGCTGTCAAGAGTTCTGCCAATTGCCTGCATTGGTGAGGAAAACTGCTTTTGAAGCTAATATTTACTGGACCTTTGGTTTGGGGATTTATTTTATTTTGTAAGTGTAGTAATTAAAGCTCGCATGTCATTATCAAATGAGTAGCGTGTTAATTCCTGAATGCACAAGTATCAGATCCTAGTTGGTCAGGTAACAGGTGTTTCACTTTCCCAATGGGCCACATAGTACCATGGGACAACTGAGAACTAATTCTGCATGGAACACTACTTTGGAAGTCTTAAAAATGCAGGTGGGTGAATATTTATGGATTCTCTGGCTCCTAGAAAAAACACAGGTGGGTGAATACTGTGGATTCACTGGCTCCTAGAAAAAATGCAGCTGGGAGAATACTGTGGATTCACTGGCTCCTAGAAATTGATAGAAAAGAGGCACATGTCCTAAAAAAAATTTTTTAAATGCATTTACCTATTTAATACACAATAAGTTTCAAAGGAAACATATACGGTATCTTATACTCACACATGCAAGAATTAGCCTATTTTCCTTTTGTTCTGATAAGGCACAGAATGCAACAGGCCAGGAGTTTATGGAATACAACACAAAAGCCATCATCACAAACAGAACTGATCTGCACCCATTCAGTCTCTGCAGAGAAGCTGAAGACTGTATGGACGTGAAGCACCAACTTCATTAACACTGCAGCACAGTTAGCCAGTTAAAGGCTGGACAGTAGGGAGAAGCTTGTACAGATGCTATGATGGACAGATCTGAACTATGCTTAAGTGAGTAACTTAAATATGTTAACAGTTGTATTGATGGACTACAGGGATGCTCATGTGATTAAACTTAAGCACATGCTTAAGTGTTTTGCTTAATTGTAACCTGTGGCTAAACAGAGGACCTTGTTCTCTAGGCCTGTTAATCTCACTAGCCCCTCTCACTAGCATAAATGTAACAGCCACAAGGACCATTTTGCTGACAACGAAATGGAAACAGGAAGCAAACCTGTGTAGCTAATATAAATATGAACCTTGGAGGCAGACGTACAGGTCAAACTGATAAGCCCGAGGGAATATACTGTTGGGACAGTGCTAAGTTACTATAAAGCACTGTGGTTGACGTAAATCTGGTAAAGCTTGGTAAGTGAGTTCTAAAGGATTCTGGGAGTAAGACTGCCTAGCACTAGACAAATTACATGGCAGATCACTAAGAATACAGCACTTGCACTTGGCACTGACATAAGCCATGAATATATATCCAGACCCTGTGTAGCTGTGCTAATGTGACAGACCAATGATCGGGGTTACCAATGACCAGTTCACCTGGTATGTACATGTGGAGGCGTGTAATAGTGAAATCTGAGACTAACTGACCCTGTAAAAGTACAACATCAGATGCCCAGGTGAATATTTGATAATATGTACATGAACCAGTCTCTTTTGCCCCTCCCAAAATTAATTTGAAAAGGAAGTCATAAATAATCATGTGCTAAATAAACTAGCAGAACATATTTTGGGGACACGTGACTGCTTTGGAAAAAAGGTATAAGTACCGGGGAATATCACGTGCCACATAGACACATGTAATATCTGAAGGACTCTAGAACCAGAGACAGGGTAATTAAAACCCTGCTATGGGGGTCTCAGAAAGCAAACCAAGTCCCTAAATGAATCAAAAGAAGGAAGGAAACAGTCTCCATCTAGAATTGGTATCTATTCCTGCTTTGTTTGCTAATCAGGATACTATGTGGGGCCAGTATAGATACTGAGGGTTTATTCTTAGGAAATTAAGGCTTACAAAGAAAAGGCATTGTATGGTCTTTTCTACTTGTCTGTGATACCTACTTTTCAATAAACAATAGCTCTGCATTGAAGATACTGAGTACTGGTCTTCACTCGTATGATATAGGGGGCCCAGCTATGGATACATGAACTGATCCCCAGCACAACATGTACTACGGATTTATTATTAATAAATATTATCATCGATCATGTTTACTATGCTAGTGCTTATGAACGAACCAAGAAGGGGGCTTTATTGAACAAAGAACTGTACAATCATGGAGCAGAGATGGTCTCTGACCCAAATAGCTTACAATCCAAATAGACAAGACAGACAAAAGATGGGAGGAGGAACATAACACGCATGAAGAATGAAAAGTGTGAGGGCAGCAAGCACCATGTTAGTCCCACAATATTATTTTATTTCACAAAGGTTTACTTAGGATTGGCTACATGGAAACAAAAAGGGAAGAAAGGGGGACTGAGTTAAACAGGGCAGGAGAAAAAAAGGTAAGAGGGCAGGTGCGGGGTGAAGGTAAGGTGAAGAAACTACGAAGGTGAGGGAAGGAGAGATTTGATGCAAACAGCCAATCAAAAGAAGGCTGAATTTACTTAATAGTCAATAGAGAAAATCCAATCCAATCAGAACTGCTGCAAACAAAAATATAATTATGATAATAATAGCTTGCAGTAATATGATGCTTTCTATCCCAAAGTATAGAGTTCACTTCACCTGAAGCGTAATCACTTCTATGGCAACTATACAGCACATTAGCTCTTTTGGACAGATAATTAAAACTATGGCACTGATTCTGTCCGCAACTATACTCAACTAAATTTGGAGTAATGCCATAAAAATAATTAAATTTACTCCAGATTTACAGTAGTGAAAGTGAAAGCCAAATATCCCATTTCTGATCTCACTCCAATTTTACAGTGATTTTAACTACTTTAATGTAGTTATTCCTGATTTAGAAAGGGGAGGGAGACCAGAATCAGACCTACCATATCCAAATGACACTGCCAGATAATTTAGATGGATAAAATATATTTCCCAAACTGGAATTTAGCCAGGACAGTAGGATTAATGGCATCCTTATTCTTGAAAAGAGTGCAACAGGATCTTAAAAGCATACCCATGGTCAAGACTATGATTTTACATCTCCTTCAAAAGACAGTATCTCTGCCCCAATTACTGTCCTGGTTCAATATGATCTCATGATGAAGAATGCCAACAGTTGAACTGCAAACATCACACTTTGCAGAATGCTAAATTTTATCCAGATGTCCCTCATCCACATGCTGGCCAGGCCTACTTTGCAAGATCACAAAATCACAAATGAAGGGGTTATGTCTGCAGGTCACTTCCAAGGAGATACTGAACAAAGGCCAACAAAGAAGAGAACATTTGATCCTGGAACCCCAAGAGTTCTTTGTACCAGAGAGCTGAGGCTAATAACAACAAAGAAGGATTAGTATTCATTTTTTTAGAATCATCATAGAAATTAACTCAAGTTTTCCCTACTCAAGCTCATAACAAAATCCTGTATCATCATCGATACCTGAGTGTAACAGAGACCAAAAGAAATATACTAGTGGCATTAAAAAAAAACAGCTAACTGCCATTCATACAACTGTAAGTAGGCCACTGGGGTAAGAAAGAGTGCAAAGAGAGGCTAGACATAACTGTGATCTTGCACCTACTCCTGCTTGAGGACTTAGACTTGGACTTCAGAGCTAGGGCCATATGCAATACAAGCCTAGAGGTAAGGAGGAAGTCAATCTCATACCACTCTACAACAAGCAGAGCTGACTAGCCACAGGATGGAGCAACATTCAAGGGCGTAACACCAAGCAGGCTTCCCACAGATGCCAGCAAGCACCAAGAGGCATTGTGCATAAAAGATCATCACCTTGAAGGAGTGTTCTTCCCCATGTAGCTAATTCTCATGTTATTTCATATGTCCCATAATATTTGAAGATTTTCTTAAAGCCCTGACTCCTGTGATTACATGAGACTCTCAGCTTTCTTTTAAAAACCCTAAGTTTCTAGTCCTCTTAATTGTAAAGAAAAGACTGCACAGGAACCCTCCAAAAGGCTCAAAAACTAGAAGGCAAATGAAAAGAGTCCAGCATTGATCATCTTAAGTCTCATAGTTTTTAAGCCAATCACGAATTTTGGGATGTGACATGCTTTTTGAACCACTGGGGCTAGCCATACTCTTCCCGTGCAGGACTTCACCCGTAGCATCCAAAACGCACCCTCTTCTTGGATATAACTTTTGTTAATTTAAAACAACAAAATAAATCTCAATGTCACCTTCTTCCAGAGTCTGCCCTACTGCAAGGGTTTCTCCTTTCAGGGCACTCTGTTCCTGTCCCTAATTCACTGTACCTCAGGTGGACCCTCAGACACTTTTTCTAACTCAGTCTTAACCATACCAAATTATGTTGTAGCAGGTGCTCTGCTCTAACAATCCAGTGGCTCACCTGCTTTTATGAGTCAGCAGAAATAATCTCAACTCAGTCTTAGCATCTGACACCTGGGTGGGTAAACAGAAATAACTGCTTTTCTATGGAGGGACCCAAAATCTTGTGACTTACCTTCAACAATTTTACAATGCGCTCACATGGGGTGATCAAAATATCACCATTTCTCTTAATACTACATACATAATCTCCATGTACAAATATATGCTAACTTTTAACAGTCCCTTAAAATACCACAAAACCAAGTTCTCTCTGCACACACATTGATCTGTCTTGCTTGTAAGCAAACAGTAGATGGGGATGTCCTAAAATATAATTTGATCACCTACACCCTACACTAGGTTTGAGCAAAGATTTTATGAATAAAAATTAAAGAACTATCCACATACCATCTGTTGCCTAATGAAAGCAATTAGGTAACACGGCAAGGGACTGCAAAAGGAAAATTGCTTGTTTCCAAAACAATTTGTCTGCCACTTTTTCTGTTATCATTTTGCAACATCAAGTGAATCAGTCTCACGCCATTCGAAGGAGTCTAAGGAGCACAATTCATCAGACAGAATCCCTAGATGTTTCTCCAGTGCGACATTCTGATCCAGTACAGCAACATGATAAATTGTTTACTGTGGCCAAGATATTTTTTTTAAATCATATCAATTACGAACTAAGGCCAGTAGACCCAAAGCCATGTATACACTAGCAAGCTTACAGCAGCCCAGGTGCACCTATGCAGTTGTGCTGCTGTAAAATCACTCATACAGCTACTCTGTGCTGACAGGAGAAAGCTCTCCTCTTGACATAATAAAACCACCTTAGTGAATGGCAGGAGAAGCTCTTCCACTGACATAGTGCTTTGCACACCACCACTTATGCTGGCAAATTTTATGTCACTCATGGGTGTGCTTTTTCCACACCCCAAAGAAACATCAATTTTGCCAAAGTGAGTGGTAATGAAGATATTGCCTGAGTTACTTCATACAGCCTGCAATAAGCCTGATTCTCTTGAGAAGCAGGGGTCATTCAGTGCTGTATTCAATTTCATAAGGAGTCATGCATAGGAAGTTTTATTTTCCCATTATTTCTCATTCAGTCTTTTCTTTTAGAAAATTCAGGGAATTTTTTTTTTTTTTTTTTGAGGTGGAGAAACTGATGCTTCTTCCCCTTCTCCTTCTCTCCCCTATTTTCTAAGATTAACTAATTTAAATTAGTCTTTAAAAGTGCCACAAGCAGGGCTTTTTTGGCAATGGTACTCAGGTGTACTGAATATCGGTACCTTTTTTTCACAGCAACACAACCCCAGCTCCTGCCACCGCTGCCAGCGGCTGGCTGAGTACCAGCACCTTTTTTCTTTTTAAACAGAAAAAAGGCACTGGCCACAAGACTTCTTGTTTGTTTTGCTGAACTAGACTAATGTGGCTACCCCCTTTGGAACTCATTTCAATATTAACATTGACTCTAATTTAAATCTCTTGTAAAATAGATTTGGTAAGACTTTAAAGAAACAGCAGACAGGAATAAGGGAGATTCAGCAAGAAGAGTGCAAACATAGCATCTCTAGTACAGCATGCCTGCCACCTCACTGGATCAAGCCAACAGAAAAAAAAAAAACTGGCCTTAGATCAAACAAACTATTTTTTTCCCTTAATTTGATAGTCCTATACTATAGGACCCTGTTGTGGCCAACTAAGGTAGGGAGAGAATCTGGAAATGGGATTAAAACTGTAAACAAGACGTTGGAATCGTAAAAAGTATTTTAGTTCAGTCCATAAATTACTAAGTATTTTATTCTGAATCTGATACCTGACACCAAAGTTACCCCTGAGCTAACATCCTGTTTACCCTCACATTGAGTTAAGTGAAAGACTTCGCTGCTTTTGGGTGAAGTGCCAAGTGTTTCAGTGTGCCCCATGCTGATTTCGGAAGTTGCCAAACATCGAAATTAGAAATGAGCATGCCAGCTGCCCCTGTATCTCACTCTGTGTATATGTGATACTGCCGAGTCAAGCATCCCATATCAGATAATCAATTAGCCAGGGAAAAAACAGAAGCTGAAAGATCTTGGCACAGTTCCTAGAGTATAGTTATAGAGAGGTAAATAATACCAGTGTCTGCATGAATAGCAAAAGGGACATTCAAGGTCTTACCATTACACTGTCATCTCTTCCTCACATTTACACACCGTGTAAGGTGCTGTATTCACTATCTCTAATACATGGTTCTAAATGCTGAGATTTTACAAAACATTCTCTCCTTGTAAGTGAGAAATAATTTACTGACTGGAATACGTATCCCGTCATATAAATCCAAATACAAACAGCTTTTGTGAGATTAAATCTATTAATTAATAGGTCTTTTAGAATCCTACTCCTGAAATATCGGATTCCATCTTTCTTTATAAGGACTGTAAATGTATACAAGAAACTCAAAATAACTAAATCCTTAAGCAAAAGGGCAGCTACCTAGAACAAGCACACCACTTTAATTGAAAAAGGAGCCTTACAAGACAAATTTTAACCTTAGGGCCATGTTAGTCAGAAATGCAGACATAATAGCACTTCTTCTTCTTGTGTCCTTTTTCATTATCAATCATCATTATATACCTGACTGATGATATTTGTGAAAAACAAAAAATATAGAAGGAAAAATATAAAAGTTGAATGTTGGCATAAGTCACATAAAGTATATGTAAATGCAGCCTTTTATTTGAGCATTTACATTAATTCAGGGCTACCTATATAAAGTACATAAGAGCCTTGCTTGTCTATCTCTGGGACCCTTCCTCTCTCACTGCACCACCCACTGATCTCTACTGACACAATCCTTCCACTCAATGTGCTGGGCAACAGCAACATCAGGAGGAATCAGAAAAGGCTCACAAGACAATACCACTGCTCAACAATCAGCTATTTGCAGCACATCAGTAGAGAAGGGGGAAAGAGGAGCAAAAACTGGGGAGTAAATGAGATGGAAAGAGTCAGGGTCTTTGGAAAGAGGAACAAAAAAAGAGGAGGAAGTAGAAGCAAGGGCTGTCTTGATGCCATTCTGTTGATCCATGAATTTTTCAAGGGTTCGCACCAATGTAAGAAAATCAACTAATTTCCATTAGCAAGATGTCCTGGATAGTATAGTTATCCCCATTTTCATTGCTGGCTCCTGAGAATGGGGCACTGGAGACCTGGTGATTTGCTACCCTACCCATTTCCTGTCCAAAGCACAGCCTATATAAGTTACATTAATAAGTATAGTCTGCTGCTGTAGCTCTGCCACTTGGGCTTAATCATGACTTACACCATCCAAAGTGTCTACTTCTCCTGTGCAAGATGCCCACATTGCAGGTCTCGGCACACGGGGTACAGCAAATTCCATGGGGCTGCTACACATCCCATGTAGACAAAGAGTAGACAGGCAGGGGTGGGCAGAGCCTTGACTCCACCCCTTGAATCTGCTAGCCAGTACCCGAAGCCAGTCTGAAGATGGAGCAGCTCTGTGTCAGGCTTGCCCCAGGAGTGAAGTAATCAGCACAAGGGGACTGTGACAATTGGCTCCTGGGCTAATGGAACTATGCATTCCCCTTACTCACTATCCAGGTGAAATCTTACCCCAACTGAAGTCAATGGGAGTTTTGCCACTGACTTCAGTGAAGCCAAGATTTCACCTTTATCACATAAATAAAACAAACAAGACTTGTTTCAGTCTTCCCCTTCCCTGCTTCCTTCTGAGTTAAATGATGTTTTGAAGGACTGGGGGAACATAACATATTCCTCCAGAAACTTTGGGCAGAAAATATAGTGTATAGTATTCTGAAACATCACAAAATATAGGTTCCATCTTAAGCAGGAAAAGATTTGTGTCATTGCATTACTTGAGCAGTGCCAACATAAAAACAGATGGGAGAGCCTGAGCTAGTGTAAACTGATGTAGTTTGGCTTCAATAGAGCTACACCAATTTTCCCACGCTGAGGAACTTAAATATCTCTCTGCCTGTCTCTTTCCACTAAACAAATAAAATTCTCAATGGAGGCCAAAAAAGGGGTCTATGGATCAAAAAAAAAGACATGTAATGATGAACTATCTGACTTTCTCCGCTGAGCAGCCTTGTCAGCATTAAGATGGTAACATCAGGGATTGTATAAAGTTATCTAATCTCTCAGGCCACATTAATTACATCCACACTAACCTGCACAGTCCTATAATTCCCATATCACATAAACATCATAAACACAGGCTTCAAAAGAGAAAGATGGAAGAGAGTATTTCTAAAGTGTTAGCATTGCATGGGACACTCCCATGTCCCTGTATCATTTCCATATGAATGAGACCTGACAGCATATAGTACTTCTGGGGTGTACTATATTCTAAAGGGAATGGGGGTGTGGGTCTCTCTCTCGTCCCTTTCCCTTCCCCCACTCCGTTAAGACTCTGGACCTAATGTCCACAAAGTCTTGTAAATATGTAGTATTAGCTTCTCGTTCAGTCAGAAAACTGAAATAAGTAAGTGTACATCTAATGCACTGAGACATTTTGGCAGGGTATAGAAAGGAATTATTATAAATATGAAACTAAGTGGTGTCAAAATACACCCATACGACACAATACTGCTTTACCTACTGTTCTTGGGGGAAATAACTTCAGGATCTTAGAGATTAAATGGAAAAGCAATCTGTGAAACAATTATTTGAAAATAACAGAATATGTTGCTTTGAGGACTGAACAACAACATTTGGACTAGATGAAAAGGAAGTGCACAAATACTTACTCATTTGTCATTTTATTGGGTGAGTTATAAGTTTACCAACAAGCTATCCTGAATGAAAGCCAACAGAAGTGTTTATACAGAATCATTATTAATGGATTCTTGAGCAGAGTTAATGATTTCATACTTCCTAATAAACGTACTGTAAATAGGATACAGATGTTAAAATGCCTGAGAACAAACTATAGCACAGATATTACAAAAAAGAAATGAATTTTTATCTTGTTAAAAATAATAAATTGAGAGCAACCAAACATAGGAAATCATGACCTAAGACAAAGGTTTCAAACATGCAGCTCACGGGCTGGATGCGGCCCGTGAACCTCTTCCATCTAGCCCGTGACTATGCTCTGCAGAACCACACACTCTCTCTCTCTCCCCCTCTCCACCCACCCACACACACCCACACCCCCCAACCACATAGCTACATAGGGATCACAATGCAAGGGGATTTCCTTATACTGCCTTCCAAACCCTCCTCACCAGAAAACTTGGGCATGTCACTAATAAGAAAGCAATCATTGTCCTTTTTTCATCTTTACTAACAAAGATGATGGACAACACTGATGTGGTAGAGGGGAGTTTGGAGTTTTTCAGACATGTAACTTAACATTTACAGAAATCTGGCACCATCTCCTACTATGTCTTGCATGGGGCCATCTCCTGTTATGCCGGTATACAAAGAGGAGAGAGCGCATAGGAACAGAAGCCTCTTCCTCCTAAGCAAGAACCAGAACAGAATGTCTTTGTAGTGTTCAAGATCACAGTAAGGGAAGGAACATGGTAGTGATCTGGGTGCGATCAGCGGGCCAAAAAGAGAGCACTTGGTAAAAAAGTACATATAACATGCAAGTCTGGGAAAAAGCATGCAGATTCACAGGAACAGTCAGTCATCTGTGTCCTTCAGCAGAGTGTCTCTTTGATCATCAGGAATTCTGCTCTAGAATCGTAAAATTTCTCAGGCAAAAGATGCATCTTCTCCACATCCAACAGAGCAGACATTAGCCACTGGAATTTACGTTTTAGGAGGGGGAAAGTTGGTTTAAAAAAACATACAATTTCCTTCTGCTTCTTCCTAGATTTTCTGTCCCAACAGTGAGATCTGGATACCTAGCTTGAAGACACACACACTAAACATCATGGGAGTAAAACAGTAAAATGCTTATGAAATTCTCTCATCAGCCTCTGGGTTTGGTGAGCTCCACAGGCCATTGTGCTGACAACTTTAGCTTTCCCTTTGGATTTATCACATGGGTAACTGGCTGCTGGGTCATCTGGCATTCACAGCCTTTAATTTGACTTCAAGAAACACTGAAAATAAACACTTCCCCCATTTTCCATATGCGGCGTCCTTTAATAATCAAAGCCATGTTTTCCAAAGGTGTCACTTATATTCAACAAGTGCTATTTTAAAGCAACATTAAAGCCCTCACATTCAAAGGAACAAGACCATTTTAAATATATGCTCTTCTTGCATCATTTTTTTCTACTTCCTTAAGGCACTGCTGCTTCTGGCAACATGTCCCAGACCACAAGCCAGAATTACAGTCATTATTATGATTATTAATTATTATATTTAATAACCTAGACTGTGCTGAGACAGTACTAAGCATAGATGATTCAGTCCCTTACCTTAAGGAGATTATAATCAAATTGATTCTTTAACGGTAGGCATAAAACATAAATGGTACATAAAACATTTATGTTCATTCATTTATGGGACATAGTCCAGATAGTTGAAATAACTATTTTCCTGTTAAATATATTTAGCATCCTCTACCATTACAAAAGGACTGATGTGCTGTGAGGCGTTTTATGCTACTGAGTTTTGTGCTACCCATTGATGTTACAGTTTTCCATAAATCCCGTTAAAGTTAGTGAAAAGCACTGTGAATTACTAGTGTAGACGCTGTTACACATACAGTGATGAACCAAGTTAACTTTCAGGATGTAAGATATCACGACAGGCCACAAATTAACCAAGAATCAGCTAAGGAAGACAGGAGCTATATGATTCGATGATTTCTTTAACTGGAGATGTATGTATGTGATTTCTCCAGTGGGCCAATTTGCAATGCAGATATCCATTTTTTCTTGTCTACTGACATTCTATATTTTTCTGCAGACCAACAACAGCTTGAAGGAACTTTGGGGGGGGGGGGGGCAGCCAGCCCGACCCTCAGCAGTATCCCCTCTAGTGCTGAACTGTCAGGAAAGAATCCACAGAGTGCTTAGGACAGAGCTGGGAACCCAGTGAAAAGACTAACTCACAGTGGGGTTCTCCCACACTTTCATGAGTGCTTTGGGGGCTGCCATGAGCATTGGAATCAGTGATGACCAGCTATAAAGTAGGAGATTTAGCAGAAGCATTGCCAGTAGATCGAGGAAAGTGATTATTTCCCTCTATTCGGCACTGGTGAGATCACATTTGGAGAAGAGTGTCCGGTAGTGTGCCCCCACTACAGAAAGGATGTGGACAAATTGGAAACAGTCCAGTGGAGGGCAACAAAAATGATTAGGAGGCTGGAGCATATAACTTATGAGGAGAGACTGAAGGAACTAGGCTTGTTTAGCCTGCAGAACAATGGTGGGATTGAGGATGGGAACAGTGATGATTTGATAGTAACCTTTAACTACCTGAAAGGAGATTCCAGGAGGAATGGTAGTAGGCTGTTTTGGTAGCATTAAGTGGCAGAACTAGCAGCAATGATCTCAAGTTGCAGTGGGGGAGGTCTAGGTTGGATATTAGGAAAAACTTTTTCACTAGGAAGGTGGTGAAGCACTGGAATGGGTTACCGAGGGTAGTGGTGGAAGCTCCAGTTTTCGACAATTTTAAGGTGCCGCTTGACAACTCCTTGGCTGGGATGATAAAGTCGGGATTGATCCTGCTTTAAGCAGGGGGTTGGACTAGATGACCTCTTGAGGTGCTTTTCAACTCTAATCTTCTATGATGCTATTAAAAGAATCACCCTGACCAGCTGCCGTAAGGTTAACAGTGAGGGCAGGCAAGTATGAAAATTGCCCTTTTCTTTGTCTTCCACCAATCGCAGGGCATCTCAAGGATTTGAGAAGCAAACCCACCACTTATTCTGTAGGGAGATAGGTCTCTACAGTCCTCACCTGCAGGTTTTCGCTTCAGAGGCAGCAATCAAACCACTCAAAAGGCAGCTTAAAGAGCAGTAGGAAGAGAGTCCACTGAAGAGATTTCTGCAAGTCTGATCCTTGCGTGATTTGGGAAAATGGAGTATTGCAAGAAGAGTCGGTGCCTGCTCCACAGCTCTTCTCTCCTCCAAGGAAGGAAGGAAGCTTTTACCAGCTGTAAGCGATTCTGAAATATTAGATGAAGTTTTACTAGGAGAGATATCTAGGTATCCCTCCAGTCAGTGCTTGAAGCAATTATATTTTGAAGGAAAATTAGTGTCTAAAATGCTTTCAGTCCTTGTATGACTAAGATGGAAGAGAAGAGGAAACTAAAGCACTCAGAGATTGAAAACTCTATCCAATAACGTTCAGACCTTCCCAACAGATGTTCCCTCATTTCAAGACATCCTCAGATTCCTGATGAAAGATAATTCCTAGTAAAACTGAAATGCTGGACAATACCAGTAAAAACCATAAGAGTGTTGGGATATATAGAGAGCGGTGTCCTTATACCTGGCTTGGATTCTTTGATCTTGAACCCAGACTTTTCTCCTTTGTACAATATGATGGGCACCTTCTATTAAGTCTATCTTATAGATTGTTATCTGAAAACCATTAAATATAATTTGTTGCCTGGAAGAATATTTCAGTCTTTACACACATATATAATGCACACCTCACTTGAGTGAGTTGTGTTTTTTGGTTTGGTTTTTTTTTGGTGTGGGGAGGCGGTTGAAACACTACAGAGGTCTCCAAACTGTGGGGTGTTCCCCACTACAGGGGGCAGCGATGAACATTTAGGGGCAGGTGTGGTGGCAGGCCCAGACCAGCTCCCTTGAGGGGGTAAGGGGGAATGTGGAGAGAACGCTTCCCAGCACGGCTCTGCCCCCAGCCACAGCACTGCTCCTGGCCTCAGCCCTGCCCCCAGCTGCAGCCCCAGCCTCAACCCCTGGCTCCCTGCCCAGGCATAGCTCCACATCCAACCATGCCTAGCCACAGCTCCGCTCCAGGCACCACTCCCAGATCCAGACCCACTCCCAGCCTAACTGCAGCTCTGGCTCTTGCCTTGACCCCCAGTCATGCTCCCAGGCCCAGCCCACAGGTGAGCAATGTTCCCTATAATCTGGGCAGTTGTGCACAGAGACCATGGCACACTCACGCACCTATCTCAGACTCCTGCACAGTCCAACCCCCACGGATATTCTTTTCCCCACCCCAATCTTCCCCATGGCTCTCTTCCCTTCTCTCTCTTCCAGCCCGATCTTCCCGGCGGCTCTCTCCCCTTCTCCCCCCAACCTGATCTTCCCTACAGATCTCTTCCCTTCTCTCTCTCCCAGCCCAATCTTCTCCGTGGTTCTCCTTTTCTCTCCCCCCAGCCCAATCTTCCTGGTGGCTCTCTTCTTCTCTCTCCCTGCAGCCTGATCTTCCCCACGGCTCTCTCCCATTCTCTCTCCCTCCAGCCCAATCTTCACCGCGGCTCTCTCCCCTTCTCCCCTCAGCCCGATCTTCCCCGCAGCTCTCTCCCCTTCTCTCCCCCAGCCCGATCCCCGGGCTTTAAAATTTTAAGTTTATCCCCATTCATAAGACAAGACATTCATGACCACATGGCAAAATACAAGCAACAAAAACTCTGAGGTGTAGATGATGGTAGAGGCTAAATAGGCAGGAAGTGTCATCATCTCACATTCGTTTAGTAAATTAATGAAACTACAGTATTTCAGTTTAACATTTTTATTAAAGTTTGAACGAAAAGACAACATCTATGCATTTCTTTTCAATTAAGGTACTTAATGTACCGGCGCCAAAAAACTGTTACCCGTGTGGCACCATGCCTCACAAATTGCCGCTCAATGAGTACCATAATTTGCTCAGCTGCATCATCAGCTTAGAGGGAACACTGTAGGGGAGGGGTGCAAACAAGGAGAGGGGACACAAGGGTAAAATGTTTGGGAACCACTGCTTTACTAGGTGCCCGTTTGAATCTCTAGGA
This sequence comes from Pelusios castaneus, assembly GCA_007922175.1. Classification (NCBI taxonomy): domain Eukaryota; kingdom Metazoa; phylum Chordata; order Testudines; family Pelomedusidae; genus Pelusios; species Pelusios castaneus. The sequence goes on from ML685791.1 coordinate 5,393,392, forward strand.
GCCTAATTACCTTTAAAAATCTGGTTGCTGGGACTCTCAAGTCAATTGGAATCTTTGTGTCTGTAGAAAAAAAATGTATCAAGCCACATTCATGGGAAGCCTTGTGCTGTCAGGGAGATATTATAATATGATGTCAGCTGTCTGAACTGTGCTTTCTTTATTTGGCTCATTACATTTTGTTTTAAAGATTAACTAATTTGCTCTTCAGTAGACCCCTGTTCATGAATCTTAAGGCTCCTTGAAATTGAACGGACCCCCCAGCTCACTGTAGGTATTTGTGATTGTCTTTCTACAATAGACTAACACGGCTACCCCTTTGGAATTTTACTCTGAAGAGACATTCAGAAATGACTGTACAAAACAGATCTCTTAAAGACAAAGGCAGTTTAGTGGAGACAACAGATTGCCTACAAAGCCGTTCAGCAGGCACATAGAGGCTATTTTGCTGTGGAATGCAGGAAAAATTTACCACAGAATTTTAATTATATTAAACAAAACTGAACCAACTCGGCCAGTGCATCATGCTTGAGTTTAATAGCTCTCAATCAGGTATACAAATATTATAGTTTGCTACGTTTTTAGTGCATAAGTATTTATTGAACTTCACTGATGACTTCAGTGGGAACATTCCCTGAGTAAGGAGTAAAAGATGGGGCCCAAAGAAATACATGGCTTATTGCTAAATCTATATAGTAATACAAAAATGATTACCAAATAAGTCTTTCAAAAGGATGATTTAGATATAAATTCTTAAATATGAATCATGGGCAAATGGAACTTATTTCTCTTCTGTAAGATCATGCATTTCTTCCTTTTAACTTCTGTGTAATTTCAACACTTCATTGATCTTATTGTAGTATGTTTCTATATTTCTTCTCATAGAAAGATCTCATGCCCACAGTCACAGACTGTGGAACAATAAGATAAAGGTAAAGAAATAATTTTGCTCTGTTTAAATGCACAACCTAAACAATGTAAATTACACACTCTAAATCTGACTTCTTTAGGGCTCAAAATTTCCTTGATTAGCATGCAATCTGCTAAACATTTTTCATCTAGCTCTATTCTTTTTCAGTTTCAGATAAAGTGAAACACCACATAAACTGATGACACAGTCCAAAACTGCTTGCCATATTTTGAAAATCTAAACCAACGACAGCTACTCTTTAGATACATAATCTTTGTCCATATGTTTACATTCAGGTCACCATAGCTTGCCTGACAGAGGCAAATTCATTATCATATTTTGGATTCTTTGTTCTGTTCCAGTGTTGCAAAACAGCCACAAATTCAGCATATGTACTTTATTAATGGCTTATTAGTTTGAATCCTCAGAGCAGTGCAACATAACTAGAATGTATTGGTGAAACTGGCCCTTAATATTAAAATGTGACCAACAGAGAGACAACGTGTATTTATTGTAGATGTAGACACACTACATGTACTTTAGCTGTCCAACACTGATGGATTTTGTCTTACCTAAAGTCCATGGCTATGTCTACACTTGCTAAAATTAGTTCGAATTAGTTAGTTGCACTTGCCTAGTTCGAATTAGCGCTCCCCATTCATTTCAATGGCCGGTTAGTGCGAACTAAGAAATTTGTTTGAATTAACATGGCCACATTGGCTAATTTGAACTAGTTAGTTCGAATTAAAGCCTTACTTCTAAAGCCATATTCAAACTTATTAGTTCAAATTAAGAAAGCCCTTAATTCAAACTAACTAAAGCCTAGTGTAGCCATGGCTTTAGTTAGTTCGAATTAAGCCTCCTTAATTCAAACTAATTTGCCAGTGTAGACATAGCCCATATGTCATCCATCTACCTATGGTAGTTTAGACCACATTCTAATTCTGCAACTGGCCAGTGCAAGAAAGTGCCAGAATTTTTTATTTTTTTTTTTAAAACCACCTTAGCACCCAGCAACTCCCATTTCAGCACCAAACTAAGGTGGATGGATTTTGCAGAGATCAGCTCTCACCTAGGCAATGAGAAAAATGTGATCTGCTGAGTATTGAGCACCTCTGAAAATCTGGCCAGTGAGGAAACTAAAGAAGAAATTCTAAATAAGCAATTTCACAGGATCATTTGTAATTATTCTTCAATGCTACCTTCCAAACAAAGATTTTAAATACATTTCCAGCTGCTAGAAAACATGAGTAGTAATGAATGGCCTGCTGAGATGAACCATTTTGTTAATCCTTTTGTGCATGGCTAATTGTAACTACTTCTGCTAATTCATGCTTAGTTATATGAATGGCACTCATCCTTTGACCTCATCCATAACCCCACACTAGCAGTGCATTTATGCAGCACAATTCTCACTTTGTTGCATCTTATTCCAGTGCATGGAAGATTTCAGTGGGAGTTTTGTGTAAGTACCACGCTTCTGCTGCTGTTCTGATGAGTTACTTGGTACTCTACTTTCTTTTTCCAGCAACCTAACTCAAATGGCTGACTAAAATGCCATTAAATAGAAATGCAATAGAAATAGTTGGTTTCATAGGCTCATAGATTCATATACTTGGAGGCCAGAAGGGGCCATTAAGGTCACTCACCTAGTATGACCTCCTGCATAACTCAGGCCACAGAATTTCAGACAGTGATTCCTGCAACAAAGCCCATTGTTTCTAAATGAGCTACAGTATATTTTTTAGACAGACATTTAATCTTGATTTTAAAATGCCAAGTGATGGGAAATGTACTACATTCCCCAGTAAATTGTTCAGATGGTTAGTTACCAGCAGGGTTGAAAATCTGTTATTCCTCTTCCATAAACTGAATAAAGCACAAAATAGCAATATTTTGAAGTGAGAATGAACAAAATATCAAAGAGATGATTTAATCTTAAAGGGTAAAATAGTTCTAAACTACACTTTCCTCTTGAAAATAACAACTCTTAAAACAACCAGAGTTGAAAAATCCATTAGCATTGAAAGATCAAAGAAAGATGAACAATTTTCTCCAGTGGAATGATGGCAGTAACAGGCAAAAGCACCATTTTCCAAGTTTTACTCTTCCTGAATTTTAATTCTGACACACAGTGCATTTCTCGAATGTCCTATTTGAAAGTGATGTAATTCCCACAATAGGTTACTACATCGTAAATATTTTTTCACAATTCCTATGATTTACAGCTCTCCTGATTGATGACAATCAACAGTTATTACATTTCATTAAGGAATTCCTATCACACTTCCCATCAGATAAAGGGTTTCAACACTGCAAAAATTTAGATTTCCAGAAGATCCTTTAAAGTTGATCAAATGGCATAAATTATCCCTACATTTTGGAAAAAATATCCAAGAAGGTGTGTTTAAATTTTCGGTTGGGGGTGGAAGAAATGGCTGCAAATGCCATTGCCATTAAACAATGAGCACAGAAGTATTTGTTCCAAGAAATTAAAGAAGGATGCCTCCCAAAAGTACAAAAGCAGTACCTTTGAGAAAATTATTAACTAATAGGTTTTAATCTCATTTATGACTAAAATATGACCATTTTAATTGGCAGAAATTTGCAAGGACAATACTATTGTGTATTTTCCCTCACTGTAATACCACAGAATGCCATTTACAACAGTGAAGATAAGATCTTAAATTTTGCTGTAACTATTTTAAATGAACTGATCTGGGTTCTGCTCTGAAAAAACCATTTCTTCCTGAAAGAATCTATTGAAATGAGGTGCAACACAGCAATGGGAGGCAACTAATATTGTCCCCAGCTGAAAGCTAAAGTAACTGAGGCAGATGAAGGCTAAGCGACTTCCTCAAAGTCACACAGAAAGACTATGCTACAGCTGAGATTAAAACCGGTATCTTTTATATTAATTGTAAATATGAAATAACATAATATAATACAATTAAATGCACAGTTATTTTGGAAAGACTGGGTAGGTAAGGTAATATCTTTATTGGACCAACTCCCATTGATGGAAGGGACTAGGTTTCAAGCTACACAAAGCTCTTCTTCCAGTCTATGAAATGTACTCAGAATGTCGCAGCCAAACACAAGAAGTAATAAAATGTATCAGACTTGTTTCACTAATTATTTTTCTCTATTAATGTCTACCTGTAGGACACATTTCAAATAATGGAGCAGATATCCCATCCTAAACTTTGGTTGTTCTCTGGACAATAGGCACATAATAGGATTTGCTTCCAGAAAAAGTCTGTGCACATAGCTGAGTGCAGTTTTTGCTCCTGGAATCTGCTGATCAGACTGATAAATTAAAATATTAAAACCTTGAGGGGAGTCTGCACACTCACATATTAACCTGAAAATTCAAATGCATATGGGATCACATATAACTTAAATCCTAGAGTATATTTCATAATGGCTGATTTCTCCATGCCTATGTAACGGTCCCAATCTAGTTCCTATTAACATATAAGGGATTCATTCCACTAACTTCAGTTGGAGGCAGACTGGGCCTAAGCAAATTGTTCAATAATGCATTGTGATATTGCCCTACAAAACTCAGATTTAGGTACTGCATGACAAAATATTAAAGTAACATCATCACAACATCATGCCTCATGAACTAGCCCTGTCAGATATCCTCACAAAAGTGTCTTTCTCATATAGCAGTCAACATATGGACAAATTTAGTCTTGGTGTAAGTGGGTGTAACTCAACTCAGTTCCATTCACTCCACTAACTTCAGCTGACTCGGTTTTAAAACAATTGAGTTCAAGTGGAAATCAATGAATTTCATTGATTTCAGTGTTCCACTCCATTAAGTCAAATCTAAATATGATCCTGTGAAGTTTTTCTTCACTGTTATACACATATGCAAAATATATGACTGGTAACAGATGTTATGAAGGCTTCGAGGGAAAAACAGACTCCTGTATTCAAATTAATTTGCTGTGCCTACACTGAAATATTTGCAAAGAATATCTGGAATCCTCTGCTTTCTTAAAATATTAATACTATTCTACTGCTGAAGAGAATTTATCAAAAGCCTATGACTTATAAGAACTATATAAGAATTATGTCTAGAGTCAACATTTAGGGCCCAATCCAAAGTCCACTGAAGTCAGTAGAAAAACTCCCTTTGAATTCAATGGGCTTTGATCCTTAATCACTGTAAAATCAGTACTCACTGATTTCTTAATGAACTGCAGTCAATTTGTTGTATACTATAAATCAAATGACAAATTTCCAGATCAATTCAAGATGATTACATGATATTTGATTATTGTTTCAAGTACAATATAATATTAATCAGAAATCCTTTCAAGTGTCCTTCTATACCACCACAGTTCAATGAGTGCTTGAAATTAAAGGGAATGTTGAATAGCCCACAAGGCAACAGGTTTTCACATCAATTTTTCTGATTTTCCAGCATTCCTTTCTACTGCCCTTCATGAAAAATATGCCTTTTCCTTTTGTGTCTGTTTTTCTCTCAATCATTGATCAATGTACATGTAAATATAAATATTTGGGGTTCAATATGCAAAAGCACTTTAATTGATTTAGGATCCCTAGTGCCATTTCTTGAAAGTGATTTAGGCAGTAAGGAACCTCAGTGTCATTGAAAATCAATGAGATTTAGTCTCCTAAGTAACAAGTCATTTTTAAAAATGGGACTTAGGTATTTTTATAAATTTTACCCTTTTAAGGAAACTAAGGGAGAGAGATAGAAGGGGTGAAGTTAGTGACTGACAGAAGATAGCAAAAAGGCAGAGGCTGTCCAACTGATTTTCCGTCCCCGTCCCCTCCGCCGATTATTTTATTTGTAAGTAGGCATTTTCATTATTCATATGGCTCCATGGATGTCCAGATTATTTATTCAATAATATTTGCCCATCAGTGATTAAATAATGTATTTGGGAATTGTATTCCTCAGCCTGGGCTCCCCATTACCCAAATATCAATAAGAAGGACTCTTATGGCATGTTCTACGAATAGGATTTTGGCACTAACCTTAGTAAGATGGGGGGAAATGCTATTAAAAATATATTCCTTATGTTAACTAATTTATACTCATTTTTTCTTTATATCTTTGCTCTGTATTTAAAATTCATACACCCTCTTGCAGGGTAGCCATATAAGAGAAGATGAAAGCTGAGTTTCCAGTGGGAAGAAATCTCACACAGAGAAATGTAAGTAAGAGAAAAAAAGTGTAATGGGTCTATATTGCTTAAATTGTCAGAAAATCTGAGGTATGTGTAAATAGGTAATACACTGTACATCTTGGATCAGGACTGTCCCACAAGTGTCAATATACAGAGTGTATCAAAGAAAGCTGCTGTGATTATTTCATGAAATAAGAAAGAGATTTTAAGGTATCAGATGCGTTTCTCCTTTACCGGAAATTCTCTCATGATACACAGATCATATGAAAGATTCACTTCATTTCCTGAAAAAAGAATTCATTTAGATATAACTCCTGGTAGGTCTAAAACATTAAATACTGTAAGAGACCACATTCTACATAGTATCTAATTTTCCTGTTGTGATAGGGATCCAGAGAAAGTCTGGGCTGAGGGTTTAAGGCTTTTGCCCATTACACAAGAAACAATGCATCATAAATCAATCTCTTATTCTACTGCTTATTGCATACTTAAATTAGTCTCCACTAGATCAATGTCTTCGTTTCAGTATAATGTATATGAATTTTTAAAACCCTCAACAGAAAGAGCATTAACCAGGGAGAGCCAAAGAAGCAGCTGACGAGACTACTATGTGAAAAGAATGTTCCAAAAACAGTTCAAGTGTGTTCAGTGCTATCCATCATGCTTCTCCTTCTAATAGTTCAAAGTCATATAAAAAAGTGCTAATTACCGTACTAAGAAAGAAAGAGGAAGTCAACCACTGGTGGAATTAGAGAGAATGATGAGCCATCTGACTGTAGAGAACCCAAGACATTACCAATGTCATGGCTTTGCTAACCACTAATCCAGGCTCGTCCTGAAAAGGGCTGAGCATCCAGTGGCTTCAGCACCTCAAGATCCGGTTCTAGAAGCTCAGTTCAGGAATCTTTCTGGACACAGGACCTCTACTGACGTTACAATAGTGATGTGTGCCTGTAAAGACTATAAGAGAATATTTTAGGGGTTTCAGAATATAACTTGCCAACAGCACCATTTCAGGAAAGCACTTAAAGCACCTGCTTAACTTTAAGCATGTGCCAGACATTTCAATCTCTCTTCACATGAGAGTTTTTACTTACCCATAATCATTCCCATTGCCCAACTCTGAATCCCCACAATTCTCTTCTAAACTGTGTTCCCAAAACTAAACAGTTTGAGTAACACAGGTAACAACATACAACTAATGTGGAAAATCATAGGCTATGTCTACACTGCGGAATTAAGGTCGACTTTAAAAAGTCGACTTTAAGTCGACCTTATTAAGTCGACTTAGAGAGTCCACACTGGACTCTCTAAGTCGACTTGTTTGGTCCAGGGAGAGCCAGCCCCGCATGGGGCTGGCTCTCCCCGGGGCAGCAAGCCCCTGAGCGGTCCGGGGAAGAAGGGAGCGAGGAGCTCCCTTCGGCCCCGGACCACTCGGCTCCCTTCTGCTTGGGACTTCCACGCCCCGGGCAGAAGGGAATCCTCCTAGCCTGGACCACTCGGGTCCCAGGGACAACTTCCCCGGATCCAAGTGATCCGGGCCAGGAGGAAGAGCTGGAGTCCCACGCTCCAGCTGCCCGACTTAGGGCTACCCCACGTCTACACTGGCTTAAGTTGACTTAAATAGTCGACTTAAGCCTCAAAGTCGAGTTTATACCAGGTGTTATAAAGTCGACTTTGAATTTCCCTAAGTCGACTTAAGCAGCTGCTTAAGTCGACTTAAGGAAAGAAACGGTTACCTACCTGTAACTGGTGTTCTTCGAGATGTGTTGCTCATGTACATTCCAACTCAGGTGTGTGCACGCCACGTGCACAGATCGCCGGAAAGTCTTCCCCTTGTCCATCCGCAGGGTCGGCTGTGGCCACCGGGGGGCGCCCACCAGCCCCTACATATATAGCCCAGCCGCCCCTGCTTCCCTCCAGTTCCTTCTTGCGGAATTCCCTCTGAGGGGAGGAGGGCGGGTGTTGGAATGTACATGAGCAACACATCTCGAAGAACACCAGTTACAGGTAGGTAACCGTTTCTTCTTCTTCGAGTGATTGCTCATGTCAATTCCAACTCAGGTGATTCCCAAGCCTTCCCTTGGAGGAGGGATGGAATTCTTATAATTTGGCTGACTCCAGCACGGCTCTGCCGACCGCTGCGTCGTCTCTCGCCTGTTGAGTGAGCGCATAGTGGGTCGAAAAGGTGTGCACGGACGACCACGTTGCGGCCTTGCAGATGTCCACGATGGGAACGTGCGCCAGGAACGCTGCCGATGAGGCCTGCGCCCGTGTGGAATGTGCTGTCAGTCTCGGGGGCAGCACCTCGGCCAGCAGGTAGCACTGCTTGATACATGCTGTGATCCAGGATGACAGGCGTTGGGTTGACACCGGTTCCCCTTTCATCCTGTCCGCCATTGCTACAAAGAGCTGCGAAGATTTTCGAAAGGGCTTTGTGCGTTCTATGTAGAAGGCTAGCGCCCTTCGGACATCCAAGGTATGAAGGCGCCTTTCCCTTTCTGACGCGTGTGGCTTTGGATAAAAAACCGGGAGGAAAATGTCCTGTGTGGTATGGAAGGGGGACACTACCTTTGGCAGAAAGGCCGGGTGCAGCCGCAGTTGCACCTTGTCTTTGAAGAAGAGCGTATACGGGGGTTCGGATGTTAGCGCCCGTATCTCAGACACTCTTCTGGCTGACGTTATTGCCACCAAGAAAGCTGTCTTCCAGGAAAGGTATAGCAGTGAGCAGGACGCTAGAGGCTCAAAGGGCGGCCCCGATAGCCTGGAGAGGACCAGGTTCAGGTCCCATTGGGCCAACGGGGGTCCGACACACGGGAAGGTTCTGTCCAACCCCTTCAAGAACCTCTTCACCATTGGGTCTGAAAACAACGACCGATCAGGGCGCCTTTCGTGGAAGGCCGAGATGGCGGCTAAGTGCACTTTTATCGTTGAGTTCGCCAGGCCCGCTTGTTTCAGGGACAGGAGGTAGTCCAATATGGCCAGGACCATGGCCAAGTCCGCCTGCACCTTCTTCTCCCTCGCCCACTCCGAGAATCTCCTCCACTTCGCTTGGTAGGTGAGTCAGGTGGAGGGTTTCCTGCTGCCCAGCAATATATTCTGTACCTGTTTGAGCACTGCAGCTCCTTTTGGTTCAACCACTGAGCAGCCAAGCCCTGAGATGCAGTACCTCCAGATTGGGGTGTCTCAGGGATCCCTGGTTCTGCGATATTGGGTCCGGGAAGAGAGGCAACGAGATGGGAGCTTCTATCGACAGGTTCCTTAACATCGAGAACCAGTGCTGGCGGGGCCATTCCGGCGCTATGAGGATGACCTTTGCCTTCTCCTGCTTCAATTTGAGCAGTACCTTGTGGATGAGGGGCGTCGGCGGAAACGCGTAGTGCAGATGGTAGTCCCAGCGAATCACGAACACGTCTGCTTGAGAACCCCGGGTCGCGGTTCCGGAAGGAGCAAAAGGTCTTGCACTTCCTGTTGATCGCCGAGGCGAACAAGTCTATCTGGGGAACTTCCCACTTGCGGAAAATGCTCCTTACCACGTCCTCCCGGAGCGACCACTCGTGCGTCATGAAACGCCTCCTGAGGTCGTCCGCGATCAAGTTCTGGCGACCGGGGAGGTATGCTGCTACTAGATAGATCGAATGGGTTATACAGAAGTCCCATAGCGCGAGGGCTTCCTTGCATAGGGGAGAGGAGCGAGCTCCACCCTGTTTGTTCATATAATACATGGCGGCGGTATTGTCCGTCTGCACCATTACTGTCTTGCCCTTCAGTTGGTCCCGAAAGGCCTGGCAGGCAAGGCGAACGGCCCTCAGCTCCTTCAGGTTGATGTGAAGGTGGACCTCCAACTGACCCCATCTTCCTTGGGTCTCCAAGCCGCCCAGATGGGCTCCCCATCCCAGGTCTGAGGCGTCTGTAACCAGAGTCGCCGAGGGAGCTGTTTCCTGGAAGGGGAGGCCCTCTCCTAAGTTGCTCCGGGCGCACCACCACTGGAGTGTATCCCGGACATGTTGGGGGACATATTACCACGGAATCCAGCGAGTCCTTGGAAGGTCGGTAAACCTGGGCCAGCCACGCCTGTAGCGGCCTCATCCGAAGCCGGGCGTACCTCACCACGTATGTGCATGAGGCCATATGACCCAAGAGCCTCAAGCAGACCCTGACCGGGGTCATGGGGTATTTTACCAGGTCCCCGATTAATTCCCTTATTTTTCGGGATCTGGATCTTGGGAGGAAGGCACGAGCCTTCCGCGAGTCCAATACTGCTCCGATGAACTCTATACGTTGAGCTGGGACCAGCGTGGATTTCCTTTCTTTGATCAGGAGGCCGAGGCTGCTGAATGTCGCGTTGACCACCTCGAGTTGCGACCTGATCTCTTGTGGGGAGTGGCCTTTTAGGAGCCAATCGTCCAAGTAAGGGAAAACCTGGACGTTCCGTTTCCTTAAATAGGCGGCCACTACCGCTAGGCACTTTGTGAAAACCCGGGGAGCTGCTGCTAGGCCGAAGGGCAGGACCGCAAACTGGAAATGGCGCTGTCCCACTGTGAACCGGAGGAAGCGTCTGTGTCTTGGTAGGATTGCGATGTGGAAATACACATCCTTTAAGTCGAGGGCGGCGTACCAATCCCCCGGATCCAGGGATGGGATAATGGAGGCTAGCGAGGCCATCCGGAATTTCTTCTTTAGAAGAAACTTGTTGAGACCACGCAGGTCTAGGATGGGGCAAAGGCCCCCTTTTGATTTGGGGATTAGGAAATAGCGGGAGTAAAACCCTTTCCCTCTTCTGTCTGTTGGGACCTCCTCTATCGCCCCCGATGTCAGCAGCAATTCCACCTCGGTGTTGAGGAGGTGTTCATGAGAGGGGTCCCCGCATGGGGGCCGGGAGGGGTGGGGTGGGCGATTTCGTGGTACAACCAAGAATTGGAGTGAGTAACCCTGCTTGACCGTGCGCAGGACCCATTGGTCCGATGTGATGTTGGACCACGCACGGTAGAACTGGGCTAATCTGGCACCAAAGAGTGGCGGGGGGGCACGGATCCGGTTTACGAGAGCTACGTCGTCCTCGGGCATATTCTCAAAAGTTTTTCCTAGGGCCGGGTCGACCCCTAGAGCGGTTTCTGGACTGGTCCGAGGGCCTCTGGGTTGGCCGGTAGTTGTTGCGACCCCCACGCCTGGTTGAGTCCCCCCTAGCTTGAGAGGGCCTCTGGGGTGTCCACGGGCGGAACGGGCGCCGCTGCGTGGCTGGGGTGTGCAGAACCAGGGATTTCAGCATGGCCCGTGAGTCTTTAAGAGTCTGAAGCCTGGCGTCCGTTTGGGACAAAAAGAGGTCCTGTCCCTCAAACGGGAGGTCCTGAATGGTTGTCTGGACCTCATAGGGCAGCCCCGATGCCTGGAGCCACGCGCTGCGCCTCATCGTGACGCCTGACACCATTGCTCTGGTCGCCGCATCCGCTGCGTCCAGTGCCGATTGGAGGAGGGCTCTCGAGACGACCTTTCCCTCCTTTACCATCGCCGAGAGGTCTGCCTTAGAATCTTGGGTCACCACGGCTGAAAATTTCTCCAGAGCCGACCAGGAGTTAAAAGTGTAACGACTAAGGATAGCTTGCTGGTTTGCTATCCTTAGCTGCAGGCCTCCGGTAGAATAGATCTTCCTTCCGAAGAGATCTAACTTTTTTGTGTCCCTTGACTTAGGGGACGGGCCCTGGTGCCCTTGGCGCTCCCTCTCGTTGGCTGCTGCCACGACTAGCGAACCCGGTGGCGGGTGAGTGTAGAAGTGTTCGTGCCCCTCCGCAGGGACGAAATATTTCCGTTCCACTCTTTTGGCAGTGGGAGGGATTGAGGCCGGGGTCTGCCACAAGGTCCTTGTGGTGTTCCTTATGGTCTTTATCAAAGGTAGGGCCACTCTGGAGGGGCCCTCAGGTGCCAGTATGTCCACCATAGGGTCCGCCTCTTCCGTTACCTCCTCTGCCTGCATCCCCATGTTCTTGGCCACCCTCCTGAGGAGCTCCTGGTGAGCCTTGCTATCATCCGGGGGCGATACTGGGGTGGTGCCAGCCACCGCCTCGTCCGGGGGGGAAGTGGAGGATTCCCGCTGTGTGTCCTCTAGTGACCGGCGGTTGGCTATGGACTCCTGCCCCCCATGTGTCACCTGGCTCTCCGTTCTGACAGAGTCTACATCAGAGTCCCCCCTAAGGTCCGGGGGAGCACTCGCCGTTTGCGACCGTAAGGCCTGGGGGTCCCTAGAGTGGGAGTGACCTGACCACAAGCCCTGTGATTGGTGGTAGGACCAAGGGGTCCAAAAGGGCCACTGAGGGGGCGGCTGCCATTGGGGCC
>ML685791.1:5410799-5430657 GCA_007922175.1 Pelusios castaneus
AAATCTGTTAGTCTTTAAAAGTGCCACAGGACTCTGTTGTCTTTCTACAATAGACTAACACGGCTACCCCTTTGGAATTTCACAATGCTTAGTTTTATTTTGGGAACATGGTAACAATACCTCCGTCTCTTGCATGGGTAACCAGATAGCTACACATAAAAATGTTTTTAGTGTGATGTATTTCTTAGCCAGAATAATGGTTCTGATTTGTTGATTGTGACTATTCAGGTGAAGAGCACTATGGCATAGAAAATGTAGGAACACAAATATTCCTCAAGTCATCTATGAATTAATGATGAAAAGGGGGATCAGATCACTTCAAACTGCATGTTATGAAGAGAAGCTGATGAAGAGTAACTGGTTTATAGTGATCCTCAGATGCTTATCTTAGATAATCAATAGTGGCAACTGTGAAATAATCTTTGGTTACAAAAACCAAAAGCGATATGGTTGTTGGTATATTACTTTGATCTCATGAGATCTCACATACTAGATGGAATTCAGCATGGTCATTACCCCCATGGGAAACTTTCGAGGAAACCCCAAATGCTACAAGAAGTGATTTTGATGATGCCGTTGATGATGCTCTTCATTCTAAGTCCACACTAAAACAATTCTACAGAGTGGAAATAGGGGAGCCCTCTTTCAGACGATAATTAAAGTGAGATTCAACTCTAACCAGTGACTGTAAAAACAGTTTTGTAAGGTTCCCTGTTTATTTTGTTTCACTGATTTCCATGTTAAACTGGCTTACCTTATAAGGGCTTTTGTTTTGTTTTGATTGCCGTACTCAGTTATATAAACACTGACTGATACATAACAAGGATGAGAATCCAGCTGGCCCCTCATAGCTGTGTTGGGTTTGTGTTACTAATAGGAATGAAAAGCAGTACAAATTATTTTTTTAAATTCAAGTGAGGAATTAATAACTCAACACACACTGCACTTCTACATCTTCCCAAATTACAATCTGGATAATTACATTCTGCCTGGAAGCCAATATTTCCATAGGTGGTTCAGCTGGATACAGCATTCTCTTACTTGATCTTCCATACTCTTGTTTAATTTCATGCTATTAACCATCTGCCATGTTCCATTCCAGAGGAACAATTTCAGTATTAGGTGGAGAGATTCTTATAGCATTTTATAAAGATACTTTAGAATCCTTAGTAATACATGCTGTCTTAAAAGTGTCCTTTAATTAATTAATTAAACTATTACTGCCACCACCACTTCAGGTCCTGAATAAATTCTGCCTCATATCTTTTTTTATACAGACCTTTACTCAAAATCAAAGCACTATCCTGAAAATACATTCTCCTGATCTCTCCCAAGTAGGCCCAATAAGCCAGTTCCTCCCCTGCAGTACGGCCTTTCTGCACAGCATCATCCACTACAATCTTACTCTAATGCTGATTTTACCAACCCTGGGAGGACAAACCTGCACTGTAATGGTTAATTTCTGATAACAGAAGGCAGGTCTTCACCGACAGCAGCAAATTCACTGCTGTCAGACTGATCTTCTGAATCAACTGATCGGGTCTGTGACGACCTGCTCAGCCAATCAAGAAGCCAATCTTGGAAGACCACCCCCACAGAAGGAGTAGCGCTGAATTGAAGGGAAGGTATTTCACTCCAACCCAGCGCACTGAAGACACTGCAGTAAGTAGGTGGTAGGCAATCGGAGGGAGATAAGCAAGGTATTTTAAGTACTTTTAGTATCTCCCTTCAACAGCTGTTGAAATCGTACCACAGTATAGACCAGAGCAGAGAGCTGACATAAGGACTCTTTTGCCACTCCCTCTCCCTGAGTAGAAGGAAAAAGGGAATGTGGATGGAGGAAAAAAGCGGGTAAGTACAAAGAGGGGTATCTGGGATACTCCTATGCTATGCTGATCCTTAGCTGTGTTTTTGATCATCTTTGACATTTGCAGCCAAGTATAATTAGAACAACCAACGGTAAACCAGGTATGATACTTCCCTAACTCCCCACGTGTCAAGATGAAGAAAATCCAGTTCAATTTAATGTTTGTAAGGCATTCAGATACTACAGTGATGAAAACCACTAAAATACTTAGTAACATTCTAGAGCCAGTCAAAAAAAATTTCGATGGAAACAGCTATCAATCAGAAAATGCAGTTTCATCAAAATCTAAAATATTTCACATGAACATGTTGATTTGCATTAAATTTTCTACAGAAAAATTTCAGAACTATTCATTTTGGGAGTTTTTTTCCACTAATGTTGAAATGTGTTTCAACTATCATGGTTTACTTAATTATGACTAGTATAATATTACATTAAAATATAACATGATGCCATTATCAAAACTGTAACATTTCAATGCTTCTGAATTGAAATTTTTCTGAATTTCTGCTCTGGAAAATTTTTATCTTTTCATTCTGATTTGGAAGGCATTTTCCTCCCAGGAATGAAAATTCAGTTTTCCAACCAGCTTTACTACTTTGGATAAAATAGATTAGATACAGTAGATAAGATGGGTAAATTATGCTGGTGTAACACAGCTCAGAGGGATCAGAAAGAAGGCTGTACAAGAAGAATCTTTTAGTTACCTTTACACACATACACCTGACAGTCTGTGTTCAGCTTGGCCACAGCTGAGGAACTGGTTCATTAATTTTAATGGTGCTACTTATAGAAATATACACTATATAAATGTTCATAGGATTGGATCCCACCAAGAGGGAAATTTTATTGCTCACTTTGTTCAAATTCAAACCTGGAGGAGAAAAAGTTGGGGTTTCATCTTACTTAACAACCCAGGGGCACAAGTAAACAAACACAAAAACATGGAGAATCTGCTAAAAAAAAAAAAAAAGGATCAGTGAGGAAAAAGCTGTCCTGGGGCCATTTTAATTTTCCTCAACCAGCCCTTTCATAGCAGCTTACCCAAATCTTACCAAACTGTGATAATTATTATATAGGGATAAACACTGTAGAAATAATTCAGGAACAGTTGAAGGCACAAAGAGGCTATCCTTCAACATCAGGCATGTGCACCTTCTCTTTTGATTCAGGGCTGGTCTGCAATGACAGGGAATTTTGACATAAAGCTGCTTATCTTGACCTTCTGCAGCCTGTCTCTCCAATGTCAGAGCAGTACATTCAAAAAAAAATGCAACTATAATTCAATCTATTAACACCGTCCCTGCAAGTGGAGTAGCACTGAGGTCAAAATCTGCAATTCTAATCTAGGTCTGTGCAGCCAGAGAGTAGCTCTACCGGTTTTTCCTGTCCCCTTTACCATGATAACACAGCTCCTCCCCTGCCTGAAGTCCTGGGAAGTTTTCAATTAATTACTCTCTCTGCACAAAGCACTGTGCCTTTCTGTTCTGCCTGTGGCAGAGAAGCAGCAAGGAAAGCTTTTCCTGCCTTTTTTCCCCCATTTAAAGAAGTGGGTGAGGGGGAGTAAGCGAAGGATGAGTGCCTCCCCACAAACCCCTGTGCCTACTACTCACAATTCAGTGCATTTCAGAAAGTAATGTGAGCAGTGGGGACGTGAGACCCCGAGCAACAATTTGGTGTGATCACTCACCTTCTGCCTTCTGTAATTCAAACAGCCTAAGATCGAAGTACAACCCCATCCCCAGTGCAGATAAGTCCTCATTCCCTGAAGAAGCTATAAGTGTGACACAATTAATTCATCTCCCCACACATTGTCTTGAGCTTCACCTTCCCAGGCCTGAACCCAAGCTCTGGATGTCCCCAAACTTCTGACTGCAAGAAGCTGGAACTGGACAACAGAGGATGGATCACTCAATAATTGCCCTGTTCTGTTCATTCCCTCTGAAGCATCTGGTAACTGCCTCTGTTGAAGGACAGGATACTGGGCTAGATGGACCAGTGGTCTGACCCAATATAGCCATTTTTATGTCCTTATATACTGCCTGAAACATGGAGATATATGCTATATAAAGTATACTAATGTTAATATATTTCTTTGAAAGACTTTGTTTAAAGAACTCTGGGTGTTTAGCACCTCTAAAAATAAAGGTGCTTATTTAAGTATCTAAATACAGATTTCAGACCCTAAATTTATATACCCAGATATTAACATTTTGGTCACATTCTTCCCATTGTAATGGAAGCTACACACCCATACTGGAGGAAATACTTACAGAATATAACTGCCACATGCAATTGTACAGATACCACATAGAAAGGGTATTGCCGCAAAAGTAGCCCTATCCTATTTCCATTGAACCCTTTAGAATTCTGCCAATGACAACAACATTTATGGATGAGGCCCCCGATTTTCCAGACTACCACCCCTTTCTCTTTTTTCGTAGTATTCTCCTTACAGAGTTTAGTAGCAGAATTGCAAAGCTCTGTTATACAGCTGCCTCATGTCTTCCCAGAGGTGACAGTTTTTCAAGGGAAGGGGAAACAATAAAAATTCAAATTCTTCCTTAATTACACCACTGACTTCAGTGGAGTTACTCTGACCTGATACTGGCATAACAGACCAAAGACTGGCCCACAGTATGTAGATAAATTTTGTGAAGTTTGTAAAGCAGTTTCAGATCAGTGCAGATGAAAAGCACCACATATATTATTTTTAGTGCCATAAGGAATGAGGCATTTCTGCACAAATGGTCTGTGTTCTATCCATACCCTAAACATAACCCATTCACATTCTGCAATATAAACAAGTCTATCCCTTTACATTTCTCTAAATATCATACCAAGACTTCTATTTCCAATGCGGTGCTGTTGGTTGCATTCATAAAAATCACACATCTGCACACAGAGTTCCAGTAATTGTGCACCCCTGCTCACCTGAGTGATGCATATAAATACCATTATCCACCTGCAAGTTTTCTCAGAGAATTCATGAAGGCAAAAAATAAATTTGGGCCAAATTTGGTCTACATCTACTATGGGGATGTTAACTACAGAAATGCTTCTAAAATAGAGGGATCAATTTTCTGCTGATTTAAATGAGCAAGCTGCTTTATAATTAGTGGAGCCACATTAATCTATACCAACTCTCTCTGTACTAATGTGGAATGGTTTACAATCCCAAATCTTTAGTGGAATACAAGTTCAGACTCAATTATAAATAAATGTTTTAACAACAAAATAAAGTTTAGATCTGATTCACCATAAAGTTAGAGCAACAGTGCTCATTTGGACCCACAGTCTCTAAAATATGTCCTTTTTTTGCTTATCCACTCTCATATTCCTGTGTTTCCCCTACTAGAGTTGATAACTTTGCAAACTATTGGATCAGAAGGAATCCAGCTCTCTAGCTTTAAGCGCTAGAGATATCATGCACATAGGAGAAACAAATCACCAAAGAGGAACTCAGCTCACAGCAGGTAAAAGGCTGGTAAATCCCCCTTTAAAACTTGTGCACTTCCTCTGTCCGTCCAAAAAGCCACCAAGAGTAAACTTGGGCCCAGTCTTGAAGTGATGGAGTCATCAGTGCCCTCAATTCCTACAGAGGTGAGGGAATTCAGCAATTCACAGAACCAATTTCTTTCTGCCCTCAACAGTGATACAAATTCAAAGCCATGCTACACCTATGGATCATCAAGGCGACATGTTAAAACAAACAACAGAAATAACCAAAACAGAGGACCTGGTAGCAAAGGGCGACTTTAACTACCCAGACATCTGTTAAGAAGGAAATACAGGAAAACATAACATTTCCAGTAAGTTTTTTAAATGTATCAGGGACAACTTTTTATTCCAGAAAGTATAGGAAGTAACCCAGGCTACAGCCATTTTAGACTTGATTCTAACCAACAGGGAGGAATTGTTAGCAAATCTGAAGGTGAAAGGCAATTGGGTGACAGTGATCATGAAATGATAGATATCATGAGGTCTAAGAAAAGCAAGAAATGGGAGTAGCAGAATAAGGACAATGAACTTCAGAAAACAGAGTTTAAACTCAGAACTGGCAGATAAGTTCCAATAGGAAGAAAATCTAAGGGGAAAAGAAGTTCTAGACAGCTGGCAGTTCCTCAAGAAGACAATATTAAAGGCATAACTACAAACTATTCCAATGCAAAGGAAAGACAAGAAGAATAGTAAGAAACTGATATTGTTCATCAGCAGCTTCTGAATGATCTGAAAATCAAAAGGAATCCTACAAAAAAAGTGAAAACAGTCAAATTGATAAGGAGAACAAAAGAACAACACAAGTATGTAGGGTCAAAATCAGAAAGGCTAAGGGCTTGTCTACACTGCAAGTTATGTTGGTATAACTTATATCATTCAGGGTAGTGAATAAGTCACCGCCCCCCTTGAGCAACTTAAGTTACACCAACCTAAGCACCAGTGTGAACAGCGCTATGTTGGCGGGACAGCTTGTTGGTTTTATTATGCTGACAGGAGAGCTGCACCACTATAGCACCTCTAGTAAAGACTATCCCTATGGCACAAACTGAGTTACACATAGCAAGCAACATAAAAGGCAGTAAGTAGTTCTTTAAAGGCATTAGGAGCAAGAGAAAGATGAAGAAAAGTGTAGGTCTTCTGCTTAGCAGGTAAGGAAAACTAATAACTGCTGACATCAACAAAACTGAGGTGCTTAATTTCTATTTTGCTTCAGTCTTCACTAAAAAGGTTAATGATGACCAGATACTCAACACAATTAATACTAACAACCGGGGAGAAGAAATGTAAGCCAGAACAGGTTAAAGAACATTTAGATAAGTTAGCCGTGTTCAAGTTAGCAGGACCTGATGAAATTCATCCGAGGGTTCTTAAGAAACTAACTGAAGCAATCTCAGGAACATTAGCAGTTATCTCGGAGACCTCCTGGAAGACAGAAGAAATCCCAGAAGACTGGAGAAGGGCAACATCGTACCCTTCTTTAAAGGGGTAACAAAGAGCACCAGGGGAATTATAGACTAATCAGCAGAACTCCAATACTTGGAAAGATACTAGAGCAAATTATTAAACAATCAACTTGTAAGCACCTGAAGTAAAATAGGATTATAAAGAACAGTCATCATGGATTTGTCAAGAACAAATCATGTCAAAATCAATTTAAATTTTCTTCTCTGATAGAATAGTGACCTAGTAGTTGAGAGGGAAGCGAAAGATACAAAATACCTTGCTTTTAGTAAGATGTTTGACACAGTTCTGCATAACATTCTTATAAGAAAACAAGGGAAATGTAGTCTATATGAAATGACTGTAAGGTGGGTGCATAACTGGTTGAAAGACTGTACACAAAGAGTAGTTACCAATGGTTTGCTGTCAAATTTGGAGGATATATCTAGAGGAGTCCCACAGGGGTCTGTCTTAGATCCAGTACTATTCAATATTTTCATTAATGACTTGGATAATGCAAATAGATAGTACACCTATAAAATCTGAAGAGGACACCAAGCTGGGAGAGGTTGAAAAGCATTTTGGAGGGCAGGTTTAAAATTCAAAATAACCTTGATAAATTGGAGATTTGGTCTGAATTCAACAAGATGAAATTCAATGAAGACAAGTGCAAAAATGATCTGGGGGTTATAGTGGACCACAAACTGAATACAAGTTATTAGCCTTCTTTGCAGCTGCATCTCATTGACATGATTCTGGGCTACAGTAACAGGGGCGTTATATGTAAGACACGGAAGGCAACTGTACCTCTCCTTGGCATTGGTGAGACTCCAGATGAAATATTGTTTCCAATTCTGGCCACTACCATTTAGGAAAGATCTGGACTAACTGGATAGCGTCCCAAGGACAGCAACAAAAATGATAAAAGGTTTAGAAAACCTGACCTCTGAGGAAAGGTTAAAAAAACTGGGCATGTTTAGTTTTGAGAAAAAATGACTGAGGGTGGACCTGATAACAGTCTTCTAATATGTAATGGCTGTTGCAAAGACAATGATGATCAATTGTTCTACATTTCCATTAAAAGTAGGACAAGTAAGCAGCAAGGGAGATTTGGGTTAGATATTAGGAAAAACTTTATATGAGTAATCAAACTCTGGAATAGGTTTACAAGGAAGGTTTTGGAGTCTCCCATCAGTGGAAGCTTTAGAAATAAGTTGAACAAACAGCTGTCAGGGATGGTTCAGATTTACTTAGTCCTGACTCATTGCAGGGGCTGGACTTGATGACTTTGCAAGGTCCATTCCAGCCTTACATTTTCATGATTATATGCTACACAATATGCTCTTCCCAAATACAGTGCAGTCAAAACATCTATCCAGTTTTTCAGAGGACATATACACAATCAAAGATATAGCAGACTAAAGAAAAAACACATTACAGCCCTCAGTGTTTTACACCATGAAGAACACATGCTTGTAAAGGAGGGCTCATGCCTGACAAAAATGTGATTACCTTTGAGTACTTTTCGATCTGTAATCCTTTTAAGGTTCCAGATGGCCTTAATTAAAATAGAGCAGTTTCTAATTTACAGCACAGGAAACATTCTGAATTTGTTGCTGAAGTAGAGTTAGTGAAACCCCACTAACCCCAATCTCACCCCAGACAGCTACTTCAATGACTAATTTATCTGTTCAAGTTCCCAGTGTGTTCATAAGTCTTTTTTAGTGCAATAATTATAAAGTGCTTCCATGGCACTTGAACGCCAAATAAATAAATAAATGGTTTCACATAAAAATGGATTTGTTATTAACAGAAGAACTATTGACTTCTTTTCAGTTCACCTTATGTCCACTCGAGTTTTTTTAGCTCCAGACACAGAGGCTAAAACAAAGAACCTTTGGTCTGGAATATTAATATCTGCCTTGCTTTTCCTCTCATACAGACCACATTTTTTAAGTGTGACATCACTGCTCCGAAGCTTCTAAGTGGAATACCACTTGTCTTTGCACATACTTGTCATGTATCTCAACAGGCTGCTTTTCCTGTATACAAACAGCCATGGAAATGCCATGTGTTTCCTCAGCTTTGCAGCATGTGTGCAGTCCATATCCACTAAAAGTATAATCATGCAAACAATCCCTCTAGAATTGTCCTTGGATTTAAATGTCTTAATCCTTTTTTGGCTGTTTTTCACAACTGGAAATGAGTGGCTCCTGCATTCTTCATAATTACATTTTCCAGATATTTTTGTCAAATAAATAAGTATTTTATGGTTTAGTCTAAAAGCCAAAAGAATGCACAAGAAGAGTATGCCTAAGCTGGACAAGGTATATTGTGGAACCCCAGCAGACCAGAAATTATGGCCTGTGTGAATAATTTCCCCCTTTAATAAAATAGTCCTTACCAAAAGAAGAAAATCAAAATATTACACACAAAACTATAAGATGCTCTAATTTTGCTGCACAAAAAATATGCTTTGATGCCAGTTGCATGGTACTGTTTAGTTGTACATGTTACGCATGTTTAGCATGTACATGTTAAGATTTGGAGACGTTTCAGAAAGTCAGAACGTTATCTATCAGAAACTAACTCAGCTTTTGCTCTAAAATACAATCTTAATTTCCATGTTAAATTATCCAGCACTAAAACCATTTCATTACACCAAAGCTGCCAAATGGGTATTGCCCTATGAACTCTCACTCAAGTGCTAAAACTTATGGGCCAGAATAGCACATTCCCACTACTTTGCACTGCAGTAGTGAAGCAAGCAGCTGTAAACCCAGCTTAATTTAAATCAGCCTGATCAGATCAAAGGATCTGGTCACTGGTGCCAAGAGGCCACTTAACTAAGTAAGCAGCATGGTGTTTCACCTGCAGTTCTCCGTGACGTCACACAATTAAGGGTTACTCTATGACTAGGTATTTACAGGATTGCTATTAGTTCCCACTAGACATAAGCAGCATAATTATACTTTTTTTTTCAGTCAGGAAGCTAGACTTTCTTCTCCATTGATTAGCTATTTGTGATCCTCATCACCCTAGTCCTTTCTAACCTCTCACTCCCTCTCATTCTTTCTACACTCCTCCTCCCAATTCTCTGCCCCTCACCACAATATCCTTCTACCCCTTCTTCCTTCTCCCATGATCCTAGAGTGATTCATTACCTCCTAATATTCCTCCTCACGCGACTCATGTGTATATGTATGAGAGTGTGAGCATAAACGAGCCAACACAATGTTTGCTAACCAACACACTCACTATTACACAAAACATCCCTTTCCCCTTACCCTTTGGCTGTACAGTCTATTTAGAACATAAGCTTTTGAGGGTAGGGACATATGTCTTATGAGTTGTATAACACCTAGCATAATGGGGTCAGGATCATGAATGGGGTCTTTGGGTACAATCAATCGATAGATGGATCAATAGATAAAAAAAAATGATAATACATAATAATAAAGTTGAACACTTGTTTTTTTCCCCTTCTTCCCTTCCTTGAACACATAATTCCACTTAACATTAAGTAAGGTATACACTTCAGGGGAATCCCCACACACATACCATATCGAAATGGCACTATCGCTATTTAGCACGGCCAGGAAAGTCCAACCATCACCATTTATGCCCAGGGAACTGGCCCCAAATTTTGACAATTACCTATATCATCCCTGAAGTCAGAGCTCAGTTTCACTACAATTCCCACCAGTGATTTTCCTCACTAACACCTTCTAAATTGTCTTAAATCAACAGCTTAGGTGAGCATCTGGTCCTCTTTCATCCAAGTAATTTACTATATTTCTGGCTTCTTTTGATTAGTGAAGGTTGAGAAATTATCTGAATTGTTAGCATGCTGGGTATTTTAGCATCATTTACCAGATAACATTTTGGAAGATAATTAGGATTGCCTATTTATGTTATGCTATTTTTCACATGTACTGACTTACTTTTTTAAGTTGCCATTATCTATTTAGCAATGTCTTACTTTCTCACCTGAGTGTTTCTGTAACTGGAGTACTTGAAATAGGATATTAAAAAAAGTTTTATCCTACTTAACCATCAAATATATACCATCTATTATATCTAATATATCTATGTAATCTATATCTATATCTATATATAATGAGAATTTTCCTGAATTCTAAACTAACCTAAGTTTCCATGCAAATATCATGACCCGGAAGCAACAAATGTAATATAATTCTTTAAGCCCAATATAGAGAACAACTTTTAAAATTAAATACTTTTACAAGCTGCTTTACCATCCTTGACCCTGCAGTAGTGGTACATGGAATTCACAGTCTCCCACAAAGTTTGCAAATCTAAAGAATGACTTATGTTTCTGTTGATAATTTACAGACTGTCTTCAAGTACCCTTTGATGACTGAGTGTATTCACTTCTTCATAGCTAAGATTGCTATTCACTTTCATGAGCTGAAGCCTCTGTTTTCCTCTTTAGCAGGCTTTTTACTAGACCAAGAGACTTGCTGGGAAAAACTTTTCCATGAAAAGGTTACACACAACAAAGTAGAAAAAAGCACTTCTCGCTAAACTCTCACAAAAGTACACCAAAAGAAAGCATAATAATGTTATGAGTCAGTGGATTTCAATGTTACAAAACAAGAACTTATTTATTTATCATCATATTAGGTATCTGCATTCCAAATAGACAGTCATTCAATGATAAATAATTTACCTATCTTACTGCAATTCTTGGAGCTGAGAAATAAATTTGATATAGCCAGGAGACTCAAAGTAAAGGGCCTAATTCTGCAAACCCCAATTTACCTAAGTGAATAATCCAGACCCATGTCAATAAGATTACTTTTGTAAGCAAGCATTTGCAGGATCAGGCTCTAGAGTTCTCATAAGAATATGAGTTCTGTTCTCACGTGCATTACAGAGTATTTCATTACATGATCACACGACACAAAATCCACTACAGAAAATGCTATAGGTGGGTGAAGATTTTATTTAACTAAAACTCAGTAGTGAACAATATAATTTAGCTATACAAACTAGGTCATGAGCTTTCAGCTAGATCTGCACTTTGTGCCCTTGTGGATTCTTGCAGACATTTAAGTGTTGTTCATCCATAAGGATGCAACTACAGGAGAGGATCCATAAGAAAAATATAGTTCCTTTTCATTACATTGTGTTGTATGATATTATGATATTTGCTGAAGAACGTATCAAGTCCCAAAGATGTGTGATCATATGCAGAAGACCATATTGCATATGCACCAATGCAAAAATTTCCACAATTACATTTGTTGAGGGAACAGCTGGGAGAAGAAGTCTTATAGTCACAGAGTCAAGAAATGGTGTTAGTCACTAGAAGCACTACTATAATGAAACTGACCAAAGTCAACAAATATACAGCAGTGTAGAACAGAAACTGGAATTTTCATTTCATAGAAAACTCTATATTTTGTATTTTGTTTTCATTCTAATTCAGAAACAAGATTAAAAAATGTCCAATTTTCCCATAAAACAAATTTCTTGAAAACAAATTAGGGGTCAACTGAAACAGTCCATATTGATAAAGTTGAAATATTTTGTTGCGACTATTTTTACTTTATATTTTATTGTAATTTATAGTTTACAATTAATTTTAAAATGAAACTGTTTTCAAAATGAAAAATCAAAATATTCATTGCAACTCTGTTAAATTAATTTTTGTCAAAATTGACACATCTCCCCTAAAAAATTTTGATTTTGGCAAAACAACATTTTCTATCACAAAAACTGCTGTCAGAAATTTTTCTACCAGCTCTAATAGCCACATTTCTGTGCACCCTTAAGGGCTAAAAACTGTAGTATTTAGCCACAGCTCTGGACTGGGCGCAGTGTGGGGCTGACCTGCCTCTGGGTGAGTATGAGGCAACACCTCTGTCTCAGGGAGGCACATGAAGTCCCATAGCTCTGTTTGGAAGCAGCAGGCAATATGCAGGTCGAAGTATAATCTGTTACTGTGATTTAAAAGGTGTAGCATACCCCATGGCCATATAGACTGTCAGCTTCTAATAGCCAAGTGTACAATGGAATGGAGCTCTTTACCACCAAATCTCTGCCTTCTTTTCAGTGAGGTGCTTTATTGGATAGGCACTCCCCTGAGCACACAGACTGAGGCTCTGTACAACCCTTGCACAAACTAAATAAGTAGGGTGAAGGCCCTTATCGGTTCTGCCTCATACTCCCCTGATTCATCCATAAACACAGGATGCCAACCACATCTAAGCCATGAATCAGTTAAAAAGTCCTTTAAGCACTTATTTGCTCACAGAAAAGAAGAACTTTCACACATACTTTCAGATCGGAGTACATTAAAAAATAAAACCTCAGACCTAAGATTTTTTAGTTTACTGTGTTAATAATCACCACGAATTAGACTGGTAGCCAAAAGGCTCAAATATAAATCTCCACTATGATAGTCAACAGTTTGATGCTGTTTTGGGGGTCCCCTTCCCATCAGGGAGTTTATCCTCTCCTGTTCTGGGTATTTTACTCATTCCCTCTCCATTCAACTTTCTGAAAATAATTTTTTCCATCAAAAACAAAAACAAAAAGAGAAAGAGAAAGCAACAAATATAAAGGAAACCCAGGCTGCAATATTAACTAATTCTATTACATGTGTATTTAATCCATAGAATCATTTAATCCATAGGATCAGGGATGGTGTGGGTCCCTTACTGAATGAGGCAAGTATCTTCATGGTGGATGATGCAGAAAAGGCTGAAGTACTCAATGCTTTTTTTACTTCAGTCTTCACAGGGAGCGCTGGCTCCCACGCTGCTACGCTGGGTAACGCAGAATGGAGAAAAGAAGAGCAGACCTCGGTGATGGAAAGTCAGGTTAGGGACTACTTTAAAAAGTTGGATATGCACAAGTCGATGGGGCCAGATGAACTGCATCTGAGGGTGCTGAGGGAGTTGGCCGAAGTGATTGCGGAGCCACTGGCCATTATTTATGAAAACTCATGGCGAACAGGGGAGATCCCGGAGGATTGGAAAAAGACAAATATAGTACCCTATCTTCAAGAAAGGGAAAAAGGAGGATCCAGGGAACTACAAACCGGTCAACCTCACCTCAATCCCTGGAAAAATCATGGAGCAGGTCCTCAAAGAATCCATCCTGAAACACTTGGAGGAAAATAGAGTGATCAGGAACAGTCAGCATGGATTTACCAAGGGCAAATCGTGCCTGACCAACCTGATTGCCTTCTATGATGAGATGACTGGATTTGTGGATGTGGGAAGAGCCGTTGACATGGTATACCTTGACTTTAGCAAGGCTTTTGATACAGTTTCCCACAGCATTCTCGTCGGCAAGTTAAGGAAGCATGGGTTGGATGAGTGGACCGTAAGGTGGATAGAAAACTGGCTAGATCAACGGGCTCAGAGGATAGGAATCAGTGGCTCGATGTCTAGTTGGCAACCGGTAACAAGTGAAGTGCCCCCCAGGTCAGTCCTGGGGCAGGTTCTGTTCAACATCTTCATTAATGATCTCGATGATGGGATAGATTGCATGCTTAGTAAATTCGCGGATGACACCAAGCTGGGAGGAATGGTAGACACGCTGGAGGCAGGGACAAGATCCAGGGAGACTTAGACAAATTGGAGCACTAGGCCAAAAGAAACCTCATGAGGTTCAACAAGGACAAGTGCAAAGTCCTGCACTTAGGACGGAAAAATCCCATGCACTGCTACAGGCTGGGGAACGATCTGCTAAGTAGCAGCGCTGTAGAAAAGGACCTGCCCATATTCTTCAGTCTCCAGGATAAATTCTTTTGAAAGATCAAGTCAATTTGGTCAATAAAACCTCAAGATCTCAGGGCTGTATCACAAAAAAAAAAAAAAAAAATCTTATTTACAAGCTCCAAAGGAGTAGCCATGTTAGTCCAGTTCAGCAAAACCGACAAGGAGGCCTGTGGCAGTTTTAAAGACTAACAAATGTATTTATCGCATGAACTTTCATGGGAGAAAATCCCACTTGATCTTCGAGCGCCTGACGAAGTGGGATTTTCTCCCATGAAAGCTCGTGCAATAAATGAATTTGTCAGTCTTTAAAAGTGCCACAGGACTCCTTGTTTCTTTTATTTACAAGCATATTACTTCTGGATATGGGATTTTCTTAGTTTTGTATTATATTCCTGTGGTACGATTCTGATTTTGCACTATCCCTCATAAATACAATATATTTCATAGTGTAATCTATTAAACTACCCTTCAGGTTCTTAATTCTGACAGAGTACTGTATTTTGTCATTAGAAAAATGATCTTATTTTTCCAGAGCTGAAAGCTAACTCAGAACTCAATTCAAAGACAAACTTTTGCCCTGTGTCTGAAACATAATTTAAACATAAATCAGATTCACATTAAGAACCCTTTCAAACTCAATCATCTATTTGCAAGCAATTAAGTTATAGAGCAGCTATACAAAGAAAGTTTACATCAGAGTTCACTGCCTCTTTATGATGGCTGATCATGATATGTTAATCCACTTTTTTAAATATTTCTGCAGTGACCAAAAGGATTATGAAAACCAGAGTACCATGTGAACAAGCAAGCACAGGAGTTGGCAGAAAATAAACTTCCTGTTTCCATATATCTGCCATGGAAAATTAATCCAGAACAAAACAGATAAATCAATTTGTCAAAAACATATGAAAGTTTACTTAAGCATGAAAGTTGATTTCTAATATCCAAAATGATGAGATATATAACTTGACACAGACTGTTTTTCCCCAATTCTATGTTCAATAGGACATTATAAGTGCTCATATTACCCAGTTTCATCTTTTTACATAAATCTAAATAAACAAACGACAAGCCCTGGAATGTGCCTCAACCCTGACCTGGAAAGATTGAGTCATATTTTGCTCTCATTTGTATCAGGGTGAATCTGGAGTAACATCATTGTCCTCAGTGGAGCTACTCCAGATTTGGAATAACTTCATCAGAGTTAGTGAAGTTACAATGTAAACAAGTAGTGTAAGCAAGCTCAGAAATGGATCCACTGCCTCCATCAGAAATAGATTAATCAGTCTCCACTTACTTCAGGTGTTACTCTGGATTTACACTGGTATAAATGAGAAAACAATTTACCCCAGCAAGCCGGCATAGGCATGTATCAGGACTTGATTTTATCCTGTAGACACAACCCTGACTGAGGCAGTTCAGAGCTCTCAGTAAGCATGTTTGATTGTATGAGAAGTAAGCTTGAATATTAGTAGGGCTGATAGGCTCTGATTTTGGTCTGCTGCCTTCAAAGGAAATCACCATTCAACCCATTGGTGCATTCTGAGCTTGAGGACACCAACACTGGAGGACACAGCTTTTATGAGACTTTGAATATGATGTAACAGACTTGAAACTTCCTGTTTTTAAAAACCTAACTCAGTGGCATTAAACCTCCAAATTTAGACCTAATGCAGAAGATTATGCAGCCACTTTCAAGTTTAGAAATAAGAGACTCTGTCATGTGATGCAAGGGCATCCTATAGGGAGCATCCTTAGGTAACTAAGTTCATAATATTCAGATGATATTTACCAGTGTTTTTTTTGTTTCTTAAAAAAAATAATAAAGTGCCGGTATTTTGCCAGGGACCTGGGGCTGCCGGCAGGGCCGTCCCTTGGGGGAACGGGGCCTTAGGCCAATAGGCCTACACAGGCCCCCCCCCCCCATGCTGCAGGGGAGCGTGGCAGGCCCACCGGCCCGCTCCACCCCCCAGGGATCTGGACCCGGAGGCCAAGGCCACTGACGAAGGGGCCGGGACGCCGAGGGTGCAGGCACGGGGAGCCAGCTCCAGACCCAGCCTCAGAGGCTGGCTCCGGCCTCAGCCCCGGTCCCGGCCCGGAAGGCTGCCGGTGAAAGGAGCTGTCTCCGGCCCGGGTCGCCAAGGCCACAGGCACAGGGAGCCAACTCCAGCCTCGGCCCCAGCCCAGGAGGCCAAGGCTGCCAGCGGAGAGCCAACCACATGCGGTTGTGTGGGGTGGGGCAGGCCGGCCCAGAGGCCGGGTTCCCCCCATGTGCTCCGCCCCTGGCCCTGCCTGCTCCACCCTGGGGACAGAGAGGGCCACCCAGGGGCCAGGCATAGTGCTCCCGGCCTGCCCCACCTCGCTGCCAAAGGCAGCATGGAGGGTTGCAGGAGGAAGCGGCCGTGGTGGGGGGGCCGCGGGGCCCATATAGCCGCGGGGCCCGGGGCGATCACCCCATTCGCCTCCCCCAGGGACGGCCCTGGCTGCCGGCAGCAGCAGCAGGAGCTGGGGCCGCATAACTGTGAAACAAAGGTGCTGGTACTCAGTACCCCTGAATACCATCACAAAAAGAAAAAGGTGCCGGTACTCAGTACCGCTAAGTAACATCACAAAAAAAGCCCTGATATTTATCCCTACAGAACTTAAAGGCACGTTCAATGAATTTTCAAGATCAAAGTCTTTTGATATAAACAAAATGTACCACCTGAAGGGATTCCAGTTTCACAAAGAGAATTTATATCCCCAACAAATTCAAATAACACCTTTCAAAATATTTCTATGATCCTCAGTTCAGGAACCCTTCAAATTACTCTACAAAGGGATGCAGTTCCCATGATAAAGTATTATTTTGGGGCTTTAGTCTACACCTTCCCTTTTTAAAAAGCAGTATGATAACGTTACTGCTTTTCTGAGTGACAAACTGACTGCATTTTTTTCACTAAGACTTTATACTAAATATATTAAGCATCTCCCTTTCAAATAAAGTTAATCCAGAAAATACTGATTTTCCCCATCCGGAGAAGTAATTATGATGGTTTCAGACCTCAATAATAGCCTGTGTCATGTTAATATTTATTACATTGGATAGCTAATTAGAGAGACCAGAACTCTGCATTGCACATTTGTATACATGGATGTAATGCAAAATTACTACAATTAAAGACATCTAAATACCCATTTTTACAAACAAATATTTGATATGCATGACCAATTACAGTAGCTGCACTTAATGTATCCAAAAAACTGCACATGAGCCTCTGACGTCTTTCTAAGAAATTGGCCTCCAGGTCTCCACTGTATATTTAATTACTCCTTGCCTCTTCCTGTGACTCTACTTAGCATGTCCAGTGTTTGTAAAACAGGTCACATCTTCAAAATAAGCACTGGTAAATCACTGCAAACCTAGTTATCTAAGTCTCTGACAAAACAGTCAAACTAGAATTATTTTGAGAGTCATGCCAATAATAAATTCCTCTCCCACTCCTTGCCTACCTTACACAAGTTCTGTTGAACAACAAAACAATTCTGAATTTTATATTTTTTAAAAGAAAGCAAGGAAGATGGAATAATGCTTTCTTTCAGTGAAACCAAATTGCGGGGTGACCTTCTGCAATCACACCAGCCAATATGATTACTGTGGCAGATGCTCAGGAACACTAGTTTGAGGGCAGGAGAAAGTTTTATTTAATAAGGCACCTTTTTTGTAAATGAATTATATATAGATTCCTCCATGTATTTTTCCTGTTACAGGAAAAATCAGAGATAGAGTATGATACTCTTATTTATGCTGAGTAGTACCTCAAGTACTCCCCCTGAAAACAACTGAATTATTTGAGGAGTGAGATACTACAGGTATCTAAATCTGATCCACAATTAGATATGGCTGCACAGTACACTTCCATATAGGGAAACCTTGCTAATACATCACCACAGGACTATGCCTTTCAGGCTGGTCAAGTCTGGAATCTACATATGTGAAAGATACAATAGCAAATCTTCAAGATATTAAAGTCATCCTTGGAAGGCTCTTTTCAAATTATTTATCTCAAACTAACTCCGATCAAGAAAACTTGCCCTTCCCAACTCTCATGTTAGTGTTTCTCTCTGCCCTTGCGATTCTGCAAGTCTCATGGTCCCAGCCACTAAAATAAAGAAAAACAGAAAACACAGAACACCACAACAAGTCTCTATTATTATTATGCATTATTTGTATTACCAGAGCACTGTGTAGCCCAATCATTAATCAGGAACACCCTGTAGGGCACACTGTACAAATAAAGAACAAGAAGACAGTCTCCATCCCAGAAAGCCTACAATCTAAGTACAGAACAGGATGACAGCAGATGAATATAGACAGGGAAATACAAAGGAACAGTGAGACTGTATTGGTCAGTGTGACAGGTAGTGGTCTGAGTACACCAGCAGCCTAAATGCTCTCAAGCTTTATGTAGACACCACAACAAAAGGGAGAATTTTAAGGAAGGATTTGAACGACAACAATTATGTGGCTCTGTAGATATTAATAGGCAGCTCCTCTCAAGCAGGAAGAGCAGCATGCGAGAAAAGCAATGAAGAATCCTGTTGACACTGAAGATCATGACTGGTCTCTCAGTGGTTTTCTGTAAAGAGAGAAGTCAGTTAAGATGCTAATTCCTTTCTCCATAATCAAAATGGTCTTTTTCATAGTTCTACAGAGTCAATTGGCATTTAAAATTTCTATTGCTACCAAAAGACATCTCTAGTCTGATGGGCAAAAAAAAAAAAAAAGAGAAGACAATACAGTCATTTAAATCAATATATCTAAAATTATTTACTGCCATTGATGTTTAAAAACTTTGAAATGATTCTGCGAAGCTGTCCACATTATTTCTAAATAATATGGGCATAGGAAGCAATACATTTTAGCAGCACTAGCATCAGCGTGCAAGACAATATTACACTGATCACACTGTTAAACAGAAGTCAGAGAAATTGCCATAGAAATAAGCCTCATTGCTAGTAGAATCACTGGTCTATAATGTTACGTGTTTATTAATTATTAGACATATTATGTATGAAATTTACTCAAATGCACACAGTCCCACTAAATTCCATTTAGGATTTGACCCAGTATGTAACTCATATTATATGAATGTCAGTGAGACTACTCACATGGTTATGCCATATCAACTCCTTAAGAACTTCACACAGACCTTAAATACTACTTTTAGTGGGACCTCTCCACTGCAGTAAATTCCATCCTTTTAACACACACACACACACACACACACACACACACACACACACACACACA
>ML685791.1:5430667-5524661 GCA_007922175.1 Pelusios castaneus
CACACACACACACACACACACACACACACACACACACACACACACACCCCGTTATCGGTGATTTGCTCAAAAGAAACTAGAAATATAATCAAAACTGCAGACACTGTAGGTACAACCACTCTCTAATGTGCCTGCCCATACTTAGACATTTCATGTTCATAGTAGATACAGAAATTTCAGCGTAATACCTAAGAAAATAAAAACAAACGAGGAGTCTTGTGACACTTTTAATGACTAACAAATTTATGGGATTTCTGTAAGTTCTTAATCTTCAAGTGTCTGACGAAGTGGGATTTCTCCCATGAAAGCTCTTGCGATAAATAAATTTGTTAGTCTTTAAAGGTGTCACAAGAGTTCTTGTTTGATTTGCTGAACTACACTAACACGACTACCGCTTTGGAACTAAGAAAGATAGTACAGGTTCAGGACAAATGACAGCCACCTTCAACTTTCTTATCACTAATATCAATTAACATTAGCCTTATCACTTGTGAAAACAATAAAGTTATAAATTCATTGAAAATAATGCCAGAAAATACATGAATATCTATCACGATGGCATCTCACCCACCTTCCCTCACTATTCGATTCCACTATCTATTCCCTCACTGGTCTATTCCACTATCTCTTACTATTAACAAATCAATCAACATCAAGTTTTGATCTCACAACACAGGAATGATCATTTCAGACACTTTTCCTGGTCACATAAAATGGATTTTTATTAAGCAATATTGGTTTTAAAAAATTCCATTAACATAATATACAGAGCCACTATGATTTCAAAGCAAAGGTGACGGAACTGACACTCTTTTATATCACCTCAAACATATGTGATTGTGTAGAGTTCCTGAATGCTTGAATATAACACAACTACATTGGAACAGTTAAAGATTTCTTTGTAACTGAAGTCTGTAAATCTCAACAGTTTTTCAGCATTCATACCCATCTGTTTTTATTTGGTTTGGTTTGTTAGGGTCCTATCCCCAGTTTTGATCCGAGTTTCATTTCCAACTCAAAAAGTGAAACTCAGCTGCAACTTCCTAGTTTTGCTCAGTTTCCATAAGTTCCATAAATTGGCCGAGGTTCATTCAAAATTTGGCTTGGAACTCAAGCCACGTTCTTTGTCAAAAGATTGTCATACCTCAGCAAACTTGAGTTTGGGGTTTATCCTCTAATAAAACTGTTTCCTCCCCAAGATTAAAAAAAAACATGCTAAAGTGCAGTCTCATGAAGGACTTATAGCAACTGCACCTCCCTAGAGAAAGTCCTTTTCAAAGAATATAAAGCTTTTAAAAGGCTGCTACCGAGTGATAAATGCAGGATCAGAGTTCTGCAGGGGAGGTGGAAAACTCTTTAGCATGATTTTCTCAAATCCTCCTACTCCTCCCACTTCTGAGAAGTCTGCAGCCTCAAACTTTAATGAATAAACTTACTGTATGCAGCCTGGCGGAGATTCTACTGAAAAGCTCAGTCAGGTCTGCACCCAAGATCTACAGCTTTATGCAATCAACTCTGCTGAATCAGACCCTGAAATGTTCCTGTGCTTGAGGTCAATTGTCTATGCAGCACTGTGCCTCAGTTTCTGGCATCCATGCTGCCTAAGAGTAATTAATGCCTTTTTCTATTTCAATACAACTCGTGTTGTCTTTGTTGTCTGAGGGATGTGTGAAAATTCAGCAAACAAATTGGTGATTCATTACGGAGCAGAAGAGTAAGAAGACTTCAATGTAATTTCAAGCAAATCTGGCCATTTGTAAAAATGAAATAAAATTCAGGTTTGTGCTCATGCATCATGCTCATGCCGACATTTCTGACATTTTCAATTTTCACAATGTCACTAAGATGGAGAAGTCTATGATTTAGCCATTTCAGTAGGATCCAAAGACATTCATATATTTAATTAGGAAATCTGAAGTTTTAGATCTAAGACAGTATTCTATTACTTCAGCTATTTTTATTTGTCTCCACCATTAACTGACCCATACTAACGTTTTGGAAATAAAATCATTCAAGGTGCTCAGACTCTAAGCTAATGCTTTTAACCTGATGCTCATCTTATATCTGGTACAAATAGGCTGCAAGGCAGGCATAACATTGCAAGCTGAACAGCGCTCTGAAAAAGCTAACTTGATTTTTCAATTGTTGATTAGAGGGTAATGCTGTTGTGGGCACTTCTGAATGCATTCCTCATGTATTTCAAAACATTAGACACCAGGTAGCAGAAACTTTGGCCCTTATTCAGCATAGCATTACACACGAGTAACTGTTGCACTCAATTGGGGCCTTACTGCTTAAATTTTATAAAGGTCTCGGATTCCAACTTCGTATTACAAGTACTGATCATATAAAGCTTTTACTTAAAAAGTGAATTAGAAATTTTCTAAATAGTACATAAGCATGTCCTTCCTGGGTCAGACAAATCGTCCATCTAGCCCAGTATCCTGTTTTCCGACAGTGGCCAACACCAGGTGCCTCGAAAGAAAAGAATAGAACAGGTAATCATCAAGTAATCTATCTCCTCAACCATTACCAGGCTCTGGCAAACAAATCTATGTCTATCCTGCCTTGGTGGACCTATTCTTCATGAATTTATCTAGTTCTTTTTTGAATACTGTTCTAGTTTTGGCCTCACACCATCCTCTGACAAGGATTTCCACAGGTTGACTATGCATTGTATGAAGAGATGCTTCCTTTTATAGACCCCTACTGTACCCCCTTTAATTGTCTCTTTTCCAAGCTGAAAAGACCCAGTCTTACTAAACTTGCTTAATAGGGAAGCTTTCCCATACCCCTAATGATTGTAGTTGCCCTTCACCTAGCTACATCATGGTACTTCAGCACGGAATGCATTCTGGCAACCAAAAAAAGCCACCGGCACCTTCAGTGGCATGCAGCTTTTTTCTGGCAGTGGGGCACTTCTTCACCCCACACCACCACCAGAAGTGTCAATGGCAGAGGCAGTTTTTTGGTGGCAGGGGCCCCCTAATATGCCATATACCTAGGCCCCTCAATCTTTGGGCTGGTACCTGTGTGTGCAGCACATTTGTCGATGCCTGTCCTAGTGACTTCTTATTAACTGATCAGTTTGTTCCAAAACCTCCTCTAATGGCATTTCAGTCTGGAGCAGTACCTCAGATTTCTCACCTAAAGAAATAGCTCTGGTTTGGGAATCTCTCTCACATCCTCAGTCATGAAGACCAAAGCAAAGGATTCATTTAGTTTCTATGAGACAGCTTTATCTTCCATGGGTGCTCCTTTAGCATTTTGATTGTCCAGAGGCCTCACAGGTTGCTTAGCAGTCTTCCTGTTTCTGATGTAGGACTTGAAAAAAAATGTTGCTGTTACTTTTTGAGTCTTTGACTAGCTGTTCTTCAAATTCCTTTTTGATCATCCTAATTATATTTTTACACTTCATTTGCCAGAGTTTATGCTCTTTCTTATTTTCCTCAATACTTCCATTTTTAAAGGATGCTTTTTGACTCCAACTGCTTCTTTTACTTTGCTGTTTAACCACAGTGGCTCTTTTTTTGGTCATCTTACTATGTTTTTAATTTGTAGTATACACTTAAATTGAGCTTCTATTATTGTGTCTTTAAAAAGTTTCCATACAGCTTTCAGGGATTTCACTTTAGGCACTGTACCTTTTAATTTATGTTTAACATCTTCATTTTTGTGTAGCTCCCATTTCTGAAATTAAATGCT
This sequence comes from Pelusios castaneus, assembly GCA_007922175.1. Classification (NCBI taxonomy): domain Eukaryota; kingdom Metazoa; phylum Chordata; order Testudines; family Pelomedusidae; genus Pelusios; species Pelusios castaneus. The sequence continues at coordinate 5,434,373 of ML685791.1, forward strand.
ACCATGGCAGGCTGCTTTGGTGTCGTCTTACCCACACTGTGATGTTAAATTTTACTATGTGATGGTCACTATTATCAAGGAGTTCAGCTATATTCACTCCTTGGACCAGATCCTGTTCTCAACTTATGACTAAATCAAGAATTGCCTCTCCTCTTGTGGATTCCAGAACTAGCTGCTCCAAGAAGCTACCATTTAAGGCAGGGGTCAGCAACCCCCGGCACGCAGGCCAAACCTGGCATGTGGGCCAAGCCTGAGTAGCATGCGGTGCCACTCAAGCTCCCTAACTGGCCCTACCCCCGAGCGTGGCCTGGCCCCCTCTCACCTGCACTTCCCCGCTGCGGAGCATGGCCAGCAGCTGCAGTGCAGCTGATGGCCCCTGCTGGCCCCACCCCCTGTGGGGCAGGGCTACTGGAGGGGAGCGGGGCAGGGCAGGTCAGCCCACCCAGAGCCACGCCGCTACAGGCAGGACAGAGCCAGCCCCGGCCATGGGTGGCAAGAGGGATGGTCGGCTCGGCCCGCTCGGAGCCTCCGGTCCCCAACCCCGGCTCCCGTCAGCAGCGGCGGCTCTAGGCAAGCTAAGCTGACCCGCCCCCTTGCTGGCCATGGCCGGGGCTGGCTCTGTCCTGCTAGCAGCGGCACGGTTCTGGGCGGGCCGACCTAACCCGACCTGCTGTGTATGTATGCATCACTCCACCCTGTTTTATCTTTAAAAGTTCTCCATTCCTAGTGTTACACTGGGTGCTTGAGCAGGTATTTAAGTGTAGAATATTCATTAATGCACCTGTGTCATACACTTCCCTGCATTTAATTTCATTCCATTCTGTAAATTCCCCATCTCAGGCTCCCCCGCTGGCCCTGCAAACCGTGCGGCCAGCAGCTGCGGCGTGTGGCTGAGGGCCCCCGTTGGCCCCGCCCCCTGCTGGACAGCAGGAGAGGAGGGGAGGGGAGGAAAGGGGAGGGGGTCACATCACATCTCCCTGGACCGCCCAGAGCCCTGCCGCTGCCGGCAGGGTAGATCCAGCCCCGACCATGGCTGGCAAGAGGGTGGGTTTGCTCGGCACAGCGGCAGCCTCCAGTTCCTGGCCCCAACTCCCACCGGCAGCGGCGGCTCCAGGTGGGCCGAGCCGACTTGGCCTCTTGCCAGCCATAGCCGGGGCCAGCTCTGCCCTGCCCGCAGTGGCGCGGCTCTAGGTGGACCGGGGTGATGCGACCCACTCACCTCCCCTCCTGCTGTCCAGCAGGCATCAGTGCCAACAGGGGCCATCAGCCCCGCACCGCCCCTGCAAACAGGAGCCGGCCCCAGGGTGGGGAACCGGAGGCTGCCCGCCGGCTGATGTAGGCGCTGGCCCTAGCCGGCAGGGCACCTAAAGCCTGGCCCTACCCCCTTTTCGCTCCACCCCCAGGCCCCTGCTGAGGTGGGGCTGGCACAGGGGCTAGCAAAGGTTGCTGACCCCTGATTTAAGTTATCAAAAACCTTTATCTCTGCATCCCATCCGGAGGTGACATACAACCACTCAATTTGGGAAGAGCTGAAATCCCCCATTATTATTGAGTTTTTTATTTTTCTAGCCTCTCTCATCTCCCTGAGCATTTCAGTCACTATCACCATCCTGGCCACATGGTAGAATGTCCCTACTGCTATATTCTTATCGTTCAAGGATGGAATTATTGTTCATAGAGATTCTTTGGTACAGTTGGATTCATTTAAGATTTTTATTTCATGTGACTCTATGCTTTTTTCACATATAGTGCCAGTATGACTTATTCTGTCCTTCTAATACATTTTGTACTTTGGTATTAGTGGCCCATTGATTATCCTCATTCCACCAAGTTTTTATAATGCCTTTTATACCAATATCCTGATTTATATGAGGTACCCAAGTTCACCTGTCTGAGTATTTAGACTTCTAGCATTTGCATACAAGCACTTTTTAAAATTGTCACTTTTTAGCTGCCTGCCATTATATGATGCAATTAAATGAGTCTCTTTCATTTGACTGTTTCTCATCAGATCCTACCCATATTTGAAGCTCTTCCATCCTCTCCTTCTTACTAGGATATAAAAATCTCCATTAATAGATTCTCCCCTAAGGAATGTCTCTCTCTGAACCGCGAATTCCTCCAGACCTGAGTAACAGCTTTACGTGTCCTACAGTTAATAATTTACATTTGTTTATTTAATTTCATGTGGGTTCTTTATTTGAGTAATGCCTCTATTACTAAGTAAAGGTACGTCCACACTGGAGCCTTAGGTTAACTTAAGGTTAAGTCGACCTACAGACCGCTGCATCCACACTGGGCAATTATGAAGTGGACTTAAGCGCTTCCTTAAGTCAATTTAATAACACCACCTCTGAAAGTCGATCTAAGGATTAAGTTGACCTTATTAAGTCGACTTAAGCCAGTGTAGATGGGGAATAACCCTTAAGTTGACCTAACTAGCCTCCAGGCTTCCTCGCAGAGTTCCTGGGCACTCTTCCATTGACCTAGCACCTGCCAGTGTGGATGCAGGGCTGTGGACTCTCTAAGTCGACTTAACAAGGTTGACTTTAGGTTGACTTAAAGTCAACCTTGGTTAAGTCGACTCAACAGAGCCTCCAGTGTAGACAATCCATTTATGTAAGACAAAGTTACAGTAAAGGTGTAACAAACACACTACAGTAATAGTGGCCTATTATGGTTTTACTAACATGATGATTATTTCATATTAAGGTGCATGAAGAAACATTATTTGTCACTTGGAGACAGATACTGCAATGAGCACTACACCCTGATACATCTTAAAACCCTTCAGAAATTGAAACTAGCGCAAAATGTAGCATCCCACCTACTGAGTAAGGCATGTTGTAGAAAGCAGACGACTCGTGTGTTCTATGCTGCGCACTGGCTGCTTGAAAAGTCCTCAGTGGAGTTCCAAGTATTGTTTTTATTTTATAAAATATGAATCTATAATTTATTAATCTAGTATAGGACCGGAAGAACACAGTGACCACTTCCCCCCCAAGCTTTAGCACTGCATTTGCAAAGCAACAAAAATACTGAGACCAGATTCCCTGAATATCAACAAGAAAGGAATGCCAATAGGACCAACAGTCGGATGTACCACACATTCAGGAATCTGCTGTCCCACTTGGTCAAGCAGAGACCAAATTTTTAATCTTCTGCATCAGGCCTCAGGTGAAGATTAGTGTTAAAGTAATTCGGGTTTTATCCATTCATTAATACTCTAAATTGTAAGTAGGTTATTGCCAAGTATTTCTCAGGATAGGTGTAGTTTACTACTTGTGTCTGTATCTGAAGTACGTATATACAAAGTAATTTTTAAAGTTTGTAAAAAGGTGCCAGAGCATAGGCTTGGGGGCCTTGATACATTAGAAACGGAAATTTTTTTTTTCCTTTGACAGGGAAGGAATCATTTGTAATAAATTTTTAAAACTATGCTGAGCTAATTTTAAAAAAGCAAATGATAAGATGGAAAGCAGAACTCACCATGACTAAAATATACTGAAAATAAAAGTGCTACCACTTCAGAGATCTCCAGTTTTGACTGTTTTTCAGTAAAAAGTTGCCAATTTTGAAGTTGTTTTAACAAAGCAGAATTGTTTGAGTCTTGGAAAATGTTAAATGCATTAAGGGATTTTGGTGACTTAAAAAAAAAAAAAGTTTGTGATGATGTGTGAAAGTTTCTTTGGCACTATACAGGTATGGTTGGAGAAATTATGTTTAATTTGATCAGGTAACTTATATTATTTAAAAGCAAAACCATTACAATACTGTATCTTTAAAAAACTGGGGTCACTTCCCAGAGCTTCCAAGCCGAGCTGATGAGAGCTAACCATTACTTACTTTCTCAGTCTTGTTACAAAAAAATCGAGATCCTTTGCTTTTCAATTTGGTAACCATACATTTCTAAGAAAAAGTTAATATAAATCCATGAGAAGTGTGGGTTCTAAGCAAAGCTATTATTTTATCTTCCATACTTCTTTGCAAAACCTCTTAGCTTAAATCTTAAGGATGTAGTATAATTCATTACAAGAGCTAGCCCCCTCACTGCCTTATTCATACAACTTTTCTATATCTTTGCACATTCATAAAGGGGAAATTGCCATCACCCTGTTTGCATAAATCTAGATCACAATGAAATTTCCCTTTTTCCCTTCATGCCAACAAAATCCCCCGAATACTCCAGACAAGTTTCCCAGCACCACAGGGGAGCAAAGGCCAAAAAGTAAATTTAATGAGGCCAAACAGAGGCCTTTTAGCTCTTGCGAAAATGTTAATCTTATTTATAAAGGAAGCAGAGAGGGGTAAAGGGGTGTTGGGGGGAGAACCACACAAAACCAGTAGAGCTAATTGTTGGAAAAATGTTTACAGTATTCCCATTGTCCAGATTACCATGCAGGATTCGAATTCAGGGAGAACTAGAGGGAATACTAGTCTCCTTATTAAATGTATTAATTAGTTTAACACTCAGGGTTCCAGCCTTTGAAAAACATACCAAACCCGTGGGACAAACAGCAGGGTCCTGCAAGCCCTTGCCCATGATCTTGGATTTGCTCTTCTGAAGATAAAAGAGTCCCAAAGCTGCCTTTGAGGCTTCTCTTCCCTCTACCTCTGCCCTGCCATGCTATTTTATTAAAACCTTTCCACTCTCTTATTTATTTATTACTGATTTTTAAATTATGAAGGCATACTCATTGACACCACTACAGATGTGGTTGTACCGGGAGTTTATAAGCCATCTTGGTGAGGAACCTGAAGATACAAAGCTGCTGTAAAATGGCTTTTTTTTTTTAAAAAAAAAATCATCCCTATGTGGTTGTTTGAGCTATATTCCTAGGGTACATCTATACCACAAGAACACACAAGTAGTGAGTCTCAGAATCTAGGCGCTGAGACTCGCTGCTGCAGGTTTGTTTAGTTTTGTTGCAGTGTAGACATTCAAAGACTAGAAGTCATGATTCCTGTGAACTTCTTCTAGCTCTCTAATGTGACACTGATCAAGGAAATGTCTTGGTGCCTGACTTCACCTAGCTATATGAAAGGTGTAATAATGTCTACTTTGCTCATAGGGATATTGAGATTTGTATATTATTATTATTTTCACTAATATTTAGGAACTGCCTCCTTTCTGCTCAGCAGCTGATCAATAAATACTAAGGTTTAACAATCAGGGATTACCTATGAACACCATTATTTTAACAATCAATGCTTTTAGTGCATAGCTCTAGTACACAGGCTCAGCAACTACACTGAGAAAAAATGGAATAATTCCATCTATTATCTAAGTAATCAAAGAACATCACCAATTTTACCTTTTTTAGGATCAAAATTGGGCAAGTCCTGAAAAATGTTGAGCATTTATAATTCTTGACTTCAATGTACATGATCAAAATGCTTTGCTGAATCAGAGCCCATTTTTCCCCATGTGAGATTAGAGTCAAGCTCTGATCCTGCTTTCCTTGAACATCTCAAAACATTATGGACAACATCAGGCTCTTTGTGGTATCAAACTTATTTATATCACAAATGAAGCAATCTGAAGCCAAGGTTTTAGACAATGTTCAGTATCTAGCAAAATTAATCCCACCCACTGAATGTTCGATTCCTTGTATTGTCTTTGTATTCCTCTACAGTCCTTGTCAGTCCGCAGGCCAAGAGAACTTCAGCAGATGTAAATCAACACAGTTTTATTGAAATTATTGGTATTATGCCAATTGATAGCCGAGGAAGATGTATCCCAATGGATCAAGTCATCCTTGCATTAGAATTTTCTTCCTTGGTTGCTTTTGGTCATAACTTTAATATTATTTAACTCATCTCTTTTAATTTACTAAACATTGATTTTTAACTAAGCAAGCTTCTACTTATCAGGAAATGTATGTCAAAAATTCAGATTTATACCAATTATCAAATATTATAATAATGCTTTTAAATTTTACAATTCTCTATTTCTAACAATACTCTACCATAGGAATCAACCACCTTTGCCAACCCCCGTGTCAGTCCCTCCTCCCTGACCCTCAGCAGATGCCAGCAGCCACTTAAAAATTCAGTGGCGGCCACAGCTGGAGGGGAGGGAGGCACTTCCCAGTCATTCCACTGAAAGGAGCCACTCGCAGAAAGAAGTTGCCCGGAGCAGAACCTCTTGGGTTCCGCAGGCACACCAGGGAAAGAAGCTGCCCAGAATTGCTCCTTTTGCTGGAGGCACACTGTGGAGAAGAGCCACCATGGGCAGCTTCTTTATGTGGGATTCCCCAAGCCCCAACTGCCCCCGAAAGAAGCTGCCTGGAGTGGCTTTCGGTGACAGGAGCTGCAATTTCTGTGGTGCCACAGAGGGTGCTGCGTGCTGCTCCAAATGGGCTTGAGTGCCACTGTCACCAAGCATGCCAGGAGTTGCCTACCCCTGCTCTACTGACTATGCTTTTCTTTAGAGCTATGTAGTCAATGGTTTAATTTAATTATGAAAACAATATGCCCCATATTTAATGTCTTCTTTGCTGGAATAGACTATAAAAGTATGGACTTAATTTAACCCTAAAGTAATCAATGGTTGTGTACCTAATAAGAAAAATACTGAAGTTAATTAATTGAGATCTGTGCTAGAATAACATGAATTTCAGTCATCAGTCAGTACATAAATGCAGTCCTACTCTGAAAATTTGATTCTCTAGGAGGATGGAAGGGTTTTATGTCAATAATTTCTACATGAACTTACAAATAAAAATATTTTCTAGTTTCCAATTTTGTGAGCAATCTGGGTTTTGAAAAGCAAGCTAGTTTCTTTCTTGCTCACCCTTTCCAGTAACAGAAATTCTGTAAGACAAACTACCATCAGCCATGACATTTGGGGAGACCTGATTCACAGGGTTTAGACAAGTGAAAATGATTACACCCTGTAATTTATCACACAATTCTGCTGATGATGCAGAAGGAAGAACAGAAGCCAACTCAGTCTCATTAGATAACATAATGCCAGATTCTATCATCATTTGAAAGGAGTCTCCCCATCTACCATTGAAATAAACTAAATAAACAAACTAAATTTCTAAAATTCAGGTAAGGAAGGTCTGTTTTTTTGTTTGTCTGTTTTCAAACATGGCTACACTCATTCCAAGATCTCTGGTATGTGTAATTTATAACTACATGGATCAACTTTTTTGACCCAGGCTCATGACTTGAACTTCATAGTGACCTCAACAAAGTTATTCCAGATTTACAGATGCATAAGGGAAATCATAATCTGTCCTGCTTCTTATTAAAATTTATTTCAAGAACAGACTGAATAGATATTACACAAATGAGCACATTTCAAATTTACACTCTAGAAGCACAGTCCTTCAAACCTGAAGCTGAAATATTGACTCCATTTTAACATCATGGATCTCTGAAGGTACCATCCAAGTACTGGCTAGATGCGAACTTACATGGTTTACAAAAGGGGACAAGCTCAGACTGCTTGAGTACAACGCATTAGAGAAGGATTTGTCGATATTCTTATTCCTTGGCAGCATGGCTACGATCTACAGGTGCAGCTCATGAAAAAAATCAAAAAGGGTGTGATGGTTCAAATACTGCACAGTGTTTTTAAAGATAAACTGCTTATCCTGGCCCAACTAAAATACCATCAGAGACTCATCTTTTGTTGCAACCAAGGTAAACATCCCAGGCCAAAAACAATGATTTTCTCAGGATCCAGTGTTCCAAACACAAACATATCTAACAATTTCAACTACTCTTCCTTAAATAAATACGAGTTCAAATAAAACTGACGAGCTTTGAAAAAAAAAAAAAAGTAGACTATATTATCAGTGGGGTCCCCCATTCAGGTCTGGAATTAAATAGTTAGCAATTGTTAATAATGAGTGCAATGTAGAGACCATAGTAATTATATCCCAGTGGCTAATCACTAGATACCCGGGATTTGAAAGCTATGAAATAATAACATCTGCCACAAATTAGGAGGCAAGCCACTGATTCTTCCTTTTATTACGATCAGGATTAGGTGGTTTGGACAGAGAAACTCTGCCAAGGAAGAGTTTTTGAAAGCCAAAATGATGGGTCTCCAGGAAGATCCACGAGCAAATCAAAACTGACACCACTTACCCACGTCCTGGAGCAACAGACTAGGGCATGGTCACACTGACGGCAGTAACACCAACCGCGCAGGATTGATGTTGCAAGTTTGAGTGAACGTCAACAGACTCGCTAACTCGAACCCAGAAGAAGCTGGAGGTGGATCTATTAAGACCACCCCAGCAAGTAGCGTAGCACTGAATCAGTGTGGGGGGAGGAGGGAATTTCCCCTCAATTCAGTGCAATAAGGACATCAGAGTAAGTAAGTGTTGGGAAGTCGATGGGAGATATGCAGCTTACTGTACAAAATCCGTGGCAACTGTAGACCATGGCTAAGTAGCAACAGGCAACTAAATGATTTTTTAATTAAGTAAATAATTTAATCCATTCCTTTTTTTTTTTTTTCCCTTTTGGACGGTATGCAGGGGTATGAAATACCGGCACCTTTTTTGCCAGCCCCGCTGCTCATCTGTGGGGGTGGGGTCAGGAGGGGAAAGGAGCACACCGCTCCCGTCCCTTGACGGACCAGCTCCCCAGCTGGGGGAACAGGGTCAGGAGGGGAAAGGAGCATGCCACTGGAAGAAGAGGGGTACGAGAGGCATTTTTCAAATTTACTATCAAGATATGAATCCCAGCACCTTTATTTATTTATTTTTTTAAACACAAAAAAACACTGGTTTAATCTCTTGGTGGGAATATGGCATAAATGGACCTTAATTATAATAAAGAAATTTATTTAGAGTGTGCCATTTTACTTCTTATTCTGAAGAACATGACAGAGCGAAACATTAGTTATTTTAGGACAAGAATTTGTTCTCTAAGCAAATATTTCTTTAAAGCTTACTATCCTAAGTAACTTGCATATTTTGTTGATTTTGTTTACTTGAAAGTTAATCTTCACATCTCTGAATACTGTAATACAAAATCTGAATGTAAATTATTCACTTATTTGTTTATGGGAATTAAGCATATTCCCAGACAAAGCGCATTTGTAATATTTGTACAGTATAAAATTACAAGTGTAGGTGTTTTCAAGATGTTTAGAATACTATAGGGACAAGAAAGGGTCAAGCAAATCTGACCTAACAAATTTTGATTTACTTCTGGGAAGAGATCTTTGGAAGACATAAGCAATAAATGAGATGTGATCCAGGCTACTTTTGTTCCATGAATAAAACAACTGAAAAATTTGCTTGAAGACTAATAGGAAACTAAGAAGAAAACAGCCTGGAAATGACAAATAAAGCACTGTGGACTATACACAAAACAGTAAAATATGATGGCCAAATTTTCAAAAGAATAAGGCACAATTGGGTGATGCAAAAAATGCATGCACAGGTGTGCAAAAACAAATGTGTTTGCAATGCTGGTAACAGTCAGCCACTTATCACATCATCTGTATATGCAATTTTCCAGTTAGCAATCATGGGAGATATATACACTGGTTTTTGGGAACCTAGACCTTCCTTTTTTGAAGATGCAAGCCAGAAATGAAGATTCTGGTCAGAAAAAGAGCCACATAAAAGTGGCACTTTATTGCCCAAGTTATCTTTTTTCCTGTTATGTCTCCACCTCTTACCAATTTAATTTACTTGTGAAACTAATTTTTACTACTGTTCACCTTGCAGACTCAGTACATCTAGACAAGTGTAAGCTGCATGATCTTCTACCTTGCTCATTATAAACACTACTGCAGAATTTTTGTTACTGATGATGATGGTGGTGGTGGTGGTGAAGAGATAACAAAATACAGTTTGACTGTCAAAAGAATAGTTTGCAGCTGCAGTGCTGGTAAATAGGAAAAATCATCTTTAGATTTGTAAACTGAACGTGTTTATGGAGGAACAAAGAACATAAATATGGTCAGATTAAGAAATGACAGGTTAATGGCTGGCTTCAAGGCCTTTCTCGTAGAAAAGAAAAGCAAGGGTTATTTTTATGAAAGGAGCTGTGTATTGAAAACTGTGTTAAAATTAACTTGTCAAGGCTTGCAAGGTAGGGGGCTTTGTTGGGAAGCACACTATCTGGATCTGGTTCAGCGAGTATGCAAAGAGTCGCCCTAGACCAGTGGTTTTCAAACTTTTTTTCTTCATGACCCAGTTGAAAAAAGTCATTCAGGCCTGTGACTCAAAAATTTCATCTTTGAGTTTGAGCCAGGACCCCAGGAGAGTGGGGCCACAGGGGTACCACATCAGCGGGGCTCAGGGCAGCCTGTGCTTCCCATGACCCAGAACTTGAGTGGTTTGAAAACCACTGCCCTAGACAGAGTAAGGTATGCCTCTGTTGTGGGGAGCACCTTGCTCTGTGTCCTCTCTTTTTCGTGTTAGGTACTTATGTGTTAGGGCTCTGAATTCTAAGAAATAAGCTAGTGTTACATTGACATCTTCCAGAAGGATTATTCTATATTTTTATCTACCTTCTTTTGGTGTGTGCAGTGAACATAACAGAAGGGTGTAGATCAGGATGAAAACACTGAATTATTTTTAAACATTTTAAGTTTGCTTCTGTATTGAGTCACACTACATTTGAAGCCCAGCCTGTATCTTGTATATGGTCAGCACAATATACAATATATTTTACTGTGAAGGATTGAAAATGGGAAATATGCCAGAGTGCAGTTTTAAGAGACTTAAGAATAGTGGACCAGATTCAAAAGAATTGCTTTATGCTGCTCCAGTGATATAAAACAGCCATAAACCTGGCTTACTAACCTTACTTTATGTGTGTTTTACATTGCTGGATCGACTCAAAGCAGCTGGAGCAATGAATGTGGCCCAGTATTTTTCCAGAATTACAGCCCCTTTTTATGGGATAATCAAAAAAACATTTCCTAGGATATTCCTGTTCCCATTCAAGGCAATGAAAAAATTCGCATCAATTCCACGGATGCAGGATTGAGTCCTGTCTTGGATTTTGTTTAGCATTATCCTGCTTCTACACAGGAAGTTGTTTTCTTTTTACCCACATACAGATAAACATCTTAGATAAAATGGATGCTGATTTCACTGAAAACAATGGAGGATAATAACCTAAAAGTCCACTAATAGCATACAAGAATTTTTATGGTTTTTAATTTGTTACCTGCTGTTACTTCTTTCTTTCTCCTTCAAAATTTACTATCTTGATGTCCTCAAGGACTATATTTTATCCTAAGTATTATGTTTAGTGTTGTATTGTTGCTTCTCTGCCTGGTGACAACTTCATGGTTGATTCTATCAGAGGGAAATAACAAATTTGGCAAAAATATAAAATGACAAGACGCATTATATAGGGGAAGAAAATGAGGATTAAAATTATAAAATTTTGTTTATCTTAAATAGATGGAGTGATGATTTGCAGTAGATAGGACAAATCTTTCAATTCTCCACCCTGGCAAATGACAAGATCTCAGAATGGAGGGCATTCGTATCTATCCTTAGCATTACTTGATCTAGTATATATAGCATAGGCTGCGAGTGCCTTAGGATCTTCCTTTGGTTTACAGTAGGATTGGACAAAATTCTTCCATTAAAAACGTTTTTTTCTTCTTCAGGGGAGGGGAGGTTGCAGGGACAGAAAATTGGGTTTTCTACTATACATATTTTTTGTGGAAAGGATTTCCTTTCCTCAAAAATTTTCGATTTTCCATCAGAAAACCAAAAAACCTCAGAAAACTAGTTTGTTCCCCCCCACGCCCCAACAAAATATTTGAAGCTTTCAGTTTTTGACTATGAACCTTTTGACCCATGAACCTTTTTTTTTTTCCCCTGGTGTGCTGGGGATTATGGGCATAATTACGTTTTTGTTGAAAAGTCAAAAATTATCCAGGGGGAAAATAAAGAAACATTTTCAAGACCAGCTCTAGAATACACTTGGAGTTCACAAAATGTCTTATTTTTAGGCAATAATATTTTGTTTCACAAAACACAGTTCTGTTTTCATTATATTACACTTATAACATAGGCAATTTGAAATTATATTCATTTTTTAAGTATACACATTTATTTTTGTAGAATTTTTCACCCAAAAGGGACTGCACATTTCCTGTGCACTTTTACTTGAAGTTGTCTTGGTTCATTACAAGGGGATCTGCTGCTGTCAAGCTTTCTATGCATCTTCTTTTAGCTGAAGACTCAGTCCTGCAGTGGAATAATCTTTAATCACTTGAGTAGTCCCATTTAAATCAAGTCACTAAAGATCACTTTATATTTGTGTGTTTAGAAATATCTGATGGAGCAATGTCTGTCTATATCCCCTCTACTTTATGTTCTTCATTTTCAGTAAACTAAATTTTGTTTTTAAAAAAAATCTATTTTATTAATGTATGTCAAGGTAGATTTTTCAAGCCATAATTACGGCAACTGAAGATCAATGAGAGAAAAGGTCAGAAGGAAAACAGATAATTACTTCAGATGAACTATAACTACTAGCCATGCTACAAGCTCTATAATTCATCTTCTCAATGCCAAGCTTCTGAAAAATCATTTCCAATAAAATTATTTAATGGCAGGCAGCCAGATAAAGCAGCAAGATTCAAGCATTATTTAATTCCCCATCCCATACAGTGAATGCATAAATAAATGTTCTAATAGCATGTTTATCACCAAAAGACAGATTGTCATTGACCACAATGAAAAGATAGCAGAGTAGAGAAATAATAATATATTTGTTTTACAGAACACATTGCCTGTGGATCAGCAAACAGCTGTATACAACCTCCTTAGCTTGTTCCCCCATTTTACCTTTTTAGTCAGTTCACAAATGATAAAAATAGAATAGAAATAAACTAATTCTTCTCCCCTCTAGTTAAACACAGAGGAATTTCTGGACTCCTGAAAGGGCTGATGTCAGACCATATTTTGTACAAACATAATTGAAAAACAAAAGATTGAATTGCAAAATGTGGTACATTTAATTAATACCAATGAACACAGAGTACTTTGTTGATGTGTAATACATCACTAGTTATATTATGTACAGCCTGCTTAAGGAAATTAATTATATGCTTATTATATTAAAAAAATGTACACAGGAGTAAATTAACCTTCTCCATGAAAAATTCTCATTTTATTCTATCCTTGATGTTTGTTTGCAAGCACAACTAATACAGCTAATTATATTTTACCAAGACACAAACAATAGGCTTTGGAATTATTGGTTCCTACACTTCCTCTCTGATTGGATTTCAAATACCAGATTAGTCTTACACAGAAGACACATATGTAAACAATGGCGTTCTTTCTGAAGCTGATGTTCTACTAAAAACCTTTTTTCATTCCACAAAGGGTAGACTTAGCTTTCCAACACAGTGGCTGAAAGGAACAGTAGAAACAAGTAAATGTCCCCCTGCTGAGTGTATGAAAAGTATGTTCCCTTCATGAAGCAGCTTTGCAAAAAATCTCATGGAGAGAGATGCAAGCATTTGAGATGTATATTCTGTGTGATCCAAAATGGAGAAAAGCATCTGTCCATTAGCCATGAAAAGGACCTCCTCCCCCCTCACACACACATGCATCCCACCCACCAGACTCTTATAAGCCCCTCTTCCCAGGCTTTGAACTGATGGCTGTCTGTTACAAAAAGTCCCTCTCAAGCCACTTTTGCTCAGAGGTTTCATCGGGTTTAGACTGAGGTGACCAATCATGGCCTAACAAAAAGATTAGTGTGTCTAGTCACAATGCAACGCAGAGATGTGAGTAACCCCCTTTGTAATGTCCTGCAACACAGTTTAAAGAACACTGAAAGCAGTCAAAGAGAGAGTATGCTTAGGCGCCTGAAAGAAAGAAGATGATTTGAGGGGAAATCTGTCTTCAGCTGGAAACAAATGTTCTTTAATACCATCATGAATTTTCCCAAAGAGTCTGCATAATCATGGATTCATTACTCCCTATCCCAGAGCTATTATTAGTAATGGAGTATGTTAAACAGAGACAGTTAAGCTTCAAGTGTGATTAATGGGAGGATAATATACTGAGTCCCCAGTTTACAAGGCTGTTCTTGGAAGTCAAGCATTTTGTATGTCATATCAACATCAATGGGATAAGAATGCATTTATAATGATGTCCAATGGAATACCGGACTATACCTCTTACTTGGTAGCAGTATAAATCAGTGTGCCTTGTACAGAGGAAACCTGGGGACCTTTCAACGTAAACCATGAAACCATGCACATCATCAGAGTTCAAGACTTAGGTTTAATTCATGACTTTCCATCAGGTAAGGGGTGGAAACTCTATAGGAGCAGCAAGAGTGAGAATCATCCCAACCTGCAGCTATTTGTCTGATGAAGTCAGGAGTGGAGTTAACAGCCCGTGGAAGGAGGCCTCAGGCACAGGAAGCTATTATGTTTATATTGGGTATTAAGACCAGCAGGCAGCTATAATTCCCATCGGCATTTGGGGCTTCAGCAGATATGAATACAGTTCAAAATGGGATGACTCCTTGGGGCTTTGAGGCACATCCCCAGTAGAGGAGATAGCTAGCAGGAGCACTGTATTCACAAATGGCTGGAGAGCAGTATTATCACACGCCCTGTGCATGGAATGATGAGCAGCTGTATTGCCCCAGGCTGAGATTCACAATTCCTCTTGCTGACTCCCTTTCTCCAGGAGATAGTGCTTGTTCTGGGTACGCACTGTAGCAAATTATCCCTCTTCCATCCTGTCCCAGCTTAACTCTAGTGGACACCACCCTCTCAGCAGGACGGAGCCATGGCCACACTCATTCCCTACGTACCCGTTTGCTGGAGAAGTAGTGGGCGCACAAGTCCTTGCTCAATTACACATGCCACACAAGGGGAAGGGGACGGCTTACTCCCCCTTTTGACCTCCATAGGTGGATAGGCCCAGATTCTCAAAGGTATTTAGGGTCCTGATAGTCAGGATCCTAAATATCTTTGAGAATGGGGGCCCATGTACCTGTTAACTTACTAAATACTTTTTTTTAAAAAAAAAAACCAGATCCTCCATACAATGCATACGAGTTCAATGGGAAAACAACTCCATAAACCGTGACCTATCAAAGTTGTCCCCTTTCCTTACTCACATCAGTACACCCCTTGTCCTGATGGAACCCCACGGAACCCTATATTTTTTGTTTTCTCCACTTCATTTTGCCCCACTCTCAAAGCCCAGCGTTGCAGCCATAGTCACAGTGGAAAGTCCGGGGATGACAACACATGAGCCCCAGGTTTCCAGAGACTAGCTCCAGCTCTCCTTTCCCAGGTGTTCAGAGGACGAGATATAGGAAGCGTTGCTAGAGAGACAGAGATGCCTGTGGGGCGGTTTTTTTTTTACCCAGAATCCGATGCCTTGGTTGAGCCCCAAGCTGCATATTTTTGCTAATGTTATCCTGGATGAATTTGAGCTTACAGAGGCTCTTTCCTGCCTGTTCTATTTAATCATCTCACCTTTCACAGTGGGATTCCCTTTGAAGTCTATCAACTCACCAGGCTTTCTAACCATCCAGCTGGATTTCTGCTGAGACAATCCTTCTGACAGAGAAGGAGCAGACGGCCCCCAGAGCACTCCAAGGTTCTGCCAGCCCACTAGCGACCCACAAATGGAACTTGTTAACCATGGAACACAAAGAGACATGCAAAAGACAGGTTGTTAAAACACTGTTTCAGTGAAGAAAGGGAAGGAACATTTGGGTTCATCAAAGTGTGACTTTTGGAACTCACTATGGGAGGCAGGGGAGTGGGTGAACTGATACTTAGTTCAAACAACCATCTGAGCTGATTAGAAAGGATATATGCAGAAAATGAAACAGCTACTAGACTCAAAAAGCTGGTCAGAGTTGCACAATAAAGAGCATAAAGGCCCAGCTATACACACTATGCTATTTTTCCTCAAATCCCAGAATTGATGCTCTGAACAAATCTGTAGGTTTAGAAGGATTGTTTAGTAACTAAATCCAGTCATTTATAAATAACTAACACTCATAGGCCCCACATATTTTGAACACAGAAGTGGGAATACAAATTCTGCTATAAAGGTAAATACATTTAACAATTTCCACTCCCCAAGCAGCAACTGAGTGCTAATAGAATTATTATAGTATTATGAAACTGATCTTCTATCCTTCCAAATGCAAACAAATGATGATTTTGGTTCTTAAATCGAAGATTGAAAAGGATATAGGTTACCGGTATATCTCGTACAATCTCAAACAAATTAAGGAAAAATAACATGGAACTATTGTAGGGTGGTTGCATAACTGGTTGGAAAACCTTTCCCACAGAGTAATCATCAGTGGTTCACAGTCAAGTTGAAAGAGCATATAGTATGGGGTTCTGCAAGAGTCAGTTCTGGGTCTGGTTCTATTCAATATCATCATCAATAATTTATATAATGGCACAGAGAGCACACTTATAGAGTTTGCAGATAATACCAAGCTGGGAGGGTCTCCAAGTGCTTTGGAGGATAGGATTAAAATTCAAAATGATTTGGACAAACTGGAGAAATGGTGTGAAGTAGACAGCATGAAATATAGTAAGGACAAATGTAAAGGACTCCATTTAGGAAGGAACAATCAGTTGCACACATACAATATGGGAAATGACAGGAAAATGCACTGCAAAAAGGGTCTGGGGATCATAGTAGATCACAAACTAAATATGAATCAATGGGGTAACTGTTGCAAAAAAAACAAACATCATTCTGGGATGTATTAACAGGAGTATTGTAACCAAGACATGAGAAGCAATTCTTCCACTCAGCTCCATACTGATTAGGCCTCAACCACAGTATTACATCCAGTTCTAGCCACCACATGTCAGGAAAGATGTGGGGAAATTGGAGAAAGTCCAGAGAAGAGCAAACAAAAATTATTAAAGGTTTAGAAAACGTGACCTATGAGGGAAGATTGTAAAAATTAAGTTTGTTTAGTCTGGAGAAGATGGGAGGGGAGGGGGCAGAATAATAGTTTTCAAGTACATAAATGTAATTACAAGGAGAAGGAAGAAAAATTGTTCCTGTTAAACACTGGAGGATAGGTCAAGAAGCCATGGGCTTAAATTGCAGCAACGGTGGTTTAGATACATCAGGAAAAACTTCCTAACTGTCAGGGTAGTTAAGCACTGGAATAAATTGCCTGGGGAGACTGTGGATTCTCCATCAGTGGAGATTTTTAAGAGCAGATTAGACAAACACCTGTCAGGGATGGTCTAGACTAGATAATGTTTGGTTGTGCCATAAGTGCAGGGGATTGGACAAGATGACCTCTCAAGGTACCTTTCCAGACTTAGAGTTCTACAATTTTATATCCATTTAACCTTTGGTAGTTCCTTTCCATCATAAAAATGTTCTTAATATTAAAGCTAAAAGAAGCTTTTAGGTCTGTATATAAGATGTTCATACCAACACTGGGCTACAGTCTGCCTTTATGCATGCTTATATAAATCCAGATAAATTCCACTGACTTGGTATGAAAGTCATGGGGTTAGTCACATATGCAAAGTAATACATCTGCACACA
Source organism: Pelusios castaneus (assembly GCA_007922175.1). Taxonomy (NCBI): domain Eukaryota; kingdom Metazoa; phylum Chordata; order Testudines; family Pelomedusidae; genus Pelusios; species Pelusios castaneus. The sequence continues at coordinate 5,451,904 of ML685791.1, forward strand.
TTTGAAAGTTTGGGACTAATTGTTTTCACACTATCAATTCTATTTTAAAGATAATTTCAATATTTTTGTAAAAGTGAAATCCTTATTTCTGCAAATACACTGTAACCTATCAACAGTCAAACTAATTCAAGAGCTTTAACTAATGTTAGCATGAGACTGTTTCCCTGTTTGAATAAATTGAGCTCCCATTATCCATCTGAATTAACCAATGAATAATGCCTTTTGTTTTACTATGAATTTGTTTCTTGAATAATCTTCCAGTGCACTAATTGTGAAAAAGCTTCCCAGAAAGAAAAAACAAAATATAAATATAGATATGAAACCATCAAATCTCTTTATCTGCAGATTGCTTAGTCATTTATTTGTTCTACATTTTATCTGTTGAAAAATTTAAATCCAGTCACCACATGCAGGGGAAAAAAAAACTCCATTAATCTCAGTCTAAAAAGGATATGTATGTATATTTCTTCTTTGTTAATGTCCAGTAGTAGCTTTGTGTTGATTTGTTAAGTGCAACACCCTTCTAAAAATAAATAAATTTTCTAAACTAGAAACATGACACTGTGAGCAGTTGGACTGATGCCATCTTATTCCCTGTAGAAGACCAGGTGGAATCTTTTAGAATGCACCTGGGATACAGATGGTTATGATTTAGAAGAAAACATACTAGTTTCCTCCCAAAAGATTACTTTAATTACAAATAAATCCACTTAAAAGCACCTTTTATATGTGATGGTTCAGTAAACTTCAGGAATAACAAAGGGCGCATAACACAAGATCTCATTGCAGTATTTTTTAAAATGTGCACAGAATTTACTGTGATGGTGCTATTAAGAATTCTAGCTACACTCAGCAATCAAAAAGAAAACAATAACAATATTGATACAGCTATAGTGTTGATGGATTTACACAGCTCATCACGTTCTGATATGTTGTTGCACAGTGTCTGAATCAAGACAGCTTCTTTGATCTGCTGAAGTAATCTGAGCTGATGCAGCGAAATGTAATCACAGGATTTATTTTTCCCTCCAATACTGCAAGTTCTCCATTTTCTAGTGTCTGACAAAGTGACACTTCACCCACGAAAGCTCATGCGAAAAATAAATTTGTTAGTCTTTAAAGTGCCATAGGACTCCTTGCTTGTAATACTGATATGTGAGCTAGCCACAGATTTGCTGTATGACAATAGCAAAGGATTAAGGAAAAATCCCCCTCCTCAAACAGATTATTAATAACCTAGCACATTAAGAGTAATCATTTGCACTTAACTAGCAATTTTCATCTGAAGATCTCAAAGCACTTTAGAAATATTGGTGATTATTATTATACAGACAATTTTGTCAAGGAGATCATGGATTCCATGACTTTAAGAGATGTCTACAAGTTCTCCAGCTTCTGCTTCAGCCCACCTCAGGCCGAAAGTCTTAGCGAGAAAGTGCAATTCCACCCCCTGACTTAACCTCAGCAGGTCACCTTACCCATTGATCAGCGTCAGTGTTACATTGCAATACCTAATTGTTAAATTGCTGATCATTTTTTGCCATCACCATACTGTTTTTGTACATTTTTACCATGACTGTTCTGTGAATTTTGCCTAATTTTACCATGACAAAATTCTATCCACAAATTTATCAACAACAATTTACTGATGGCCAAACTGAGGCACAGAATGATTAAGTGATTACCCTAAATTCACACAATGAGCCAGTGCCATATTAGAATACAGGTCAGCTACTTCCCAGTCCTTTGCTCTCAACACTAGATAAGCCACACTGCCTCCTTTCATCAATTACTTCCCTGAACTTCTTGAGAAAAACTGTGAGCTTTACAGAACAGGCCCTTCTCCAATTTACTGTAAATATGCATTAGGATTACTGACTGTACAATAAATTATTGTACTGACTGTCTAAGATGGTCTAGACTCTGGAGTTTACAGCAATATGCCATGCACACCAAACCAACTGAAAGATAAAACCTAGTGATTTCACACTTGATTTTAGAAATAAACTAAGCCACAAGAAAATTAGAGCATTTGCTCCTCTTGAAGAGGGAATTATAACAATTTATATTAAGTCACCTTACTGGCCGCTCCGAAGCACAGGACAAAGTCTCTCTTTAAAGTATTATTCACGCTGAGGTTTAAAGTAACTCTTTGAATGGCAGGAAGAATATAAATCTGTTCAAGAGCAAAATCCACAGAAATCACAGATCTAAAGGCTAGTCACTAGAGAAATGTACCTGCATTTAATGCCTGCAATGTTGACATAACACTTCATCTCCATATTTAGAAATGATTCCAGGATTGCGCAAGAATTGCCAGCACAATTAGAAATGCACCAGCTATAAGAAAGCATTGTCAATTATGACACAACTGTGACATGTTCTTGTGAACTGCAGGTGCATCATTCATTGTAGTGGGTCAGCTGTAAAACAAGTCTTTCTACAAGGGGCCAGAGCAGATTCTTGGGAGTACAGCATCCATGGAGCCTTCCGTGGAACTGAAAGCACTGGAGCATCCGATGGTATGGTGCCGAAAAGGCAAGAGTTGAAGGAGGACTTCCTGATGCCTGCAGAGATCAATGAATGAAATGGCAGCACAGGTACTGTCCAATAAATGTATAGTGGTCCTTATCATGATGATTTCACTTTTGTGAGTATGTGCACATGGGGCACGGGCTGGAAAACAGGGGACACTGGGCCAGGAATTTAGAAAGACCATCTTTTTGGTCCCCTTTTTGAGGGTGCACGGGGTGAACAGGAGGATAAGTGCTCACATACTATGGTGACAGGCTTGGTATAAGAATTTAAATAGAATAAAAAGCATAAGCATAACATGTACTGGAAGAGTGCAGGTCTTCACTGCCTTTTAGTGGCTGGTCTTCTTATCCTTAAGTTTATGAAGGGGGTGGCATGATGGGATTGCCCACAATGGCACATGGCCCATCAGTGACTGCATGCAGCAAAAATCTCTAATGACTGGAAGTGGGACACTATGGAGAGGGAATGCCGAGTTACTACAGATAATTGTTTCCCAGATATCTGCCTAGTGGGTCTTGCCCACATGATTGGGATCTAAACTGATAGCCATATTTGGAGCCAGGAAAGAACTTTTTCCTGGGTCAGATTGGCAGAGACCCTGGGGTGTTTTGCCTCCCTCCACAGCATGGGGCAGAGGTCACTTGTATGTTTATACTAGTGTAAAATGGTGAATGTTCTGTAACTTGAAGCCTTCAAACCATGATCTGAGAATTTCATTAACTCAGACAGAGGAAAAAGGAGTCTATTACAGGATTGAGGTGCTGTGGCCTTCAACGTGTAGGAGGTCAGATTAGATCAGTGGTCGGCAACCTGTGGCACAAATGCCCAGTTTGAGCAGCACATGGGAGCCCTGGCCAGAGCCACACCACTCCAGGCTTCAAGTGTTGCCTCTGTGGCCCCCTCATCAACACAGCCCCATCCCTCCCCTCTCCCACATGGGCCCTGTCTGCAGGAAATGGCCAGGGCAGCAGGAAACCCACAGACACCACAGGCTCTGCTTCTGACAGCTGGCCAACCAGACCCCTCCCACAAGCATCCCCATCAACAATGGAGACCCCACCCCCCCGCACACACACAGCTGACAATAGGTCCCGGCACTGGAAGAGGGATGGGGAGGAGGGGGAGTAAGGCACATGCCTTACTAAAGGTTACTGATCCCTGGACTAGATGATCATTAACTTTCTGAGCTTAAAAGTATATGAAGATGGTAAGAGATTACTATAGCTGCCAGCTAAAGGAGATACCCATGTGACTCAAGTTGTAGAAGCTTTTTCTTTTAGCACTGAAGCCCTGTATTAAAACCCCACTGAAGACTCATGTGAGACATGGATACAAAAGGCTATGTCTACACTAGAAAAAGTTAGGTCGACTTAATAAAGTCGACTTTAAGTCAACTTAAAGTCAACCTTAAAGTGGTTAAGTTGACTTAAAGTGGTTACCCTGAAGATGGACTTAATAAGTCGACCTAACTGCCCTTAAGTCTACTTAATAAAGTCGATTTAAGGGTTAATCCATGTCCACACTCTGCGTAAGTCGACCTAAGGAGTTGACTTAAGGGTTAGGTCGACCTAACCGGCGGTTCTTATTAAGTCAACTTAATGAAAGCCCAATGTGGACGGGGAGTAATTTAGGTCGACTTAAGGCTACTTAAGTCGACCTAAATTGCCAGTGTAGACATACCCATAGAGCCCTACACCAATTAGATCCTATGTCATGCCTTACTGGTGTAACCCATATGCCTGAAAAGGCTATCTCTGAGAGACCTGCTGAGGGTGGGTTACTGTTGTTGGGCAGATTAGCAACCCACAATTAGAAACTTCCAGAAGCAGGGAGTGGTAGCAATTTGAGCATGCTCCACAGTGTACCCTGCTGGTGTGATGTGATGTCAGTCAGATGACTGGAGAGCAGCAGCCTGAGCAGACAGCAGGCAGGAGCTGCCTTGAGGGGAGACCATGTGCTCAGTGTTCTGGAGAGGAGCTGAGCCAGGAGTGAACAAGATGTTTTCTCCATGTAAAGGAGTCATTTGCGACAGACCTTGCAGACATGCATATGGGACTGAGGGCTGGTTGCAAAGGAGAAGAAAAAGCCTGCATGTAATGCTACAGAGGATCCCAGCAAAGAAAGAAGAGGACAGCTATTTCTTGCCACTCAAGCCTCTACACTGGAACAGAGACTGTAGCTGAGAGTTGGGTGAACTCCACACAGACTTTTGGACTCTTGGGTATCTTTCATGCAAGGGATTGTTCTTGGTTAATTGTAGTTTGTTTTCTTAGGATAAGGTTCATTTAGTTAGTAGTTAATGAAGTTCATTGTTATGTTTGTTTTTAGTAGTATTTTAATGTGTGAGTGTAGCTCTGAGCAAGCTTCGCCGTGAGTCCTGTACAGACTGGATCCTGGGTCTCCAGCTGCTTTCCCCATAGGGGTTGGGATTGATTTCTGTGGGGCACTGGAGAAGGGCAACTAAATGAATTTAGCCCACCCGAAGGTTACATTACAGAATCTAGCCTTATATGATTTCTAGTAGTCTTGCAGCCTACATTTTTACAAGATCTAACTTACACATCTAAAATGTGAGAGAGGAACTTATTTTCCTTTCCAGTAAACAAAATATATAGTAAGTAACATTCTGCCCTCACCTGTGTACAAACTGTCAGTCACTATGATGGGAGTCACATATGTCAGGGCAGATTTTGGCCCTTGGCAATTAAAGTATCTTTTGGGTTTCAAAACTACTTTCCTCCCCCTTTGTTTTATAAGATTTTCTTTTAAAAGCTGTTTTCTGCTGAACACATCAATCAATATCACCCAAAACGCCACTAACTACAGTGTGCAGAGAATGAATAATGTTTCCCTGGGTTATGGAAAAAATCCCACTTATGAGGTAAACCTTTAAAATATACTTGCGGATTTGGTGTGACCTGTTTTTCCCTCTACATTGCTATATATATATAAAGAAGGACAGAAAGACTAAACAGAAGGCTGGAATAAATGGAACTCTTGTTAAAAACAGCATAATTTGCAAGTGGCAGAGCAACCCAGGGCCATGTGTGATGCAGGTGAAGATATGTTTATTTTCTGCCCTCTCCCTCCTCTGCTTTTTAGTTATTGCACTCGTACCATTGCCCCCTAACTGTAATTCACAGTGAGACCTAATTATCTCAAAAGAGTGGGGAGGGTCAGTTCCATTAATGTATTGGCTCCACTTCTTATGTAAAAGCAAGAAAAAAGGAGCACTTGAGAGACCGTCAGTCTGTCATAACATCCTCCTGAGACCAACAGAGTGAAGCAGTAACTGGGTACGAGGGCAGCTTGGCCATAATTCCATGGCATAAACCAGAGAGTTGCAGCCCACAGTAAATGGCAAGGCAGATCATTCTGGTTATATGTGTGATTCCTCCACAACTCTAGGCTGTCCCCTGCTTTTACTCCAGCAGCTTCCTTGTTGTGTTGCCATGGCCTGGCTCTCAAACTACCCATTACACAACATGAAAAGCAACAGCGGGACTTGCTGCTCTGCGTAACAGTAATTTAAACTGGATATTGTATGGTAAGTTATACTACTTTGAGAGAAAATATGCCTCTCAGAGCAGTTGTTCTTCAATCCCTTCAAGCTGCTCTCGCTGACTTGTGTATTATGGTCATAGAGGGACTGAAGGAATCTACCCAATAGGATGCAGATACTGTTTGCTTCTCTGCATGGCCCTATTCTCTACCTTTTACTGAGTGTTTGAGAGTTTTTGTTCCATTTCACACTGCACAAAGAGGGGATCACATGGGACAAAGATTAGCTTCTCCAAAATGGGAATCCTGATTCTCATACCAAAAGACCCTTTTCCTCCCCATGCACTGGAAGTATATTTATTTTTAAGATGAAGCTTTTAGAGAGACATATTGGATCAGATCTTCAAAGATAGTTAGACTCCTAACTTCCACTGAAATCACCTTTGAAAATCTAGGGCATTATTACTTCAGATGTACATATACAACACACATTAATTGCAAGACAAGCCACATCCAAAGCCAGAGCATGAACCTTAATGTTTGAAGAAGTTTGTGTAACTATAAGGGCCTTCATTTGAATGTGGGGGCCTCAATCTGCCTTCACTTGTTACCTGCAGTTATTTGCTTACTTGTAGAAAGCCCTAAAATCATTGGATCCAGAGTATTTTCACACTTGTGATTTTCTCCTTTTCCTAACATTAAGGCAGTTTTTTGCTATGTTATTACATAGTTGTGTATGATCAGAAGGTCATACTCTATCTAGAACTATTTTTAAAAGTTATTCCACAGATGTTGTTCTTACTGTTTAGATAGTTTTTCAAAAAAAGAAATATTTTATGCCAAAGAACAGCAAAAAAGCATTTGCATGCATGCAAAAAAACCCCCAAACAAATCCTCTAGACAGGGGGAGGGGAAACATGATCAGCAAAACCTCCCTTTTTTTTTTTTTTTAATTAAAAGTATCCAGCTTCCCCTGCACAACAGTAATAACCTATAAATTTATTAATTCCCATAATTTTTGCATAAAAAGATTTATACTGCTTGACTCACCCAACTCAATTGGAAGGCCATTTCATGTTTGATTCACAAACTCCTCCATGATGTAATCCAGTACCACTCAAAGTTCTGGGCAAAACCCTGGCCCAATGAAAATCAGTAACAAAATTCATACTATCCACTCTTATCTTAAACTCTTCCTACATTTATCCATTCCTAGGAACTTCAAATTGAATTTAATAAGATGAATTAAGTACACTTTCATTCTGAATGAGGGGTTAAATGAGGTTTAACTAATTCACTTCAAATTCACACCTTTAGTTAATTCAAATTAGCTTTCCTGCCTCTATATAGACAAGTCCTCAGACACCTATTGAACCTGCCGGAGCGATTGTAGTTGCTTAGACCAGCAGTTCTCAACCACTGTGCTGGGACACATTACTGTGTAGCCACACAGTGATAAGTAAATATGTTGCGGAGAGCCGGGTGGAGGGCTGGATTCGCCCAGAGGTGCGGGGGAGGGGGTCCTGTAGGGTTGCACACGCCATCAAGGTTGAGCACTACTGGCTTAAAATTATAATTTCACCATCAGCAAACAAAAATGCCTTCAGCCAGACACTGCCCGGTTTATACGGAGCAGCACAGTGTGGGTAAAAGGCACTTCTGAGCCTTGCGCAGCCCACACAAGGGCCTGGCACAATTCACTGTGCTCAGGTGCTGCTGTTATCCTACTCCCCTAGGGAGCATGTTGCCCGAGAAAGGGAACAGGAAAGAGGAAGGGACATGGTTCCACCATATCTCACTAGCACCAGCCAACAAAGATAACTGCTCATGCAGGGGCGTGGTAAACTGTATCCCCTCAAATGGATATAGTTAGTAAAAAACGATTGAACTAGGAAGGGAAGTTTTTACTACACCAAACAAGGAAGGAAACCCTCCTGTTTTTAACTGAGGAGCAGAGCCATGTCCTCCCTGCTCCACCTTACTTTTTAAACCTCTGGGATTATTTGTGGGTATGCCATCTCTGGACAGCCAAAAGCTTCAGTAGGCCCACACGAAGAAATCTCAGTGAGTGAAGTAAACCCTCCAGGCCTATTCCACCACACTTGTCAATGATTGCTACATGAATAGTTCTATTGAATCCAAAGCAAGCTGCTACTAAACATGAGTAGGGGTGGCAGAATCTAGCTCTGATATGGCCACATTTCTAAAACTTGTGACATAAATTGCACCCACGGATATTGCACATGCAAAACCTACAACTGCATTTACACATAATGACCCGTCTACCCACACAATCATCTAGTTTGCACAGGCAAATACAAGCTCTTTGTGCAAGTGAACATTTTGCATGTGTAATTTAGGCAGTCTGTTTTGAAAACTTGATCCAACATTTTTCATATTTATCATGGTCTCACAAATTGTCTCTTTCTGTAGCTGGTCTCATGACTTCATCTCCCCACCCACCCACCTCACAGCCTTTGCTTTTCACTGTAATAGCAAAACTTGACTGAGTTTACAAGCTTTCAGAACGCATGCATAAAACCAGATTAACTAAAGTACATATTTTTTATAATAGTTTGCTGCAGCTTTAGTTTTCTGGGAAAGCAGGGGTTCTTCCAGCTGACAGTATGCTACCCATTCTTACATCTTCTTACATGTGGTGGCTGATCAGCTTGCCGTTCTGTTGAAGTCTTCTAGAAAATCTGGCAGGGTAATCAACTGAAATGATTAAGGGGGGTAAAAAACCCTAAGTACACAGGCATCCCTGAAAGGGCTGTAACTATTGCTATGAGTGGTAGAGCTTCTGTGTCAAAAATAAAACAAATTGCTCGAAAAACTCAATAACCTGAACGGAGCAATTCTATTATTCTATCTGATGACCTACAAAGGCATTTAGAGACTTGCAGTGGTCAGCCAAGCTGTCTTCCAAAGCTATTGGGTTATTACAGTATTGAGCACTACAGTGATTTGCTGCAGTGTTGAATACTGCGGCTAACTACACTAATACCTCGGTTGGCCACAGAAAGTTAATTTAGAATCAATCAGAAAGAGCACTGTTGCATCCTATAGTAATGCTGCCATTTTAGCATCACAGTAGAACATAGCACCAATCAGTTCAATTTACCAACAGTTAACTGGAGAAATGCTCAATAGAACCTTGACTAAACCAAACTGAACCTATCCAAGCTTTAAATATTTCTAGTGGGAAAGAGGCCTATCATTATAAGCAGAATATTCTATTCTGTTTATTATACAAGTGTAATACAGGAGTCAAAGAGCAATTAAAATAGCTATTCAGGTCTTCCTTGGAAGCTGACGTTAAATATTTTTCCAAACTTGTTTGACAAAGCAGAACAAGTTCAGTAAGACATAACTCAACAGTTTTAAAAGATCTTATTAATAAAACAAATAGGACCAAATTACCATTTGATGCAACACCATTCAAGTCAACAGAGTTACACAGGAGATGAATTTCGTGGATACTGTCAATCAGTCTTCCTTTAATCCTCCTTACATTTCACTCATCATATGGTACACATCCCCCCCCACAGTGTAGAGATTTTAAAAGGTCATGTCTTAACCAATAAAATACATGAATCTGTACTATACGGAAAACAAAACCTTAACCAGTCATCCAAAAGTGACAACAGATTACCCAGAAGGTTGCATCCCACTGCACATCAAAGGTCATCTCTGCTTAGGAACTAGAATCAAAGAATCAGTGAATGTATGAAAGAGGAAATAAAAGCCCTGTCAAAAAAATTAACATTCAGGAAGAGAATTGCATTCACAAAATAGCTGATGCAGAGCCACCAAGGAGGTAAGTCATTCTGGGAATGAGGACAAGATACCACACTGCTGGATCTTTAAATAATGGAGAAAAACAATTCTGATATTTCCTACATTAGTCCATATTTTCCTTCAAGATTCCCCACATCTGCAAACAAACTCATCTCCCCTTATTTTTACTTCTTTCATTTCTGTAGGACTACTTCACTGTGATCCTAACAAATAATATATACCTTGCTGATGTCAATTCTAGATTCTTTTAATCCCTGAAACTGGATTTCATCTCTATTATTTCAATCACATTCTTGTGAGAATTACACATGTGCTGCTGTAATACTGGGACTATACTGTATATCCCACTTCAGCTCAGGCCTCGACAAATGTATGTTTCTGATGTCACCATGGGGACTAGTTTTCGTAGCCTGTCGCCTAGCTCCACTGCAGAAATATAATGGAGGAGTGCCCTCTGGCGACCAAAAGTGAAACTGCTGGCGCCTAGCAGGGAGCCAATTTCATCGACCCCTGCTTTAGCTGCTGGCACTGTACCTTACAAAAGACTATAGGATTTTAGGAGAACAAAAATGGCACAGGCATGTAGTGAAAATACATTGGTTTCACGCATCCATACTACTACCACAATAAATCTGATACATGTTATATAATATAAGAACATTAGTATCTGTAAAACACAATTCTCTCACAATAAGGACTATAAATTAGAAACAGAGTTGGACAAACTGGCACCCTGCATCCCTGAAAAACTTGGCCTACAGCATTGCTGCATCCACAGAATGAGCATGCCTACATCCAACAGCACTGAAGCAAACTTGATAGCCTGACCATAACAAATTGCAGTTAACTGGGAGGCACTTCTAATTGTCAAATCATGGGGATCTCTGACACTGGGACAGGGGAATTAGGAGGACAACATGATTGCAGAAACAGCACAAAATAGCTACAGATGGCAGAAGAGTGAAGAAAGAGGAGCTTGAAAATTATGATTGTGTTGAGAGACTGGAAATGATTTCAAACTACAGATATCTGAACACACAGGACAAAGGTGGAAAAATGGAGGAAATGGGGGGAGGAGAAAAACAAAAGAACATAAAGAAATACCATTCGGCAAAACAGGGGAAAACTAAACTAAACTAAACTTCTGTTTGGCCACTTGACAGTCTCTCGGGCACCCAAGGGATTCAAGTAACTGAATCTAAAATTTCCAGAAAAACAGAATAATGAAAAATAAATCTTTTTTATATTTAAGTTATAAATATACATAATGCAAATACTGTACATAATAGAAATTAGATATGGAAAAGGCCTATTATATTATTACATAGTCCATCCTTTTGACAATGCAGAATTAAATAGACATATGGTACATAAACATTGGAGACCAAACTGCATAACCAGTTCTCATTAGTACAATACTGTAAAGTAAGGAATAAATACAAAATCAACACAGATATTCAGGTCTTTCTTGTAAGTTTGTTAAATATTTTCCAATGTCTGTTGGCCAAAACAGTAAGTTTTAATGATAGCTCTTTTGAAGGATATTCTTAATGCAATGTCTAGGGCCAAATTCATCCTTGCTGTATGGGACAGCTCATGTAAGTGTTCATTATATATATATATAAAATGAACACTTACATGAGCTGTCCCATATCCTTATAAGTGCTGGATTATATATATATAATCCAGCACTTATAAGGATATGTGACACATTTCATATAAAAATCTAATTATCTTGATTTTTATGTTTTATTTTCATTTGCTGTTAATGATTCCATTATAACCTACTACTTGCTGCAGTTTGATTTTTATTAAAAAAATCAGAAAGGTAAAAAAAAATTGAAGGCTAAAAATATGAAGATCAGTTCTGGAAAGGCAGGTGTTGTTTCACCAATGTTAAAAGAAGGTAACTATACCTGCTTTAGAAATGGGTGTACCACACTTGCATTCTGAAGGCTAATAAGATTTTTAAAAATCTTATAGGAACATTAAACAACTGCATTTTACCCACTATGTTATATAAAAGCTGTTTGTAACATTGCTATGTTTAGCCATCATCACGTAGCAAGCTGCAATAACCAGCTAAGACTGACTCATCCTATGTTTTTACATTTTTCAGCTTCCCTTCAATCTACCAGTAACCCTCAGAAAGTGGAGGTTAACCATAAAAACGTTTTTCTCCCACAGACACTTTCAGCGTTTTTCCTCACAGTGTTATTCTTGTGACAGATTATTCTTTTGCATAATTGCCATCAGACAACTCCTACTTTCATTGAGATCAATAACTACTGTATCTTAACATTATTTAGGGCCAGATTCTGATATGTTGATACTCTTATATATGCCAAGTAGCAGCTTACTCCACAAATAATCTCACTGAAGGTAACTCATGAAGTAAGTTACTACTCACATTGATTAAGGGCATATAGGCCCCAGTTCACCAAAACACTTAAACCATGCTCAAGTCTCATCAAATTCAATGGGACCTAAACATGTGTTTCAGTGCCTTCCTGACTAGGATGACTTCAGACTCTGCTTAAAATCAAACACATATTTAAGTTCTTTGCTAAATCAGAGGTGTAGTCTACACCACACAATTCTGAAATACTATGGGCTTGTTTACAATGACAGTACTACTGCTGTAGTGCTTAGCAAGGACACTACCTCCACCAACAGGAGAGCTTCCCTGAGAGCTGGTAGTTATATCAATGAGAGAAGGCCTCCCATCAACATAGCACTGTCTACTCCGGGTATTAGGAGAGTATAATTACATGGGTCAGAGATGCGTTTTCCACACCCTGAGCAACATAGTTATAAGTTTGTAATGTTGACCAGACTTTCGTGTCTGTTGCCTGTTATGTTGACTCTTCAGTAGAAACTGAGAGCCCTTAACACCCTACAGGAATGGCCCTATTAAGAACTACACTAAACAGAGTGCAATACTCATTTTTAAATAAGAATTAAAAATACTGAAATGTTAATGTTTTACATACTGAAATTTTTAAAGCCATACTGATTTTTAAAAGATTACTAATAATTGGGAAATAGATTATACCTAAGCAAATAGAAGTGTCCTGCTAGGGAAAAAGAACCTATGAAAAGTAAATTATATTTAGCACCCAATTTGTTTCTAGTCCCCTGAGTGGAGGGCATCTTGCCAGAATTTACTGTGAAGCCAATTGCAAGTGTAGGACTTAAACTGGCTCATGCATTATATCTGAGATAATTTAAGAGGAGTGTTAGTATGCATTTAGATTTCAAATGTTATTGTTCTGCTTTGTGAGGGGAAGGAATGCCTACTACTATCATTTGAAAATTCTGTAAATATTATTGAATTTACCTGGTTTAGTGTCTGCTTTTAGCCCCACATAATTGAAAAACAAAACATTAATGTCTCTGATGTTAAACAAGCTTTTCATTGTGTGGCTTTTTAAGAACAGAAAAGGCATAATTAGAAAAACATGTTTAGTGGAACCATCCAGTTTTCAGAAGAGAAAACAAAGCACTATTTACTCTAGACAAGAAGATTAAGCCCCCAGTTTGGCTGAAAGGATCCACACGAGTATGGCCTTCCAGATTTTGAAAGTTGAGACTCTGGCTTCCCTCAGTGTCCAAGCTATTCAAAACCCATTTTCCTTTGAACATGTGAGTTCCTATCACGGACAGGCACAAGGGGATGAATAACTCAGGCTAATGAGATCTACACCAGTGCAGAAGTTGAACAACAAATCAGAGATCAGATTCTCACCCTGTCCCTCTGTAGATACAATTTCCCTCGCTAACTTTGATAGAGGATAATATAACCTATTTTAAATAATCTTCATTTCAATTTGAGACACAGAACGCTGGAAGGCTATCTTGATGGCCAGTTGGCAGCTGTCTTGCCCCCAGAGTATTTATATTAAAGGACCACCTCTGCATGTCATGTGATGTTCTCCATGAAGTAAGATCTAATGTTTGTATACCTTTTTACTGTGTAGATCTACTGAGGAATGAGGAAGCTAAACAGAACAGCAGAAGTGGGATTGTGCAGTCGTGGTAAAGACACTCTTTACTCTCCTGAATCAGGATTAGGCTTCACAGGTGCCAAGCCACAAAATCCCTTGGAGTTTCCATTATTCCGCTGCTGTTAAGCCAAACACTTTCCTGAATAGAGAGTTTCAAATTTGTAATGGAAATGTTAACAATTTAATGCATGTGAAAAGTATATTGGCTGCCTGGATGAAGAAATAATTCTTTATACATAGAACAGATACTGCATGAGCAACAGCAGTACACTATACTCCCCCAGCTTCCTATTCTGCTTCAAATCTGACTAGGAGCAGCACCTCTTCTACAATTGCTAGGCACAGTAATTTTGTCATTGTTTCTATTCAGTCCTTGTCTTCTATGCTGAGACTGACAAAAACAGTATCATTTTTTTATGTGGACAACTGTTCACTGGGAATGATGAGACCGTCAAATCATTTTAAATAGTCCAAAACATAGCCAGAACATGGTGCTAACTTTCACAGCTACAAACCTATCTCCAAACTCAAATAGTTACTAAAAGGCAAAAAGATCCGTATCTTATTTCTTATCCTCTAACCAGCTACTCCTCTATGTAAAATAATTCTTGCCAGTTCATACTAATCATCCCAATCTGATAGGTCTTCATTATCCAACTTGAAATAAACATCCCAACATATTGTATTTTGACTTATGTCATCTGATTTATGCTATCCTTGCAGTGAAGATTGTTGTAAATATTCTAAAGTTAGCAATTGTATTGACAGAATACGTAGTGCTTGTATTGTTTGATACAATATAATGGAATGTATTGCATAAATATAAAGTGCATTCAGGTAAAAACTGGTATTATGTGGAGCTCTAGTGGCAGTAAGGAAGTAAAGCAGCACGTAACACCAAGTGTGACAATGGTGGTGGTTGTCCTGAACCTGAAAACAGAATAGTTGGTAAGTGACAAAATTAATTTAAATAGTTAATATGAAAAGAGAAAACTGTTTGATGCTTCAGGAACATGGACTACATCTCTGTATGCAAGCATAATACTGTGAAGAGTTTAGTTCTTTAGTACTAAATCTTGAACTTTCATTCTTTCTATAGTTAGGCATTAGGAATATCAAATCCAGGCTGTATGCACATGACTTGGGAGGGTGGGGGGAGGAAGGGACAATTTAATAAAATTAATAATGCTTGCTCTCCCCCCAAAATTATAATGTTTCTTATTCAAACTAGCTAAGAATTGAATATCTTTGTGCATTTTGTTAAACAGTCCTTTTCCAACAATCATATCATCCGTTTCATGCTAGGTGATAAGATTTGTATATAGGGCAGTAAAAAAAAAAAGTGCTATCAGCAAAATACTATATCAGCTATGACAAAGAGTTTCATTCCTTGGGTTCAATAATCCCCTAAAGCTCACGAATTTGTCATTACTTAATTTCTTGACTAGAAGAGCTCCTTCCTTAAACATTACTTTGCCATCACACATCCTACTGACATAAAAATATTTTTCAAAAAACCATTCGTCAAATATTAACTCATTCTACCACATCTTTCTATGCATGCTAACATCCCCATCTTTTAAATATCCATTTTTGTCAACATAATACATATGTAGTATACTCTAGATTCATGGTGCCACCCCACACACAATGGGTGCCAATGCTCCTACAGCACCTACTGAACACCAGCACTACCTCCATAACTTCTGAGAAGAAAAAATGGTCTTTTGTATATATCAAAAGAAGTCTAATAAATAAAATAAAATTAATTTTCAGCAGTTACCTGAAAAAATAGCACCAGACCACAAGTAGTAGAGAACACAACATAGGAAAGGACCATGAAACTGTTGCTCGACTTCACAAACAATTGATCCTACTACTACAGGACTCTCTGAAGTTCTTGGGCGTATTACCTGAGTAAGACTTCAGGACTGGATCCATGTTTCTTAAAATAATATTCTGTATGAGACTGTCACTTTCTAGAAATACCATTTTATCCACCATGAAGAAAGAAAACAACAGATACCTGGAAAGTTTATAGGTATACTAGAGCAGATTTAAACCAAACACTGAAGCTGCATGTACTTAACATACTAGATTCTCCTTTTGAAAAAAGCCAGAGGCTTACAGGGAATACATTTCTTCCCCATGTGGTGCAAATACTTCGTTATACTTTTTACTTTATGAGCTGCCCCTCATCTAATCATGTTTTCATGAATATTTTATTCTAATCTTATGCCATCAAGGATGGAAATAGGCTATCACTCTGGGCTTTACCCTCTCTCTCTCAAAGACTCAGTTGTTTATTAAAAGTAGTGTCCCCTCTGTTATATTTAATATGTGCTGTTATTACATGGCTGCCGGACAGGACACAGAATAAAAAGAAAAAGGTCAAAATACTCTGACTCCAAGGAAACCATTTCAAAGCTGTTCCTGTTTACCTGCTGGGCAGTTGCACTCTGGAGGCGCTTCCCTTGCTATTCTTATTTTTGCCAAATGCTCATAGGATTTCTGTGGGGTAAAGAGGAAACATTAGCAAACTTGGTAAGCATTAGCTCACTCCATTCCAGGCAAGATTATAGACTTGCATGTGTTAAACTATGATTTACAACTATTTGAAAGACTGCATAATTAATGATGACTTGGACTTGATTCAAACTGTATTGGTGACATATACACCTCTACCACAACTCAAGCATTTTGCATGCATACGTACACGCAAGAAAAAGAAAACTGAGTTTCTACCGATCCCTGCTTTATTTGTGCAGTCTTACATCTCCATACAAAATATCCTCCCACCAACCTCTCCTTCCAGGTATATGGAATAAATGCAGCAACATGGGTTTGTCAGATGAGACAAGAATCAGTTAATAACATTATACACAAAGATTAACTATTCTATCATATTATTTCAGCAACTGCTGCCAAATGGATAGAAAGCTCTTCATGAGAGCCCTTGAAACTCAGACCTTATTTTAACAGCCAGGTCGACAGGCTTCTTCTTAAGCCTTAACTTTTCTAACCAATGCTTCCCAAGTAAAGTGTTTATTGGGATCTATAATACTCAACTAAAAGGGCTTCCCTACGTCTCCCTGAGATCACAATGTCTTTTACACAGGACAAGAATGAGTTCCTGTCTCTACCCTCAGTCATAGAAGCCTTTGGCAATTTCACTTTGCTGCCAGAGCCAGTGTTTCTTTCTACGAGGGGTCCCCCTTGCTTTCATTTCCAGGATAAATTCCGCGGAGTACGTTTGCTCACACATGAGTGAGACGCAAACAAGCTGGACACGGCTCTTTAGAAGTCCCGTGCGGGACGCCCCAGTCCCACCCATGGCCACCACCAAGTCTGCCGCACCTGAGCTAGGAATCGCTCCACTTTCTCTTGCATCACTGAATTGAGCTGATCCAGGGAGAATCCAGGCAGCAGCTGGGAGGAAGCAGCCGCAGCAGAGAAGTCCCCTTGGGCGCTCTCAATGGCAGAGACCCTCGCGTGCAGATCGCTGGTCTTCACCCCCAGGTACACGCAGGAGGTTACAGACACCACTGACAGGAAAGCAGCCAGCAGCGCACTGGAGGGCAGAGTCCAGCTAGGGCAGCCTCGCTGTCCCCCCAGGCTGCTCGGCGCCCCGTTGCCATCCTGTCCCTTGGCTTCTTGGCTTTTCCCCAACATGCTTTTCCGCCCTGCAAAGGGAGCCGGTTTTCTTCGCCCCCCACCCCCTCGGTGGGGCAACTGGTTCACAGAGGCAAAAAACGGAGGAAAAAACAAAGAGAGATCGAGAACGGGCTCCCCGCTTTCAATGCAAGGCGACAGCACGGAGCTCAGCCTTCATTGCCAGCCTCACCAGGGGGCTCAAAACCCAACCATCCAGCAGAGGCCGAAACCCCCTAAACCAGCCAGAGCAACCGAAGCAAGCAGGGCTTCCAGTCCCCCACCCGCCTGGAGAAAACCCCCTGCGCGAAGTCTCCCAGGAGTGGCGTCTGCACACGCCCGGCCACTCGTCAGCGAGGTTTATTTCAGGTGCACGGGGAGGAGAAGGGGGGGCTGAGGCCGCCCTCCCGGAGATGGAGCAGACGAACTTGTTGCTTCTCCCCTCCACCTGGCGATTCCGCTCAGGAGTCGCAGTCCGACAAGACGAGAGGGAACCAAGCAAGTGGTTACAGCCGCGGCTTCCCCCGAGCGCGTTTGCAGCCCCCCGTCTGTGGGTGCGCGAGCCCTGGCTATCCCTCGCGCGCCGTGTGTCAGTAGCACAGAGCAGCAGCAGCAGCCACCGCCCCCCGGCGCTCCCCCTCTCCTGCTCCGCACTGGCCAGAGCTCCCGCTGCACGCGCGCGCCTCCTCCAAGCCCCAAAGAGAACCTCCCGAGCCTCATTAACATAATTTATTCACCTAAGCGGAGGGGAGGTCGCCCAGCCCCGCACCCAGCGCGAGGAGGGGGCGTTCGGCTCTTTGCATAATTTATGCAGAAAGCCGGCTCACTCACCCAAAGCTGGTTGGCTGCCCCGGACCGCTCATTAGAGGCGGACGGGCCAGTTGGTAGTGGGGGATGGGGGTAGGGCTGCTCCACGCGGGGCCGGCTTCTGGTGCAAGCTCCTGTTCCCTGGTACTGGGGTTGGGCTCTGCAGCTTGACCGAGAAGAGCCTTGCACTTTTCTTCTGGGGGCTATTAGAACGCTGCATCGTCCACCTGAGTAGGCGGGTGGTGTGTGGCTTCAGCACAGCGTTTGGCTCCCCTCCAGATTCTGCCACAAACTCCTCTTGAAAGCCTAGGCAATAACACTACTTATTGTCTGATACGCCACGACTTAGCATTTCTCTGTCCACAGAACTCCCAGTACAAAGCTGGATAAGCAGCATTCTCTTTGTGTTACAGCTGAGGAAACTGAGGCACGGATCCATTGTGTGACTGGTCTTCAAAGTCACATAGCCATTCAGGATACACTGCAGTAAAACACTAGCACCCAGCCTAGGGCAACTGACTTTAGCTAGCAGAACTATAAAATTGCACTGTAGATATGGCTGTTTAGGCTAGAGCTAGGGATCTGGGTTCTAGGCGGGAAAGGGGTCCCCTGAGTCCCTGGAAGCTGACACTAGCAAGGTGCAGCTGTTTCACTGCAGTCTAGACATACTCTTGCTGGTGACGTTTAGGAACAGAAGCCAGGTTTTCTAACTCTCAGTACCATACTCCATCAAGTGCAGCCACTTTCTGACTCAGTTTCCCTGTCTGTGAAACAAGAGTGATAATGCTCAGCTATTCATTCCCTGTGAAAAATGGCAGGTATTGCCACACGCAAGTACTAGATGCAGAATTTCACATTATTTATATAGTGTTGCCATTTCTAAAGTAGCTGCACAGCTCTTTAAGAATAAAAAGTACAATTGTGTGCAGGATGTAATTGTTATTTGCAAGGTGAGTGTTCAGACAGATTCTCTGTGTTTCTTTCCCATGGTTCACACACAAATTCTGTTTCACATGAGAGACCTGTGCTTGTGTAGTCATTTTAGCTAGTGGAGCTTTATTTTTCCTGTTTCTTTACCAACTTACTTCTCCAGCACTGCATGCACTAATGGATTTTCATTATTCCTGTTTTGTATGACTAGAAAAGAAGCGTGAACATGCAGTGAATAAGCAAATGACCTAGGGGCTAGATTAGTTTTTGAGCTCTCTCCTTCCTTCTAACGCTGCATTTACCTGTTGTTTTGTTTTTCCATGTTAGACACAACACAATGTAGTTGTGAGTTGCTGTTGACTAAAACTAATGCTTAGCACTTATATAGCACTTCTCATGCACAGCAAACTTTTCAAATGTTAAAGGCCTGTTTAGTCCTTGTTCATTCTGGGGGGCACTTACTCACATGAATATTCCCAGCGAAGACAATGGAACTACGCACATGAGAAAGTGCACAGGGCACTAAATAAGGACACCACAATCTGACTTCAGAGTTGGTCAGGCAATACAGAAAGTGATCTGCAAATATTTTCACAAAGAAAAGCAGCAAGTTCAGGGGAGAGTTATTTTATTTTTATGGAATCATTTGTTTGTTAGGGATATTCAAACAGTGGCCCCTATCATGAAAACATTTGCAAAACACAACAGCATTGTGCATTTTAGCATGAAGAATTATTTTTCTGAAAATGTGTAGAACTGCATTATTCATAGTTAGGCATTTGCTGTTTGTCATATTTTTTTTCCTTTAAAGTTCTAGGTACTCAGCCAGTGAGCAAAACTAATCCCATGCGATTCTAGGTGATCAGTCACTTGCTATAAATAGCAAACAGTTGGAGTGAACAGTTTACAAACCCCATATAGGTCAAAATCATGCAAACTATTCAGTCAACTCAGAGGAATAATGAATTCTTTCTTAGACTTAATTCACAAACTATTTGCTAACAGTAAAGGGTTGAATTTGTATCCAACATTCACAAGTATAACTTGACCATATGAAACAACAATCACTCCACCTCCTCATGGTAAGCAAGCATTTGTCATCCGTTTTACACCTGGGAATACTAAAGAAAAGAGTAGTTAAGTGTCTCGATTGAAGCCACTGTTAAAGTCAAATCATTCCTGTACCTCTCTCTACTATATTTTGCATGTATCACGAGTAGGTGCTGCATCATGTAGATTAAGTTGAAATTCCCCCTTGAGATCCAGGGTGGAAATGGCAGTTTATTTCCATTTCAGTGCAGAAACAACCTCTCTCTAGATCAGGGGTGTCAAACTCATTTGCTAGAGTGGGCCAGATTTGACTTAAATGTACTTCAAGTGTGCTGTACATACCATAAATCAAAATACTACTGCACTCTTGCAGCATCACGGAGTGCTATGTACGCGAAACTGCGCTCCGCAATATCACTCCCTCTCTCTCTGTTAGGGAGAGTGTGTGGTCTCACATGCCCAGCACTCCATGATGTCACGAGACCTGACACTCTCGCAGTATTGCTTAGCGCTGGGTATACGAGTGTCACAAGAATATTATATTTTTAGAAGATAAACTGCGAGATCTCATGCAGGGAATAAGGCACTATGCTTCATTTATTGTAAATACAAAGAACTTTATCAAAAGAAAAGAGACAGTTGCTTAATCGCCTACTGCAGTGTCCTTATTCACACACACACACAGTTCTGCAAGAGAGAGATAGTTACCAACCTCAGCATTGCTCAAGTCAAACTATTGGCCAGATAGTTTGAGCTCAAGGATGGAACAGAGCAGGGGTCCACTCAGTCATGACACGATGCTCCTTGGAGTTTGCAGAACGAACCCAAAGTCCCAAATTTTCTTCACCCTTTTGATAGGGCCAAACCACAAAGTCAATCAGTGTGTCATGTCATTCCCATCTTTTACAAAATAATGAACATGACATCTTTCTTGTCTGATTCCTATTGCAAACTTTATCATGTTGATGTTTTAATGTCCTTGATAGGTGCCATCTCCTGATAACATTACTTGCACATTCTTCTGCCACCTGGACCTTGCGAGATCTTATCACAGGTCCAGTACTTCTCACCTCTATGAACCATTCATGCATACCATTTCAATCACTCTTAAAATTTACTATCTATCGCTACTTTACTTCTTAAAAGAAAACTTAATCACAGCAAACTTCTACAGGAGTGTTACATAATCATAATAAGACATTTTGTTACAGTCTTTGGGGTCTGTGTCTCTGTTTCAATCATTGTCTTATCACTCTTATTCAGTTTCTTTCTTTGTGTCTTACCCTTAAACTGTAACATTATCTGTTTGTGAGCGTTTGGTGCCTGTCTGGTGTCTCAATGTGTTTCATTGCTTAGAGTCACAGGATGTCTCTTTAGTTAACATAATGATTGTCAGTGGAATGTTTTTACCAAGGTTGAAAAAAGGGTTACATGCTCAGATTTAAGCTCTATATTTTATTTTGGGGCCTAGTGAGGCCTACACGAGACCACATTCTTTCTCTCTCTCTCTCTCTCTCTCTCTCTGTTAGAGAGAGAGTGCAATCCCACCGAGTGCAGTCATGGGCCGGATGGAAGAGGTTTGCAGGCCATGTTTGACATCCCTGCTCTACATCCTTCTATGCCACAAGCTGGGGTTAGTGTTATCCATAAATCATATCTGAGTTGGCATAATATGAAAAGAGACATGTTTGGCCAAAGAGGGGTGTTTGTACATCCGTGCTCCATATCTCACCATCTTCAGTTTGGATTAGAATAGGTTAGTGTGAAAAATACTTCGTGCCAGAAATTAAACCAATTCTCTGAAACCATCTGTATGTCTAAATACATCTACCGTTATAATGGCCACCAAGCAACCTTCAGCAATCCAGATCACCATATTCCTATTAGACATGATACCTCTTGCCCCCTCTAGCCCTTGTACCTATATTCAGAAAAGTCACAAGAAACCTTCAACTTTCTGCTGCCCAAAACATGTAAGTAGTTCCTAACCTTTGGCTCATGGGCCAAAAATTGTCCATGCGGGCTTTCAAAGTAGCCTGTGGCTCGCCTTCTGCTGGCTGCAAGAGGACTGCTTAAGGATGCCAGATAGAGTGTGTTTGGACGGTGCTAAAAATCAGTGCAGGCTCTTTGCTGCAGCCAAGGGGATGGGAGATCAGCGTTACCCTCCCCCTGGCTGTAGCATGGAGAACAGCAAAGTGCTCCACCTAGGTAAGGGGTCTGCAGCCTATTGTTCCAGAGCTGCATGCAATTCTTTGGCCGCCCCTTTACAGCTCTGAGTAACCCCCCATCACTGGGGAGCCCTGCAGGCAGCCCACACCAGGCTCCAGGCTACCCACCACCACCAGGGGACCCTAGTTTGTCAGACAAAATGCTCATGAAAACATTTGTCCAGAGAGCAACAGATAAATATGAAATAGAATTAAAATCTGTATTGACTCATTGCCCTATGCACGTATATTTCTTACTGTCCTTGAAACACACAATTGAGTGGGTGTGGGCAAATGCATGTCAATAGGATGATCATTTTGTTTTTCTCTTTTACAAAGAGCCTGAAAAACCACCACAGTGGTTTTCAGATAGAAGCTTCTTCATTCACCTGGCCATGCTTGCCCTGTGGCTAATAGCAGGCGGTAGTGTTTTATTATTGGTAGTTTCATGTTTTTGAACTACAAGGGATAACTGGGTCCAAACATTTAAGCTCCTGCTTCAGGAGTGAAACATGTAGAAGATCAAAGGAGTGAGCGGTTAATTTAACCATCCTGATACAAAAACTGTACTTCAGCTATTGTTAGTTACAGATAAAGTGTGTTCCATATACAGTCAACTTACAGAAAATTTATAGTACCTGCTCTGTATTTGGTAACTAACTAGAACAAGACAGTTTGAAATAAGAATTGTACCTCAGATATTATAGCTCAAGCTATGTACTTGTACAGGTAGAGTACAAAGGCTGTGTCTACACTTGCAAGTTAGATCAACTTAAGGAGGCTTAAGTTGACCTAACTTAGTCCTCATACACACCAGGCTTTCATTAAGTCGACTTAAGAAATTCCTTAAGTCGACTTAATGAAAGCTTAGGTCGACTCAATAAGAACCACCGGTTAGGTCGACCTAACCCTTAGGTTTACTCCTTAGGTCAACCTAAGTACAATGTGGACACTTAAGTCCACTTTATTAGATCGACCTAAGGGCAGTTAGGTCGACTTACTAAGTCCCTGTTTGGGGAAACCACTTTGTTAAGTCGAATTAATAAGGTCGACTTTAAGTCGACTTAAAGTCGACCTTATTAGGTCGACTTAACAAAGTAGACCTAACTTTTTCTAGTGTAGACATAGCCAAGAAGTCCCAGATCTGCTACAGCTAAATTCAAAAGGCAGTTAAAAAAAAAAAAAAAAAAAAAAAGGAAAAGTTTCTAAATAAGATCTGTAGAGCTGATGGGGTCCTAGACTCAAAGCAACATTGCTCTCTGACAAGAAGAGGTTGATCTTCTTGACTCCTTTGAAGATTCAAATCTCTAAGTGACACATTTCAACAGATCTATCTGACCAGAACAGAGGCATTTATACCAAATGCTACTGTTTGATTTTCACGAGTCTGCATTTGAAGATGTGGATGGGTTTGGCAGATATGCATTTCTGTCAGACAGGCTAGTGTCTGAAGTTATTTTACATTTTCACTTCCAGTGTGCCTCATTCTGCTTCACCAATATATAGCTGGGTTTCTTTACCAGATATAACAGACCTCTGATGGTATATTTTTCATTAGAAGCAATCATCTACTGAAACTGCAGGCTACATTGAGCTTAGGCAACATATTGTATCTATGGTCAAGAAATTCAGGAGACAAACTAAATACAAGTTAAATTTTGAATCTGATATTCTGCCTTGGGGCTCTGGTTCCACACCCAGAGAGTGAAACTTAAATAGTTAATGTAGTCATCAAAACTCCAAGATGGAGTTTTAGCCTCATATTGCTGTGGTTAAGTTGGATTTATATATTACATGGATGTGAATTCTAGATCCAGGCAATTGCTTCCTCCTTCCACTCTTCTCTATTCCTCTCCGCTTCACACCTTCCACCCAGAGAGGATCTCACCTCCTTCTCACATGGTTTATGGTTAATTCACATGATATATGAGTGGGAAATCACAATCAGGAGTTATGACGTTGTGGGCGGGGGGGTTGCATTCATTGTCCTTAACACTGCAGACCCATGATTATACCCCCCAGTTATCATATTCAACATTTTGCAGTAGGGTGGGTGGCATTTCACTTAAACAGTAGCATTCATTTCACAGACTCTTGTCACATAATGCTGCAAAGCCCCAGCTCTTTATATTTTGCGTGGTAGTTTCTGTCACTGATTCAGCCTGATTTACCCCTCTGAGAATAGAGGAGTACCCTTCACTTGCCTTTTACCTATCAGGTCAGACACACCCAGGGGGAAACTCACCTGCTAGCTAAAGGAAATTCAGTAACACGACCCTCGGCCAGGGAAGGGAAGCTTTAATAGCAATCCTGCCACCACTCTGTGCTCTCAAATGCACAGTTCATTTCCCTGTGCACTTTGTGGGCCACATCGATGGGCTTCAGGCCCACCAGCAAAGCTCATGTCACTGTGGCTGAGACAAGCTAGTGTACAATCTAGCTAGTAGGACAGATCTAAGGGTTTGTTGACACTATGAGTTCTATGAGGATTTCCACGGTGCACTATCAAATTATGCATTAATTGCTCCATGTAGACCCTGAGGGTGTGCACGGAAGGTTCTCCAATTGCACTTTAACATAGTGTTGCTTCAGACAGCACTATATTAATGCACACCAACAGGGTCTACGAGGGCCAGTTCACATGCAATCTATTAGTGCACTTTAGAAAAAACAGCCCCATGGAGCACATTACCCCACTATGTCAAGAGGCTCTTAGAGACTAGGGCCCCATTTCAGCAAGGTACCTAAGCACATACATAACTTTAAGTACTTAAGTAATCCCATTGAAGTCAATGGGTCTATTCACATGCTTAAATTTACACATGGGCTTATGTTCCTTGTTGAATAAGGGCTTGATTAAGGCTATGTACACACGGCAGACTTCTCCTGCAATAAGTTGTTGCGGGACAAGCAAAGCGCTATAAATATAATGCTTTAACGTGTCCACACAGCACTCCTTGTAGCGAAAAGGAGAGTTCACACGCTCCTTTGAATTTTCGCTTCAAGGAGCAGTGTGCATGGTGAGCACCTGTGCCACTATGCACTGCTGCAGCCAGCCTTTGGGCTGGCAGCGGGGCTGTCCCCCGGCTAGCTGCTCCAGGGGTTCCCCCACAGGGCTGGAGCCCACTGCTGGGGCTGGAGCCCCACTGGGTGTGTCCTCCGGAGCTCAGCCACCCAGCTTGGGGCAGCCCCTGCCGCCACCCCAAACCAGCAAGCCGGGGGGCTTGAGCTCCGTGCACATGCCTGGGGCTCAACTACTGCCATGGCTGGGGCTCAAGCCACCAGCGGCAGCTGAGCCCCAGCACGGCAGCAGGGCTCCAGCTGTGGTGGCAGCTGAGCCCCGGCTGCGGGACCCGGGTTCAAGCCGCCTGCGGCAGTGGGGCTTCAGCCATCAGGGCTCCTGGTGGCTAGACCCCCGCTGCTACACAGAGTCCCTAAAGGCGCACGGTTTCGGGTGGCTTGAGGAACTCCCAGCACTCATGGCAGCTGGAGCGCCGTTCCTACTTGTCAATTTCATTTCTCTGC
This sequence comes from Pelusios castaneus, assembly GCA_007922175.1. NCBI lineage: Eukaryota > Metazoa > Chordata > Testudines > Pelomedusidae > Pelusios > Pelusios castaneus. The sequence goes on from ML685791.1 coordinate 5,477,921, forward strand.
TAGAGCAGTGAAATTGACAAGTATGATAGCTCCGGTGTCCCAGAGTGGCCTCCACTGGCGCTCTGGGACATTTCCGGAGGCTAACCCGCAGTGAGTGTACACACACACTCTATTGTGGGACAGACGATCCATGGTAAGCATTACCATGATTGTATGGGTGGTTTACCTGTTGCACGGCAAGAGGGCTGTTGCCGCGCAACAGGCAACATTGTAGTGTGTATGCTCACAGCCTTATCGCATGGTAAAGCTCCTTACCGTGCGATAAGGCTGTAGTGTGTACAAGGGCTGAGATGAGAATTTGCTTAGTGTGCAGAACTTCATGAATGCAAGTTAAGAATACTTGTATTGCTTCCACTTATCCACCTCTATTGTAATGAATATCTGGCAATTACATTATTTATATTACTGTAACTGGGTTACTTGTGAACGCATAGGGAGTAAAACGTTAACTTCAAAGCAAGGGTTGTTTCATGTGAATATACATTGCTGAACAATTCAATGGGCAGCTGCTACTCACCAAAATCCATGTGGGTCAAGATGCTTTTCAGCTTGCCTTAGGTGAGCAAGATCTATAAATACTGATCCAAGGGAATGATCCTGCATTTTTTATCAATTTGGATGCTATCAGGGAGCATCCCTGATACAAGGCGGAGATCCCCAAAGCCATTTTGGGAAGCCCTGAAAGACCTATGGAGAAGAACTAAGCAGATTCACCATCTCTGCTATCATTTTGGACTTACAAACTGACTCACCTGTTAGGCATTTTACCTGCTTTAACCTCTCAATCACTCTTGTTTCTTTTTCCTAGCTAATAAATCTTTAGTTTACAAAAGAAATTGGCTTCAGCTTTGTCTTTGGTGAGATCTGAAATATACCTTGACCTGGGATAAGCGACTAGCTCTTTGCTGCTGGGGGTAACCAAATGGGTGATGATTTTTTGTTTTAATAGTGTTTCATCATTAAGTCCAGTTTGTGTGGTAATATAGGCTGGGGTATGTAAGGGGACTGGATGTGGTTCCATGTTAAGAGAGTATATTGATACAAGAGCACACATTCGTTGCTTCCTTAATTAAATGTAAATATAGAGTATGCTACCAGTTTGGGTGTGTCTGCCCTGTTTTCTGACAGTCTGAGCAGAGACCAGCACTCTTAGTTATGAGGTTCTCTGGGCCCCATGACAACACCGTACTCCAGTTCAGACCTTATCAGCACGGAGTAAGTGGCAAGTATTACTTCTTGTGTCTTGCTTATAACACTCCTGCTTCTGCATCCCAGAATATTTCCATTTTTTGCAATAGTGTTCCATTGTTGAATCACAATTAACTTGTGACTCACTTTGACCTCCAGATCCCTTTCTGCAGTATTCCTCTTTAGGCAGTCATTTCCCCTTTTGTATTTGTGCTGTTGATTATTCCTTCTGAAGTGGAGTATTTTGCATTTGTACTGATTGAATTTTATCCTATTTACTTGTTCAGACCATTTTTCCCATTTAGAATTTTAATCCTATCCTCCAAAGCACTTGCAGCCCTTCCCATCTTGGTATCATCTGCAAACTTTATAAGTGTACGCTATACCGTTATCTAAATCATCAGTGATAACTTATGTTCAGAACTGGACCCAGGACTGATTCCTCTGGGCAGGGCCAGATTTAGAGGCAGGTGACCCAAATGATCACCTGGTGAGCCAGGCTTGGGGGGGACACTAGAGTTGGGGTGCTGATTTTGTTGTTAGTGACAAAAGAAAAAACAGAATGCTTGAAGTAAAATGTTTCAGATATTCCATATGTGGATTAATCTTTCACTAACCTGGAAGAGCTGCAATGAGAGTAAGGCCAGTGAGGTACCAAGTGTCTGAGGTTTACGATAGCCTGATGGAACTGGTGCACTCAAGTAAAGCCAAGGCCGGAATCCACAGTGAGGCACACAGCCTGGCAAACTAGACCACTGACTTCAAATTTCTGGTCTCAGTTGTGGTTTGGCATGATATCCTGTTTCAAGTAAGTGTTGTAAGCAAGGCATTAAAACTTAGTCTATGGACATTGTAACTGTCACTATTTTGATGAGAAACTGCCTTGATTTAGTTGCATCCTATACAGACAATGGATCTAAAGATACCAGTCACTGCTGCCAAAGAAATGGTGAAAAACTTAGGAGCTGAGCCTGTCTTCAAGGAAACTCACATTCATTGGAAGAAGAGACAAGTTTGGTTACAAAGGCAATGAGAAGCTCAGAAGGAAAATTCAAGCGTTTTTTGATCGATCGTTGACATTGCTCAAATATCTATCAGAGAAAGATTCAGACAAATAAAGCACCACGAAAATACCTGGGGGAGGGGGAGAGGGGTATATGAACTTAATAAGCTCCAAGTGAACAGGAAAACATTCTTAAACAATTGTATGGCCCTTCATTTGACGCTGACACATGGGGAATGTTCAGATATCAGTGATAAAGACCTCTATGTCAAATTAGAAAACTTCCATCACATTTTGCCACACAGGAAAAGTTCAAGTTCTCCAATTCATTTGTGATGGAGAGCTCACTGACATTTTTCCTAATGTGTGGATAGCTTTGAGGATTCTGCTCACATTGCTGGCCACAGTCAGGAGTGGTGAGCAGAGCTTTTCATAATTCAACTTCATTAAAATGAGGCTCATGGCCAATAAGATACTGACATCGCTTGCTATTTTATCACTTGAAAAATGCCATTGGCCAGTTTTTGGATCTCTCTGATGCGATGCTGCAGTTCACAGGGACAAAGGGAAGAAAAGTGACCTTTTTAAACTAAAAGACTAGAGTTAACATTGTAAAGCTGTCATAAACCAACTAGGTAAATACAACCTAGATGGAGCTACTATAAGGTCAGTTTTCCAGCCAGTTACACACCCACCTTATAGTGTCTCCACCTAGGTTGTATTTACCTAGTTGGTTTATGAGAGGTCATGTGAGACAGTATCAAAAGCCTTACTAAAGTCAAGATATACCTAATCTACTGCTTCCCCCATCCACAAGGCTTGTTCCATTTCAAAGAAAGGTATTAGGTTGACATGATTTGTTCTTGACAAATCTATTCTGACTGTTACTTCTCACTTTATCATCTTCTAGGTGTTTGCAAATGATTGCTTAATTATTTGATCCACTGTCTTTCCAGGTATTGAAGTTAAGCTGATTGGTCTGTAATTCCTCAAAAAAGAAATCCTATTTCAATGGAATGAGAAGACCAGACTTTTGAGATAACTGATTTTTTTAGACAAGAGAAATGTAGTCAATCTAATCTACCTGGATTTCAGTAAGTCATTTGATACATTTGCACATGAGAAATTAAATTGAAGAAGATAAGGATTAATATGAGAATTGACAGGTGAATAAGAAACTGGTTAAAAGGGTGACTACAATGGGTCATACTGGAAGGAGGTTATTAGTGGAGTTCTTCAGGTATCAGTCTTGGGACCAATCTTATTTAATATTTTTATTACTGAATTTGAGACAAAAAGTAAGAGTGCACTATTAAAATCTGCAGATGACACACAGTTGGGAGGTATTGCCGAAACAGAGAAGGACCAGAATATCATATGAGAAGATCTGGATGACCATGTAAACTGGAATGGTAGAAATTAGATGAAATGTAATAGTGCAAAGTGCAAGGTCATGCTTTTTAGGACTAACAACAAGAATTTTGCTATAAGCTGGGGACTTACCACTGGTAAGTGAAAAAGGAGGAAAAAGACCTTGTGTATTGGTTGATCACCGGATGACTTTGAGCCATCAATAGGACACAGCTGTGAAAAAAGCTAATTAGGTGCTAGGATGCATCAGGCGAGGTATTTACAGTAGAGACAGGAAGTGTTAGTATTATTATACAAGGCACTGGTGAGACCTCACCTGGAATACTGTGTGCAATTCTGGTCTACTATGTTTGAGGAAGATGAATTCAAACGGGAACAGGTGCAAAGAAGGGCTACTAGAATGATCCTCAGAATGGAAAACCTATCTTATGAAGGGAGATTCAAAGAGCTTGAGTTGTTTAGCCTAACTAAAAGAAGGCTGAAGGGGGAGTTATGATTGCTGTCTATAAACACATTAAAGAGATAAATACCAGAGAGGGAGAGGAATTATTTAAGTTAAGCACCAGTGCAGAAACAAGAACAAATTAATATAAACTGGCTATTGACAAGTTTAGACTCAAAATTAGGCAAAGGTTTCTAATCATCAGAAGAGCAAAGTTCTGGAACAGCCACCTGAGGGAAGCTCTGTGGGAAAAAAACCCAAAGTGGCTTCAAGACAGAACTTGCTAAGCTTATGGAGGAGATGGGAAGATGGGACAGCTGACAAGGGCATGTTGCTCTTTGGCAACTGCCACTAGCAAAAATCCCTAATGCCTGGAAACAGGGCAGTAACTGGGGAGAGCTCTGAACTACTACTGATATCTGTATCTCAGGGATCAACCTGGTGAGTCTTCCTCAGCTGCTTAGGACCTAACTGATCAATGTAGTTGGGTTCAGGAAGGAATTTTCCCCTAGGTCAATTTGGCAGAGACCCTGGGGTTTTTCCACCTTCCTTGGCAGCATGGGACATGGGTCACTTTCAGGTTTAAGGTAATGTAAATGATGAATTCTCTGTACCTTGAAGTCTTTAAACAATATTTTGAGGACTTTAGTTAACTCAGCCTGTGGCTATGGGTCTATTTCATGAGATGGTGGGGGAGGGTCTGTGGCCTGCAGTGTGCCGGAGATTAGACTAGATGATCCAATGATCCATTCTGACCTTAAAATCGGTGAGATTTGAGAACTTTGGACTGAAAGAGGCTCACTATGACTCCAGGACAGTTAGTGTTCCTTGGCGCTCTGATGGATTTTTTATTTACATCTGTCACACCATTGGTATCCAGGGGCTTTTGCCGACAAACATGAGGATAAAGTCCCTTCCCTGAAGAGTATAATCTAATGACTCAGTGCTGAAAACACTTACACTCATCCATAATTTTAAATATGAGCAGCCCCCTCTAAGCTAAGGAGTAAAGTTAAAACATGTGCTAAAGTGTTTGAAAGATCATGGCCTATACAGAAAATATAGATGAGGAGCAGGAGATGGGATGTGGCAAAAAATACATAAGAGTTTTATTGGTTCCACAGTTTTATTAGCACTTTTTGGCTGTCTTTTTTGCTGCTGAGGCAATGTCAAGTGTTTCTTTACATAAGCAGCTTCACATACTGTGGCTAAAACTTTGTTTGAGAGTAACAAAAAGAAGAATGAATGCACTCTCCTTTACAAGGGCACAGATTGTGCTCCACCTGTGTAAAAAAAATACGTTGACTCTGAAAATAAAAGGGTGATGTTCCTTCACAATGGGATTTAGAATGGGGAAAATAAATAAACTGAGGGAGTAGAATTTGATTGTTTTAATAAAATGGAAAATTAATAGTAATGAGGGGAGGAAGAACAGAAAGGTTAGTGGAAGGGATTTGAAAGGAGTGAGGGAACTTGAGAGTTTGTCAAAGTGGAGTGTCTCTGCTCATAAAGTATTTTACCACTAACACTGCCAGCTTTTTTTCATTCTGGAGACCTCCCCACACCCCCCCTCTAGGATTATGTATTCTTTTTCCTCTCACCAATTTTCTAAGGGGAAGAATGAACATCCTTATCAAGATGTCTAGCACCCTCAATCTCAGCCTTTTAAAGCTTCCCTTGTTGCAAACTTTAGTGATTCCTTTGACCTCCTAGGTCTTTATGATATATTGCTGAATCTGCAGGAGGAAGATGTTAATGGACTTTGCCAACTTTCCTTTGCAAAATTGTATTTTTCTAACCAGTTCTAAATCTTCACATGTCATTGAGGGCTGAACAGAGATGACTCACTCCCTCAGTTTCACCACATTTGGGAAAGAGGATAATGTTGTTCACTATATTGTTAAACAGTCCCTCGCTCAAGCATCAGTGTTTTACCCAAACTCTCAATGCAGTTGCGGTATGAGAAGAAGCTTTATGGCTTGACCAAATTCCAATTCAGGGTTGTTGTCCCTTATTTTGTGGAAGCTAACAAAACTCTGACGATAGAAAACTTTGCCATTCACCGTCCTCTAAGTGATTCTGATATATTTTAATTTCTACCCCACATCACCACCACAAGAGCTCTGTTCATCTCCTACATCTGTTTACAAGCTACAGGTTTTTCTGATTTTGCAGAAAGAAACTCTCAGAAAAAAGCAGGACTATTGGCAACAGCAAGGTGCCTAGAATAAGGTGTTCCAGTGCAGAGCAGAGCAGTACTGAAGTACCTTTGATAATTTGGGCCTTAGTACCTAGGAAAGTATTAGAGGAAGGCAGTCTGGGTTTTTGCTTTTGTTCAGGGTTCAATTTCTAAGTCAGATGTGGGCAGAACAGCCTCTTCCGTCAGCATCAAGATACATCTGTAAGAACATTCCCATATGCTGATCTTCAGCACTGACAAGTTCAAGAAATAGTTCTGCATGGAAGGGTGATCTCATTATCAAGAAACTGTTATGAATGCATTTCTATGTATAAAGATGAAATAACCACACTTATGTAAGCCCAGAACTTTCACTCTATTTTTTTTTTAATTATTAAAGAGTTCAATGGAATATAAACTCAGTCTCAGCAGTGAAATTTCGAGAAGCTAATATTTTCTCCTATCCTTAAAAAGAGAAGTTATAAGGCTAAAATGAATACTATAACCAAAAACTGTCCTGAATTAATTCACTCTCAGGTAGCTGAAGGTTTAGCAAAGACTGGTGCTGCTCTGAAATCTTTGCAGTTAGGAATTTTTCCCCCCTTTTTGACGACAAAAAAAAAAAAAAGGTCAGTCAGGAAAAGTTATCTACTTCAAGAGTCTCTGGCTAGCCAGGGGCTCAAATTAACAAGTATAATGCAATTCCCATATTTGCTTGGGAATCTGGGCCTTGGTGTTTTGTCTACAATCACCCTGACCTCCTGGGCCACTGTCCCTCAGAGTACATTTTGGCACCTTTCAGCAGCACAGACTCCCCCCAGTCCTGCCATATGCTCTCTCTACAGCCAGTTTCATGTTTTATCCCCTGAGAGTGACACTTTGCTTATATGATAAAATGTACAAACCTTACAGAGGAGTACAGGTTGGGGTGAAATATATTAAATATCTAAACAAGGAGTCCTGTGGCACTTTTAAAGACTAACAAATTTATTTATTGCATGAGCTTTCATGAGAGAAAATCCCACCTCCTCAGATGCTTTGAAGATGCTTCAAAAATGTCCTGTGAAGTGGGATTTTCTCCCACAAAAGCTCATGCAATAAATAAATTTGTTAGTCTTTAAAAGTGCTGCAGGACTCCTTGTTTGTTTGGCTGACCTAGACTAACATGGCTACCCCTTTGGAATCTGTCAACATGAAAGGCATTAAATGTCTAACAGCACATTGCAATCCTACACAACAGGTTTGAAAGGAAGGGAAGAACACCTTCTCCAATTGAGACCACAAGGTGAAATTAGGCAGAATATGTACCCGAGTCAGAATTTTGTCAGGATTAACACTCCTATACTTGTAAAATATGCCACAGAATCTTTGATGGCTATAAAAAATGAGGATGTCAGCTTTATGCCTCATGAAAGAGATGGCCCCTATAGTCCCCTCTAATACCATGGTAGCAAATCAGCCGATTCAGAAAATTAAATCTACCACTGGAATCAGCACCAGTACAAAAATGTTCCAAGTGCTACTTTAGATTGAGTCATACTTAATTTGTGAAATTTGGCAGCATCACAGCGCAAGGTACTACGGCTGCAGGCAATGACATTAATCTGTAGAATGTAACAAATACTTAAAAGTAACCAAGATTAAGACATACAAGTAGTATCCGTCATTAAAGGGGTAATAAAATTTGGCTATAAGGTGGGAACTCCACTCTCTTCTGGCAATGCTTAAAGATTTTGCTGCCAAAATTTCATCAGTGTACTATATGGTTTAGTGATTTGAGTCTCCATTAACGTGTCTGTTCTGGAAATAATTTTTTAGGTGGTTTACCCACAGGACTACCAGCCCATATGCTTAAAATAAAACTGGATTTTTTCTTATTGAAGGTTAGAGCTTGCCTGTGTATGATTACATATATTAAGAAACTCTAAAGCCTTTTTTTCAGTCAGTTTCTAAGAAAATAGCAAGTCCTATGTTTCTATGAAAGATGCACCCTCTGAAATATCCTGACACAAAATAAGGTCCATTCATTTTGAAACATTAACTAGAGGTGTGACATAAGACCTTGAGAGGTATGAAAATTTCAGGTTCTTTGTTACAGTGAGCAATGGAGATCTGCACACTGCAGATGCCCACCTAAACACGAGGTTACAGGCTGGTTCTATATTTCCTGTGAAAGAAAGCTGCCTATCATGCTGAAGGCAACCTCTCTATTGGAGTCTTGTTTGAAAAGATATACTGACAAGGAAATTCAGATAAGCCTATGTAAGATTCCAATTCCAACAGGTAGATTTATTGCTGAAGTTACACGGTCACCACTATAGTACTGATTCCATTGCCATCATGATTTAAATTCATTTGAAAATATTGTTACATGATCTGACAGACTGTCATTTGCACTCCATTTGAAGATAAAAATAGATTGACCCGCCCCACATGCAAAAGGTGGAATCTCTGTAAATTAGTCTCACACGGTCCTTCTTTACTTCCCTTTGCTTTACTCTTGGTGACTCCTGTGACACCCTTTTTTAAGTTCTGCATCCAATAGAAGGGACAGGCAGGTGACTCTCCTTTTTCTATTACTATGGCCTGGAAAGGGATGTTGGAGGGGGCAGGTTTTGAGTTACTGCTGATAATTCTTTTGCAGGTGATTGACAGTGGTCCAGGGCAAGGGGAGGGGGGAGTGTTGCCTTCCTCTGCAGCATGGGGCAGAGGTCACTTGCTGGTAAATTCTCTGTACCTTAAAGACTTTAAATCATCATTTGAGGACTTCAGTAACTCAGTCTTAGGTTAGGGATGTATTACAGGAGCAGGTTGTGGGGTTCTGGGGCTTGTGTTGTTGTGCAGGGGGTCAGACTAGATGAGCATAATGGTCCTTTCTGACTTTATATTGTATGAGTCTATCATTGCTCTAGTACTGCTTAACTCATCCCTGCTAGAGGAGACCGTCTTGAGGCACTTAAAAATACTTTTGAAGGGACTTTTGCCTTTGGGATGTACCAAGTCTCAATATCATTTCCTAAGAAAGAAGCATCCCTGAAAAAAGGAGGAGGTCCCTCATCAAGGCTCCCTACAAATTACACAAATATAACATTTTCCTGTACTATTAAGGCTCTCAGTGAGCCAAATCCTTAACGATCATAAATCAACCTAACTCCATAGACTTCAATGGACCTAGACTGATTTACACCAACTTAGGAGCTGTCTCAGTACACTTTCCAAAAATACAAACATTTTCTGCCAAGTGAAGCTTAATGCAAGTTTGTTTACCAATATATCCTGTTTCTTTGGTTCTCTAGCTATGAGAAAGCATGTGTTTAAATAGAAAATGGATTCTCCAGTACCTCCTTTCTCCAAGCACATGCACCTCCTTAATGTGAAATTTATCACATGTTAAGAAGGAAAATTTTTGTGAGAGCCCCTTGATAAATTATTGGCAGCACTTTACTGAATTACCTGGCTTCTCTGCAATTATTTACTGTCATTTTAACTGATCTTGCAGTTACTGGCCAGAGTAAGTTGATCTTTCTTTACTACAAAAGCTATATAAGGCATAGTCTCAGCTAGTATATATCAGTGCTGCTCAGCTGAAAGCAATGGAGCTACAATGATTGACACCATCGGAGAATCTGGCACTTTTGTTTGTGAATAAATCATATTCTGCATTCTCTCATGCTACAAGATCAAGCAATCAGTATAAACTCCTTTGCCTAGAGAGCTGTGCTAATTAAAAAAGAAATCAAATTGTCCTTATCTCATTAGTTGCTATTGTTTGAATTTTATTTCCCTATGATTAACTTTTAAATACAGTATAATTGCTTAGTACTGAATACAGATACCTAGAACTTAATCAGACTCCTACAATTATAATTTGTGGGTTTTAATTGAGTTTTGCAAGACCCATTTAAATGCATAAGTGTCACTATTTTGTCCCCTTGAGCCATGTATTTAAGTGCCATAATCATTAATAAGATTTGTGGGTATATATCCCGGGAGAATAAACCACTTAATCACCTCTTTTACTGTACCCATTTTGTTTTCTTAGCATTTCTCACCTCTTCTGGCTATTTTGTCTTACTTCTGTACCTTTACAAATACATATAGTACACATTTCTCACTCGTCTAATAATCCTTCCCTCACTCCTTTTATTAATAATTCTCATAGAAGCCTGTGATGCTTTTCCTTACTTTATTTTCTGGTTTTAGTGTGAAAATAAGAACACTTATTTTTCCTCTGGAACTTATTTCCATTTAGAGACAGAAGCTTCCTCTCCCATATCTCACCCCTATGAAGGGACATTTGTCTCACACCATTCAATGTTTTAAAACTAGCAAAGATGGATTTATTTCTTTGAATTGTCTTTGAATAAATACTTACATTTCTATAACACCTCTAATCCCAAAGGATCCCAAAGCACCAGGTGTGGCGTTGAGTAGTCCCACTGGGATAAAGAGTTCATTGTTGGTTCCCTTTGAATTTGAGACCCTGAGAGTAAATGGCTGCAGGATCAGCCTTTGTGCATGGACAGTATCACTGATATGTTGCCACTTCTTGGGCAGAGGGAGGTAACCAACTGGCACACAGCACTGCATTGGGTGGAGGGGAAATTTTCCCTGTAAATTTAATGGGCCAGTTTACATAGGAATGGCACTCCATACAACAGAAATAACAAACAATTGCTATACACAAATGACCTGTTTGCTGTGTTTGCTGGCTGAGTTATATTTCCATTATCTAACAATGAGTTGTTTAATAAATAACTTCAAATTCAGTTGTAAACTAAAGATTTTCTCCTGTAACAGCAAATCACTAACAAAATGAAGCAAAACAATCAAGATGAAGAAGGGCAGAAGGTTGCTTATAATGCAGTTCAATAAAAAAATGGATCTGGAGATATTTCAGATATAGTTTTAAAAAATCCAAACTGAATGCAGCACATCTTAGCACTTACCTCACGATTTTGAGGAAATTGCAAGCTATAGTACTTGAATTTTGCTCTATTGGTCTCTGTAAGATGTTTATAATATTTCACAGCTCACAATTGTGTGGCCAATATGTTAGACATAACATGTTGGCCTTTACAGCATTATCCAATGTGCATTTAATTTATATTATTACTATTCCATCTTTTCTACAGCGTGTGTTAAATACTATTTTTTATCTCGAATGTCTGTGATTTGAATCTGCAACTACAAATGGCGATTCAATGTCCACTGCTCTTAGCTAAGCAAAGATGTAGCAATAGTGGTAGTAGACAATGAAAGGAAGGAACTGTTAAAGAAGAAACATCGTCCCACCTGGAAACTACATAGCAGGATAGGGTGAAATCAAGACCAGGTCATCTCACGTAGCTTTAAAAAATATGCACAGTAAAATGATACACCAGAAACTGGTACATAAAAAGCACCCTTAATTATTGAATGATAGGTGAGTTTGCAGTGTGATCAGAAATCACTAGATGAAGTATCAGAGGGTCCACATAAAGGAAAGGCACTGATGCAGTAAGGTAATCATGCTTATCTATATCACTCAACTTTGGTGACAGAGAGATCCATCTTATTATGCGAAGGCAAAGTAGCAATTATCTCTAGCTTTGGGATATATAAAGATTGTATGAGATGGCTGGAGTGGAAAGACATTGCATAGTGTTCATAGCTTGCCTATCCTGGGCAAAAGATCCTAACAAAAGAAGTAAACTATGCTGTGGAGGCAAAGATCTGACTTAAGTACAGAGTGTGGCAGTAAAGCCCTGAGCAGATACAAAACTTGTATCCGCATCAGATCCGCATACATGGTCCATGGATATAAGTGTGACGGTACTTGATATGCGTGGGAAGGCTCCACCAATCTAAATGAGCTGCTGCCACCACCGCTAGGCCTGATCTCCACTCGCCATGGAATTTGGCAGCAATTGAAGGGAGATACACAAGCTACGTAAAATAAGTAGCATCATCTCCCTTCAACTTTGAAACGCCTACTTACCATGGTATGTCCACTGCACCGAGTCGAAGGGAAAGGATCTCCCTTCAACTCAGTGCTACTATTTTTCAGGGGGTGGACAATAAAATTTGCTGGTGGGGGTGGCGGAGATCCATTCTGGGGCTGGGAGCATGGGGGGGTGTGAATAGCTGATGGTGGGGTGCACAGAGCCGATCGGGGGGCCGAAGGGGGCAGCGCAGCCCTGGCCCCAGACCCGAAGCAGAACTGGCTAGGGGCAGAAGGGGCTGGTGCAGCCCCAGCCCTGGAGCAGCACGGCATGGCACTGACTGGGGGAGGGTGGAGAGGGGTGGTATAGTGCAAGCCAGGGAAGGGCGGAGGACGGCAGCACAGCCCCAGTGCAGAGCAGTGCAGCGTTGGCCAAGGGGGCTGAAGAGCAGGCCAGGGGCTGACCTCTGGCAGGCTGGATCCGGCCCGCAGGCTATATTTTGCCCACCCCTGGCTTAGCAAATCAGCTTAGTGGGTCTTCACTGACCACTCAGTCGATCTGGAAAACTCACACTGACAACAGCAAATTTGCTGCCATCAGTATAGACGTGGCCTCAGTAAACTCATGTCACTTCAGAGCACAGCATGCATCTTGGATAGTGCTCGGTTCTCTCACACGGAAGATACTTTGTCTCAAGAAAAGAAGAAGTCACACGCAGCTTCAGACAGGAGTGTGAAATATACATTTATATTCTGCACCACACACGCAGGAAAAAGTGATGAAAATATCAGTCATTGCAGACAATAGCTAAGGAACAGGAATCTTATACATGTGGAAGGAGATAGTATCTGCTCCTAGAATAATTAACTAAAGAAACAATGCCCCCAACTCATTACAGAGGACTTGTCTATCTACACAAACTAAATTGGTGCAAGTCTGTGGCTGAGTGCTCATCAGTGTATCATGTTTAGCTTGTCTTACATCAATTGAACAGGGGAAAGGCTCCACATGCATTGCAAAATGTCCACACAAACTTGCACTGGTTTAAACTACAATGGAGTCTGTAACACAACACCATTAGTTATACTAGTGCAACTGTGTGTAGCCCAGGCCTAACAGATAATTGGCCAGCAGATGTCTAAATCAAACAAGTCCAGATAAATACAACTGGGAGAATGAAGCCAGTCATGCATGCAAGTAGACAGGATTGTCCCAAAATTCACTCACATAGTGCCAATATAATAGTCTCTGTATGTGGAGAGGAAAGTTAGCATGATATTGTTCACTCTTTTTTAATGCTGGTTCCAGAGGGCTGCACAAAGCAAGAGGGATTTGGCCAGGGCCATACCACCTTAGGAGAATACACAAGGCACAAATAAACCATGCACATCATTATCTGCCCTCTCCATCCCTGCTTTGTGAAGGTAGCCTGATGGTGTAATAGTTCTGCTATCTTACTCTCTTTTCAAATGATTAAGCTGTTACATGCTGCTCACTTTCTCTCCATTGCTTGCTTGGTATCACTAGCCATCAGCTTGTAGGTTCAAAATGTAATACAGAATCACACATCATCAGGATGTTCTTCCTTTGTTGGGTGCACTGAAGTCAGTGTTGCCAACTCTTACAGTGCATAAAATAATTCTGTTTTTCTGAGTGCCCTTCGGTCTGGAGTCAGGCAATTTAAGTGAGATGTTCAGCTTCCTTTTTAAAACAAAAAAGTTCCTAGATCTCAGAGAAGAGTTTGAAAACATGAACACTACAGGCTCAGAAACTAGAAGTGAAATAAAAAAAACCACCAGAATTTATTATTTTTTAGACTTGTATGATTTATAAGCCAATTTCATGATGGGAGGGAAGGGCAACTGACTCATGCTTTTTGAATGTGTGCTGTTGGCAAAGCAAGTGTTTGCACTTTGATTTGTTCCCTCGGCTGCTATTGTCTTAGACCCATTTAATCATACAGCCAGGTTTTCTGGCATAGCTGAAGATGTAGGGCAGTTATGATTGGTTTAGGTTAGTCAGTACATTATACAGAACCACATCACAGCTGACCTTTAAGCAGATGTGGAGGTCTCAGTTAGGGAGTGAGCATAGGCAGCTCTCGTGAGCAGCCTTCACAAAACTCTTGCACAACTACATTCCTTGTGCATCGGGAGCACAACGATATCCTCCCACAGGCACAAGATGCCCTTAAGACAATGGGGTTGGGAGGAATCAGGTTTTCTCCTCTCTCCCCAATTCTGTGGTAATTAGACTGGGCTTGTTGTTCAGGCTCCTGGAAGGTCAGTCTCTCCTGTACCTTATAGATAAGACAATAATAAGTAAAATGCATAGTTTTCAGAGATAATTAACATTTCTGTATCCCCTTTTCATTCTGAAGGATCAGAAATAAAGCATTGCTGAGATGCCACCACACCTGGTATGTAGGGGAGCTGCCATCTGGCACTCAGGTTGCTGCATAAGGAGAGGAAGCATTAGAACATTTATATAAATGAATGCATACCTGTGCTATAATAGCTATTAGTTCTACTCAGAGATGGCAAAACCACCAGAATATTATAGCGTCAGTTTTCAAAGTGGTGCACAGAATATATATGCACAAATCTAATCGTCAAATGAAAAAAGCCATGAATCACCGGCTGGCTGTTTAGTATATTACACGCTATGGCAAATATTCAAAGGTATTTTCTATTCTGTTCCTATGCGTTTGGATTTTGCTTTTGTGTTTTGAGCCAACTCAATACTAATGTTCAGCAATATTAAATAATTTTATAATTCTGACATAGCCTGGTTGTAATCCTTGTCACTTTTTTCTGCCCCTTGTGTATGTTGTTAATTGATAAAATATTTGTTTGAAATTGGGTGTGAGAAAAAGAACAAAATTTCAATCTTTAGATCCAAGTCCAAAGCCACAGCCTGGTTCCAGACCTAAATAACAAAGTGGAAGGAATCTATTTTTCACTTCTAATTCAGGCAAATTGGTTCTCATCAGATTTCAGGCCCAGATGGCAGAGACCTAGTGAGAACAACTGATCTTGCAAGGTTTCAGTCATTCAAGATACCCACTATTGGAATTCTCCTGAGAACAGTTCGGTAGACTTTAGTGTGGTTTAATTTGGACACAAAGCCTAGTGTGATTGCTTTCAAATAATAACTAGACTTCATCAGAATTCTGATCTGGAGCTAAGCATCACTTTAACCCATAACTTGATATGTTTGAAATGAAAAGTATGCTTATAAATGACAAAATCTCAGTCTCTGGGTTTGAAAACTTAAACAAATAACTATATCCAGATGTGAATGTTTTGGTAAACAAGAGACTCCTTGTACAATTGTATCCTTTGAGTTCCAGCATGAAGGATGCCGGCTTTTTCCTTGCTCATGTGTATATTAAAAATAGATTGCAGTGAAATTGTGTGTGGATGGCAAAACAACATTATGGTTAGAAATAAGATAAGTATCCTTGCTCAGATCAGAAGAGAACCACGCTACAGAAGTGGTGCAGCCAGATAGCTCAGCACATAACACTGTGACTGCCACAAGGGAGAAATCCATGTTCATCACTGCTGATCCTCGGGCCAACTGTGAGGCACCCATTTGTCTATGAGATGTGATGTCCTCAGCCTCGAGGGCACTTAGCGCGTTGCGCTTTTGCACTTCCTAGCAGGTGGTTACCAAGCAACAGTGTCCTTTCAGAGGGTTATTGTCTTCCCAGCCCCTGGATGAATGCATCAGTCACAGCTGCTACTTTTAGGAAGGAGAGAGTATGATTGGGAGGGAGGGGAGAGTGGGATGCAGGTAGCCTTAAATGAATGTGTTCATAAAATAGACTTGATTGTTATGATATTAGAAAGTTGGTATCTAGAGTTACTGCTAGGGAAAAATAAGGGTCCTGAACTTACTCTTTCCATGGTAAATAAGACTAAGGAAAGTTGAAAAATCCGTGGTACCAACTTTCATTGCAAAATTGCAAAAAAATCCTAACTATTTTTTACACTTTAGCATCTGCCATTGCTATCAGTGAGTTACAGAATTCTACATTTGATCATGATTTGTGGTTGTGGGGAGTGGATATAAAAAAGCAATGGCTTTCTTATATGTAGAAATGCATATCTAAAATGGGATAAACCCATCCCCGATTATGTGTTATAAGATTGCTAACAGTTCTGACAGCTCCACATTGGCTGACAAAGAAATTATGCATATAAACAATCTTTCGAATGTTTCCTTTGGTCTCCTGTTGTCTGACTGAGTATCTTTATAGCTTAACTAAAAAGGTTAATACTATAAGTATTTCTTTCCATTTAGGATTGTAACAAAAGCCTTATTCTTGCTGCTTTCAAATGTGTTTGAGTGTCAGAAGGCCCTGATCCTGTGTACAACTGCATGCTTTCTGAACAACGCTCAGTGCACTCAATTCCCATGGACTTCAGTAGTAGTTGTGAACCTCCAGCTGAAATCTTGGCTCCACTAAAGTCAATAGCAGCATTTCTATTGACTTCAATAGGACCAGGATTTCACCCCAGGTGCTTACATCATTCCCTTTACCAACCTAGCACAGTGACTGCTTTCTACTTTTGTTCAGTCACTTTCCCACATAGCTGGATTTATTTGCAACCTGAGGAGTTAGGCCAGCAATGCACTGAGTAGGAAATACACCAGCCACCACAAAAATACACAAGGGATTGAAAAAATATCAGCCAAATGAAACATTTGATGTAGAGGAAGAATGTGAAGTGCTACCTTGCTATGCCTTTTTTACATGTATAGACTGTACTTGCCCCAGGAGAGCCATCCTTGGGTCACTGTCTCACCGCTGACCAACATGGCAGCCACTCGCCTTGTGCTCATATGGTGGGAGACAGATTATGTCTGGAGTTTCCGTGGACAGAAAATATGGGTAATGGGGAACTCGCTTCCCTATTGCACTCATACAGAGTGACAGAATTTTGCTCACGACTGTGTATCTAGTAGCACATAAAGTAATGTTTGGCAATACATAATCAGGTCATTTTTTTTTCAAATGTATAGCATGTGCAATTTTCTAAAGACTCTGCTCAACTCTGCTAAATTTGTATGCACCAGTAATTTTTATTTGAACATGGAATTACTTAACTTACCTGCCCAAACTGCATAGGATGCCTTAGGAAGATCCCACCCAAACTGGTCTCTGTGAAGTCTTGCTTAGCTAGTTTACAAAAAAAAAAAAAAAGTACTGGTTAAGCTGCCTGGGAGTATAATGAGAGTTCTTTTGTCACCCAAATTCTAAAATGGAAAGTGTTTATGACTTTCGCTTTCGCAATATTTCCTCATCCAAAGAGCTTTATTCCCATTTCACAGGTCCTATTCACTATCTATTAATAGCCTTATTGCCAATCCCCACTCTTACACAGAAAGTGAGCTCAGATCTGGAGGTGCTCAGCACCTGCAGCCAACACTGTCCTCCCTGGGAGTTCAGAGTGCTCAGAATCTTGCAGAATCAGGATCTAAATACTATACTCAGACTAGGGCAAATATGGTGGTTGAATTGCAGTTAACAGAAGCTTCACCTGATGATACTGAGCACCTGGCATGTCTCAGCTGAAATGTGCCGGCCTTGCATGATGTGCTGTTCACAGGGAGAGCAAAATAGTACATTCTTTCTGCCACAGGAATTCCAACAGAAGCAGGGAGGCTCTTGAGAAGCCAGCTGCTCCTAACTTTGCTGCCGCAAGAATGCAGCTGAATTTGAAAGCTTGTCACCAAGCTGAATCCGTGATACACCTGTCCCTCTCGTCAGTCTCCTTCGGGAAAGTCTCACAGGACTTAAAAACTCAAGCCATAAAAATGGGATTTAACCAGACTTATTCCAGAATGCAATGTGTAACATACATGCTCCACATGTCCCACGGTGGGAATGTCCTTTAAAGCAGAGTATGTAAACAAGACAACAGCTGAGGAATGGCATGAGCTAACCCACATTAATTCAGAGGAGGAGACTTAGGTAAAGCTCTAGAGGAACATTCCTTCTTAATAAATGTATTATGCATGGCACCAGAAAACATGTTTGATGGCACACACTGTCATCTAATTTTTATTTTAATAAGTAGCAGAAGAAGGAGACACCATTTAAGCAGGGCAACCATGACCATTCATAAAAATTAGGGAAAAAGATACTATACTGCCCACAATCACATACTGATATATGTATACATCTGGAACATCTTGGCTCATGAACATCCTGGCTCACAGCTTAGCTAGGTGACAGGTCAGTCAGGCCACATGTATATACTACAAACTTCAGCTGACAATTTACATTGGCTTACAGGCTTGAAGGCCTCCTATCGTTCATGAACATACACATGTGGCTACTTGTGTATATTCAGTAGGAGTGCTTATGTTGATGTAAGGTGCAATGTACCACAGTAAGTATCCCAGAAGGCCATGCACCACCATCTGGTGCACTGCCTTTTGGTATATTTTCACTTTGTTTCAGTGGCATAGCTATGCGTGGACTGGGGCCCACCTGCTTTGAAAGCTGGCCCACCCAATCAGCAGCTGCTCCAGCTCCACTTGATGTACCTAGCAACCAGAGCATCTTGGGTAGCTTTCTTCCGGTAGCTTGTCTGAATGTCCTGCTTCCAGCCAGATGACCAGAAGTCAGATGTTCAAGAAGTAACTGGCCGAAGAGAGCTGCCTGATGACACTCTGGTTGCTAGATAGCAGCGGCAGCGGCAGCAGTTTGACCAGCCGAAAAACAAGCAAAAGCATAGCTGCTGCCAATCCTCTGAGTCCACTTGTTACCTAGCAACTGGAGCAGCTTCACTTCCTGCTTCTGGTCACATGGCTGGAAGCAGGAACTGGCTTGGGCCCACCTAAGTGACTCATAGGCCCAGCCAGAAAAATCAGGTCTGGCTAAGCCCCTGCTTTGTTTTGTGGCACAGTAATTTCTTGGAGCAAGGGGTCAAGACTCCAGTATGAAGCTGTCTCCACCTCATAGTAACTTTCATATCCTATGGTTTTTGCATTTTTTCCCCCCAAACCTCCCACAACCCTGCTTAACCATTTTTAGTCTCTGCCATTTCTGACAGAAGAATGGAGCTTGCCAAGCTCATCACTAGTTCCATGAACATTGCAAATACACAATGCATGATTCTGCTGCATTTGTAGACCTTCAGAATATACCCCAACCACTAGGCTCACAGGGTGCTTCTACATTTAGAAATTAAGTCGACTTAAGCTTGCTTAAGTTGACTTAATTTAATCTGCGTCCACACTACGTTTTCCTTAAGTTGACTTAAGGAAAAATAAAGTCGACTTTATAAAACCTCGTTTTAAGTCGACTTTGCTGGCTAAGTCGACTTTAGAAAGTCAACGTAGCCAGTGTGGACCTAAGTTGACTTTAAGTCTACTTAGGGGGCTTTAGGCCTTCCCCACTGCCCTCCCTGCCAGGGTGGCTGGCACAGCCACAGCCTGGCATGCCCCCCCACAGGGCAGGGCAGAGCCCTGCCCACCGTGCTCCTATGCCCTGCCAGGATCCCTGTCCCCCTTTGCACCAAGGTACAATGGGGCAAAGGGTGAGCCCCCTGGCACTTGGCAAGAGGTGCCCCGCCTGCCACCATGGACCTGTCCCAGGTCCACCTAGCTTCTTCAAGTCAACCTAGGCATCCAGTGTGGATGCTCTAGGTCAATTTGGCAGGGTCCCCTCTAAGTCGACTTAATTTTTGAGTGGGGACATACTAAGTCGACTAACAAAGTCGATTTAAATTAACAAGTGTAGACATAGCCACAGTGAGGAACCTGACAATATCTTTGAGGACAGTTTGTTGACAGATATACTGAAAAAAATTCTAGGTTTCTGGAGATCTTCATGGAGCAAATGCAGATGGTAGAGTACCACTTTTAAGGCCTGAGAACAAGCACTGATTGGTGCTATAAGGGAGTTTTGGACAATGGCCAGTGGCTGCAGAACTTCCTAATGAAAAGGTCACATTCCAGAATCTGCATGCCCCGCTTGCCCAAACCTTCTAGTGCAAGGATATCAGAATAGGCTCCGCCTTGACAGTGCAGAAGTGCAGTGATCCTGCTCAGAAACTTGCAGTGTCAGATTGCTACTGATCAGTGGGAAATCATTTGGAGTTCGATAATTGATAGCAGGAGATGGTATCATGCAAGCATGTAATGCCCTTAATTGTTTCCTGCTACACAGAACTTTGAGTCTTGGCATTGTGCAAGATATAAGGGGTGGATTTTCAACTCTAGGGTTCCCGAACTGCAGTGGGGTAATAGGCAGAGCATGCCTACCCCGTTTCAGCACCAGTCCACCTTGCTACTCAACTGAAATGGATACCTTTCCATGGTTATTCAAACACTAGCATAGCACTGAAGATGCCTCACTGTTATCAGTGTGAGTTGGTTAGCCAAGATGCATGATGCTATCATCATATTTAAGATTACAGGGCTGTTCAGAAAGCTGCATACAGAGATTTTTTTTTCCTCAGCAGCAGATTCAAACAGGTGATGTGGAAGCGTCAATAGTGATTCTGGGACAATATTCTACCCCTTACTCATGAAGCCATATACTGGGCAGCTGCAGTGGATCGAGGAAAAATTCCATTATTGGCTCAGTAGGTACAGAAACAGAATGATGGGTTGCTGTTGTTGTTTGCTTACTAGTTTTTATTGCTGAGACTAATCATCTCAATGGTTATAGATACCCTGTCACATGCTAAATACCATGGGAAACAAGCAGGGAGAAGCTGACACCAGGATGGAGGGGTGAAGTGGGGTGGCTGGTTGTTGAAATGAAATGGTCAGACCAAAGGACTATTGGAGACAACTGTGGAGCTGTATGGATGAAGGCTGCTTTAAGACTCATTTTCACAGTCACTTACAGTAGTGATCTTTAGTGTAATTTAAATCAAGTAGTTCTTAATTTTTGCCTGCTGGTATAGGGTCTTTTGTGCCTTCTGCAAATTATAAGTAGTGCTGGCCTGGAGCTTTGCCTGCCTCTATGAATTGTGTCACGCTTGTAGTACATTTTATTTATATATATATATGATTGGTGTTTTCCTGATGCTATGAATTCTGTGGTGCTTAGTGTGATTTCTTGACTGTCCCTATGCATTCTGTAATCTGTGTAATGAACTAAAAAATTCTTTGATACAACTTAGGAGTACAAAAATTGAGTGCACAAAATCAAAGTGCAAACACACAAACACAATGTCCTATGAGCAACTTAATGGGATGAAACTGAAAATTGCTGTTGAAGCAGTAAACATTTATATCAACATAAAAGGTAGTTCTGTGTAAGTCATTGTTGCTAGACGTACATCTATCTATGGTTTTCACAAATCAGCATATGTGAAGGTATTTCTTTGCCATTGCCCTTTGTGGAGTGATGGGGTAAAGATGCCATTTGTAAGGTGGGGGATGAAGGGAGCAGCAACCACGGGGTTTTCTAGTGAATGCAAAGACTGATGAGTTTGGGGGTTTTGGACCTGTAGGTCAACCAGGTGTATAACATTTGGGTTTGATGCCTGGGAAAACCCATATCTGTTCTTTGACCTGCAGGGGATTCATAGAATCATAGAGCTAGAAGGGACCTCATGAGTTCATCTAGTCCAACCCCCTGTTAAAAGCAGGACCACTCCACTAAATCACCCCAGCCAGAGTTTTGTCTAACTGATCCTTAAATATCTCCCAAGACAGAGATTCCACCACCTCCCTAGATAACCCATTCCAATGCTTCACCACCCTCCTAGTGAGAAAGTTTTTCCTAATATCCAATCTCGACCTCCCCAGCTGTAACTTGAAACCATTGCTCCTTGTTCTGTCCTCTGTTACTACCGAGAACAGCCTAGCTCCCTCCTCTTTGGAGCACCCCTTCAAGTATTTGAAGGTTGCTATCAAATCCCCCCTCAGTCTTCTCTTCTGCAGACTAAATAAGCCTATTTCCTTCAGTCTCTCCTCGTAAGTCATGTGCCCCAGCCCCCTAATCATTTTTATTGCTCTCTGCTGGACTCTTTCTAATTTGTCCACATCCTTTCTGTAGTGGGGAGCCCAAAACTGGACACAGTATTCCAGATATGGCCTCACCAGTGCCAAATAGAGGGGAATTATCACATCCCTCTATCTGCTGGCAACACTCCTACTGAGGCAGCCCAATATGCCATTGGCCTTTTTGGCAACAAGAGCACACTGTTGGCTCATAACCAGCTTCCCATCCACCATAACCGCCAGGTCCTTTTCTACAGTGCTGCTACTTAGCTGGTCGGTCCCCAGACTGTAGCAGTGCATAGGATTTTTCCGTCCTAAGTGCAGGACTTTGCACTTGTTGAACCTCACAAGGTTTCTTTTGACCCAGTATTCCAATTTGTCTAGGTCTCCCTGAATCCTGTCCCTGCCCTCCAGCATGTCTACCATTCCCCCCAGCTTGGTATCATCCGTGAACTTACTAAGGCGTTTTACCTGTCCTCTGTCTTTCTCCATGCTCTCAGGCATATTAGCCTTCCAAGTCCTTTGTTAATGACCCAATATAGCACTGGCTCATAGGATCTCACAGAACATACCCTGCTTAGTCCTCTTCCTGCTCCTTCTCATCAGAGTCAGGCATTCTGCAGGCATAGAAGGTACATCCCTCAAGATCAAAACACCATAGGCTGCTCATATAAAAAACAGATGAATTCTTAGATTTAGTCACAAAGGAAAAATAAGTTTCAAAAACTGCCTTCCTTTATTCCAAAAAACACTTCCGGAAGAAACACTTAAAACTTCAGCTTTGAAGCACCTTGGTATAACACCACTCTCCTACCCCAACTGTGGTGAGTATTACCTGTGATGGAAGGGGTGTTTGTGTGTGTGTGTGTTGCATGTGGAGATGAAGTGTTATGCCAACATTGCAGGCATTAAATGAAGGTACATTTCTCTAGTGACTAGCCTTTAGATCTGTGATTTCTGTGGATTTTGTTCTTGAACAGATTTATATTCTTCCTGCCCATCAAAGAGTTACTTTAAACCTCAGCATGTTCTATCGGAGGAAGGAATAAGGCAGACATCCCTAGAACTCAGAGGATTGTACAGTATCTCCATCAAAGTTTCACTGAGATCTCACAGGTGAATACAAGAGATTCCTATTCATATAAACAGGGTGGTCTATACATGGGCTCTCTTCCAGCCTAGCATAACAAGGAAATGAAAAGAAAATGTGTCAGCACATCAGATATTAGTCTGCCAGGGGGATGTAACTCAGTAGCACAGCACAAGGGTTTAGATGCAGATATTTCACCCACATCTGTAACTTGCAATACAAAAATGACTAAACACAAGCAATGTTATCATATTTAGCAAATTATAACCTTTCCATATCTTGTAAGAATCGCTTCAATTTTGTCATATTGGTATCAAATAATATAATAAATGGCCACACCTAATTCAGGCAGTGTCACAGTACAGGTAAGGAATTTGTTTTGAATGTACTTCCTAACTTTATTTTCTCACAGTATACCCATAAAATAATTAAAACTCAATCCCTTTGTCTTGTACATTTGGGGACGGGCCAGGCACCATCTTTCAATGGTAGTAAAGTGGGGAGAAGTGAGATGGAGGTAGGAAAAGCAAATTTTAAAAAAATTGCAAGGACACTTGAATGGACTCGCTTATCTGAGCTCCATTCCCCCTCGTTAGCAGGCTTGCTCACACTCACCAAGCTAGACTCCTGTGGAGTTTCAAAAAAAGTTTAGCTTGCTGTATGTTGGAGTCCCCCATCATATCTCCCTGGCTCTTCTCTTACTTGCTGTTCATGGTAGGGGTCTCCACATCAGGCTCCTCTGAAGTGTTCACAGTAGTCTAGTCTGTAGGGTCACTGCCTAGCACAACATGCAATTTGTTCCAAGTACAGGAGGTCTGCTGGACAGCACTAGATTTCCTGGTATTTCCTTGTGGTATTTCTGGGAAAGTTCCTTAGCTTTCACATAGCAACACTATTGAGTCCTGTTGTGTCTCTTTGCCTGCCTCCTCTGTGAAGTTGCTCATAGATATCCATATACTTCTGTGGTTCTGGCAGCTGTTCTTGCATGGACTCTTCCCCCCACAGGCTCAGGAGATCCAACACTTCCTGCCTGCTCCAGGAAGGGGCACATTAGTATTTCTCTGTGTGTTATGGCACCATGATGGATTGAACAAAAGTGAACTGTTAGGTGTGCTCTCCAAGGTGGGCATCCAGGAAAGAGCACTTCAGAAATATGCAGAGTTTTTAAAAAGAGGAAGAGGAGGTTGTTCCAGTCTCTGTGACTGCCCCCCACCCCCGGCAGGGAGTTTAAAATTGTAATTTTAATCAGCAGTTACTGTCGTGGAGCTAGGATGTTGAGAGACAGTGGCTAGAGGAATGTTAGGGTTGACATGGGTCATGTTATATCAATTGCTGCACTGTCAACCAAGGTAGGTTGACCATGGCTTTATGCCTGTGAGGGAGGTGGTTTTACTGTGTTGCCATAATGGGACACTTATCTCAGCCACAGACAAATTTGAGTGTAAACACATTGATCAATAGGTTGATCTAAGGAGCCCTACGTCAGCCTAACTTTGTAGTATACACTAGGCTTATGTTTCTACTTCAAAGGTCAGCAATATGGACGATCACAGCAATGCTTACTAACTACAGCACATATGTAAATGAGACCATCCAGATACTGCACTCAGTTGTAGCCACACAGGAGGTAAATAGTTTGAGATTTTTTCCCCCCTAGACTTTTGTATTTACATTAGCCTCGAAAGATTTAAAGATTTGAAAGCCTTTACATTATGGCATGAGTTTTTAATGTATATTCAGACTGGAGGCTTTACAATATATTGACTTTTTTCGGTAAATACCAAGGTTTTGGGGGTTTTGGGTTTTTTTTTTAATTCCCTGAGGTAAATATTGACAATATTTAACAATATTTAACAATTGAAACTGTTATATTGATACATCCTGATGTTCATATTAACAGAAGTTAATCTGCTTATATTTACGTACTTTAAAAGAAAACAAAGCAAAACAAAACAAAGCCCTATTTAATAAACGAATAGAGATTGCTAAGGTATAACAGTGTACTTACCTATCACCTTATTTACAGCCCTCAAGCACTCACAACCAGTTAACTTCAAATCTTGCAACACTTCTCCTGTAGTGAGATTATAAATCAGTATCAGATGTCTGTCATCCCACTGAAATCCACATCATGTTTAAAATGGGTATTTGGGAGGCTACGTGATAATTTCAGAGCCTAAATAGAGGATTAGGCAACCAACTTTGAAAATTAGACAAAAGTATGAAAAGCATAGGCCTACAACCAAATATTTGCTGAGCTCATTCATGTTCAGGTCTCAGCACTGGGGGGAGAAAAAGGAGTATATTAGTGGAATTTCTTCCAGGCTGTGGGTAGTAAGCTAAAATACACATTGGCAAAGATTTTCAACAAGGAAATAAATGCAGTCTGTCCTTCTTGTAAAGCTTTCCATTACAAGGCATCAGGGCTGGATTGAGGGCAGTCTGTCTGTACCAGTCAGTTACCTAGCTGTGGTGAAGAGACAGTGAGGTCAGGGCCAAGCCAAGTCAGGGTACCAGGAGGTCAGGCTTAGGCACTAAATTGAAAGTGGCAGGAAGCAATCAGGTAGTGGAGTTGGGGTTGAGCTAGGTCAGGACAGTAGAATCTGGGACAAACCAGGGTCAGAAGGAGTCTAGGATCCACATCAAGGCATGGTCTGGAGTAGGAGCAAGTAGGCATGTCTGTGTAGTGGCTCAAACAGCTCTCCTTTGGCTTCCTTGTTTACATACCAGCATGAGCCCATCATTGGACTGCAGGAGGCCACCACTCAGACCTACTGGGGGGTACATTCTGCAGTGCCTAGCTTCACAGGGTCCTTCTGCCAAAAAACCTAGCCTAAGCTTCCAATGGTAACAAAGGTGCCTCAACAACCCAGAACCCCTATAGTCCCAGGTTCTAATCCTTTTGGCTATGCCATGAATGGCACTTTCTTAGTTCAAATTAAGTTAATTTGAACTAACTAAAATTAGTTCAAATTAGTTAGTTTGAACTAACTAATTCGAACTAATTTTAGCAAGTGTAGACATAGCCTTTGATTCTTACATAAAGGGTTAGAGTGATATACAGTAAGTTTGCCTTTCCATAGCTTCCAGTCCCACTAAAAGCCATTTATTACAGCTTTGTTCTGACACGCGAGTAACTGTCTGGAAGGAAGGCAGTACTGTGAAAACCTTATTAGGTGTAGAGTTCACACTAGAATCTCAAAAAGGATTTAAGGCTTTTTGTATTAATGACTCCCTTGCCAAAAGAGGTAGACTATAGAAGCTAGAAGTGGAGTATGGACTCTATTCTTCTTTGCAAAGCAAACTGTTGAAAAACAGACTTAAGGGACCCTCCAGACCTTTCAGTTTGTTTCTCAAGTTTGAGCATAAGCATTGCCCAGGACCATCGTGAGCTGGAAGTGCAGTGTAGATTGGTATGCAAATGAGTATACCAAGCACACTCATTAGACAGCAACATAATACAGAATTCAGAGGAAAGAGGGAAGTGATAGACAGGGAGAAAGGGTTCCTGGGGGGTCAGATACAGAGCTAGAGAAGGGAATTCCGAGGTGAAAGCTGAACCATCAACAATCTCTTTCCATTCTCACAATAAGGCATTGTTCATTCTTCTTAGTGGCGTCCTATATTAATAATGGTGTATTCATTTTGGTTGGACTGCCCTAGATATTCCACTGCCCTATACTATACCAGAGGATGAAGTAAAAAAGCAGTTCATGTTCTTACTTTGCTACCTTGCATGGCAATAGAATAAATGGCCCAAGAAACATTCTTAATGCTCACATCCCAACTGGTCATAAAAAGGGCTGGAAATACAAAAACTAGAACCAGAAGGCAAATGTGATCCTAACTCACAGGGCTAGGACCTTGGCCTTAATCTCAGCCCTTCCAGTCATGTTAACTGTACTGAAGGGGAAAGAGACAAAGCTTTGTGGTGCCAGGGGCTTGGGTTCCTAAACACAAATGATATTAATATACACATTGTGGCAGCACCTAGAGTCTCAGCCAGGACAATGAGGTCCCCAGTCCTAAGTACAGGGGACACTGACCCTGCCCTGAAGATCTTGCAGAGTGACCCAAGATCAACAAGGCAGCATTACAAGTGACAGAAAGGGAGAGAGGACTAAGGTAAGATTAATAGGATCACTTGGTCATCTGAGTTTTGTGCAGAGCTGGGCCGTTTAGAAATGGTTTTAAGACACAAAATTTTTTTTTAAGTGACTAAATATTTACAGCTCTACCTGCCGGATATTCCACTTTGCCATTAGATCTGATTGCTAACAACATTATCAATCATAGCATGTGAGCTCACCTGGTGATAGGATTTGATACTACAGTAGAGAGGGGAAAAAAATTGTAAGAGTTATGCTGCCTGCAAAGCAACAGTTCCAGATAATGGGTGGTTCTACCCCTGAGAAAGGCATCAACAATGATAGAAGGCTTAGATCATGACTGTCAAACATGCAGCCCGCAAGTCTCTTCCATCCAGTCTATAACTGTGCTCCACAGGAGTCGGGACCACACTCTCCCTAGCACAGAGAGAGCAGTCTCGCACACCCAGCACTCCACAATGCTGCAAGAGTGTCAGGTTTGGCGACATCACGGAGTGCTGGGTATCTGAGACCGCACTCCATGAGTCCACTCTCTCTCCCTAATACACAGAGAGCAGGGCCAGCTCAAACATATAGGCAAACTAGGTGGTTGCCTAGGACACCAGGTTTTAAGGGGTGCCAAATTAGATAGAAGTGTTATTTTCCTCTATTTAAAAATATATACATATATAAATTTGTTCTCTTATAAACAAAAGCATCGTCCTCCAATGGGGGCACAAAAGTCATAGTTTGCCTAGAGCGTCAAAACCCCTTAGGCCAGCCCTGAGAGAGAGAGAGAGAGAGAGAGAGAGAGAGAAAGATATTGCGGAGCACACAGCTTCACATACATAGCACTCCACGATGCCGCGAGAGTGCCGTAGTATTCTGATTTATGGTCTGTAGGGCCCACTTAACATACATTTAAGTTAAATCTGGCCCACATAGCAAATGAGTTTAACACCTGGGGCTTAGCTGCAATTTAGACTGAGAGGCCAACCAATGTTAGCCATACGTTCTAATGGTGGGAGGAAAGAGTTCAAGAGATCTGGCTGTTTTTTTAAGGAGACATTATAAACAAACAATAGCAAACCATCCCAATGTATAAGAAAGACAAGAAATATGGTAGGCCACCATGGCTTAACCAGGAGATTTTCAATTACTATAAAAAAGAAAACAAGCACACACAAAAACAAAATTAGAAAGGCCAAAGCACTAAATGGGATCCAGCTAGCTCAGAATATAAAGCGTAACAAGAAAATATTTTACAATATATATGAGGACGGCAGAGTAGGCCCATTACTTAATGAGGGAAAGGCAACAGCAGAAAACACAATAGTTGAAGTGTTAAATGCCTTTTTGTTTCAGTTTTCACCAAAAGAAAAATTAATAGTGATCAGATGACTAATATAGTGGACATCAGCATAAATAGGGTAGGATCTGAGGCTTAAATCGGGAAATCAGTTAAGAACTACTTAACAAGTTCAACATCTACATTGGCAGGGCCTGATGAAATACATCCTGAATACTTAGAGAAATGACTGAAGAAGACTGGAAAAGGGATAAATATGGTACATATTGATAAGTGTGGGGAAGGGGGAGAGAACCCAGGGAATTACAGGCCTGCCAGCTTAACTTCAGTATCCAGAAAGATAATGGAGCAAGTCAATTTGAAAGATTCTAGAACAAAAAATAAACAAACGGTCAACATGGATTTGTCATGAACAAATCACGTCAAACCTATCCAACATCATTGACAGATCAACAAGCCTTATGGATAGGGGGGAATCCAGTAGATACAGTATCTCTTAACTTTAGCAAGATTTTTGATACTGTCTCACATGCTCTTCTCAAACAAGCTAGAGAAATATAGCCTAGACAAACTCTCTCAAGGCAGGCGTACAACTGTCTGGAAAACAGTAATCAGACTAGTTATTAATGGTTCCCAATTATCCTGGAAGGGCATATCCTGGGTCCAGTTCTATTCAATATCTTCATAAATAATTTAGATAAGGGCAACCTACACCTGCATTTTGGAGAACAGGATTAGAATTCAGAATATTCTTGACAAACTGAAGAAATGGTTAGAATTAAATAGGATGAAATTCAGTAAAGACAATTGCAGAGTACTACATTTAGGAAAAAATAATCAATTGCACAAATACAAAAATAGAAAATGACTGCCTAGGAAGGAATTCTGCAGAAAAGGATCTGGGGGTGTGTGACAATGGATCACAAACTAAATATTAGTCACCAATGTTATACTGGTGTGGCAAGAAAAGCATTACAGTCAGGGTCATATTAGCAGGTGCATTATAAACAAGACATGAGAAGTAATTCTACTCTACTCAGCACTGATAAGGTCAAAGCTGATGTATTGTATCCGGTTCCAGTTCTACAGTTTAGTAAAGTGTGGACAAATTGAAGAAAATCCAAAGGAGAGCATCAAAAATGATCAAAGGTCTAAAAACCGTGACCTGCAAGGAAAGATCTTTAAAATGGGGATTGTGTAATCTTGAGAAAAGAAGACTGAGGAGGAATACCAGTCTTTGAGTTGTTATAAAGAAGAGTGATAAATTTCTCTTTGTAACCCCAAGGGTGGGATAAGAAGAAATGGGCTGAATTACAGCAAAGAAGATTTAGGTTAGACATTAGGAAAGCTTTCTAACTGTGAAGGTAGTTAAACACCGGACGAAGTTACCTAGGACTGTTTCGTGGAATCCCTGTCACTGGAGGTTATTAAGAAAAGGTTACACAAATACCTGTCAAGGATGGTCTAGCTAATATTTAGTCTGCCCCAATACAGGGGACTGTACTAGGTGACCTATTGAGATCATTTCCAGTTCTATACTTCAGTGATTCTACTGCTAAATTTAAACCTGCAAGTCACCGAATGTGGAGTGGCCGTGAGGTTGTTTCAAAATGCTCATCGTGATGTTATATGGGAACAACTATGCCTGTCTTGCCCTTCATGGCTGAGAGGACCATATTTACTAAAGGCATGAACCAGCTAATAGAAGAGAAAAAAGTCTCAAAGTTTTGGGTATTTGTAGCACAAAATTGATAACAGACATCAAAAAAGCATGAATTATAGTGCTTAACTGAAACAAATAGCTCCATTTTTTTCTGATTTAGTTGGGCTTTTTTAGATTGAAGTATGGGTTCTAAAACAAACTCTAAGGGATACTTGGATTCAGTATATTATAAGGAATACTTTGGAGACACATTTACATGTGTCATCTATAGGTAGATCTCAAAGCACTTTTACAAAGATGAGCAACTTCCATTACTTCTATTTCGCAAGTGAGGAAATGGAAGAACAGTAAAAAGACTTGTCCAAGGTCACACAGTACTTTGCAGGAGAGCTGGAAGGAGAACATGAGGCTCCTGATTCCCAGTCCTGTCTCTTACCCACTGGAAATCTAAGCTGTATTGTATCAGATATTTGTGTTACACGAGGGGCAAGGCAACAAAGGGAAATGCAGAGTATGAACCTATCAAGACAAGTAGAAGATTCTCATCTTCTGCAAGGTGTTATGATTTTGCTACCTCATGTTGCTTTGATCCACTTTCTCCTAAGAAGCTGTTGGTTTCTCTTCCATTTTCTTTTCCTTAAAATGGAGATATAGTTGAGTTTACAGACAGGAAGCCATTCAGAACTCCTTTTCCAACCAGTCAGATGTAGAAGAACTGGGATAAAAAACTCCTCGATGTGAATCGGAGTCTATTCTCTGTTGCTCAGGCAAAGGCACAGACACAACATGTGCCCAGTGAAGTATCCCTTTGGTGCATGTCTCAAATGGGTCATTTCAAAACTGAGGCTCCAAAAAGTCAGTCACTATTAGAGGCCTAAATGTGGCAAAATCTGGGTCTAAATGGACAGATTTTTTTAAAATTGAAGGGCTAACCATGCAAAGTTTGTCATTTCCTTAATGCCAGTAACGTTCTATGAACAATGCAAACATGTGAACCTTCATTCCATTACTGATAGTAGAATCTATCACTCATTATTCCAAAATATCCCCATAAGTAACAAACAGGTATGGACATTTCACATTTTGAATACCATGGTACGTTATGTTACATTGCCTTATGTTATGTGATCATGTAAGTAATGAAATATCTTATTGGATCAGTAGTACAGAGGAACATTAACTCAGTTATTCCGCTTTAGTGAATTTAAGTCCCTACCTTATGGCTGCATTAATGTTTTGCATAAATGCAAAATAGAGACATTTAAAATGACAATTTGTACTGGCGCACGTGAATGTAATCTCATTACCTCCTGTGAAAGCGGACAGGAAAGCGTGTCGGTGTACGTGGAAAAAAAATTAGGTGCACCTCAGACATTTAAACTCATCAGTACTCTGTACATTTCACATACCCATTATAGTCCACCAATAAATCTACCCAGTATGAAACATCCAAAAACATTTGGTTTAGTCATGTTATGCTGAATTTATGCAAATGAAATGCTCACTGTAGATTTGAAGGGGATAGATATTTTCAAACTGTATGCCTACTGTCCGCTCATATAGGAAACATCTGTACCATGGATATTGTAAAACAGTTAAATAACTAAATTGCTGCATCTTTATCCTTCCCCAAAGTGGTCTGTGCTGCAGCTTGCCAGCCATTTAAAACCTAATGTTCTTCCATCGTTTCCAATCTTAAAAGAAACCATAATATTGCTCAAATGCTGACATTTTTGATCCTTTTCATCTAAAAAGAAGTCTGCTGATTTCTTTTCAGCTCAGACAAGAACGGTATGAAGTGAGTGATTTCTTCAGCATTCCAAGGTAGGCAATTCATTCAGGCAGTGAATGATTCGATATTATAGGATCACATTTGCAATGCTATCGTTACATGGCTGAGTTGCAGTTTTCATTATAAGCCCCATTTTCACAGGCTTGGAACTCATCCATAACTTGCCATTGAAGTTGTCAGCCCAGGAACAAATGTTATTATACAACTTTGTTAGAATGGGTTTAGTTTTCTTTTTGTTTTTGTTTTTTAAAAAGAGTTCAAGAAAAAGATTTTGCTGCTGTTTTGGCAACTTCCATGCTTAGCAATGTGGAACTTCAAGGTACATTTTCAACAAGAAAAAACAGCAGGGATTGAGCTGGGGAACATGCGTTATCTTTAACTGAACATCTTTCCACATCTTGCGTGCCATACAGCTTCACTACTGACCTTCCCATCCCCATTCAAGACACAGCAGTTTAGCTTCCAGTGCTAACCTACACACCGCATTGCTGCCCTCTTGCTAGACTTTGTCCCAGACGTGTTTAATTTAGTAACTTTTTTTTTTAAAAAAAGAAGGAACTCACTCTCTGAAAGCTCTATGAAATAAAAGGAATGCAAAATGAATTATGCACACATAGTATTATGGTGAACACTACCCTTTACCTACTGTCCTCCCAACCATTTGTTGGTCACTCAGTCACCCCCTTCTGTGGAAAATCCCAAGAAGAAAATATCCTAGGAGGGATACTCTACAAGTTTATGGACTTCCTTCTAAATTGTTCAGGGGGGGAGGGCAACATTAGTTATCCTGTGGAACAGTGTCCCTCCTCCAAAATCCATGGATGCTCCCTGAGTCATGGGGTGGCTGTGGGTTTTTGCAGGGGACTGTACAAAGGCTCTATAAAACTACACTGGATTTGTGGGACTTTGTCTCCCCTCAAGCTCTCAGACAATGTGTTCCCAAAGGAACTGAACAGTTGAGGCTTCAGCCACTGCTGGCTTCCTCTGGACCATTGCAGGGGGTTCTGTAGTGTGGGATGGATCATTTATTAGCTCCTGAACTCACATGCAGCTCTCTCCAGCCCTGGAACTCCCTTTACAAGGTACAAGATATGGTGACATATATGTGGCCGTCATTGGAGGGTGGGGACCATCCCTTCCCTCAGCACGATTCACGGATACACTCAGCAAAACCACACCCAATGCATAGATATGTTAAGTTTTATTCCATTGATATAATAAGCCTTCATCCTTTAAGTATTATGGACTATACTTTACCCACAAGCGGCAAGCAGACAAACGAGAATCAAATGTTCACACCTCCTCTTCTACAGGGAAGTCCCGTACCCTCTGTTCCCTGTCCTTGAGGGTCTGTAGCGGGCATCGTTCCAGTGTGGGGAAGCTTCCTGGGCACCCCACAGGATCAAGGTCTGTGGGTGAGAGTGCCGAAGCAGGGGGCCCCCCCAATCCTCCCCACCCACTTTCCCAGGGTGATTGCATTCCCAGGCTGGCTCTGGCAGAAAACACACTGCTATCTTGTAATACACAGACAGCACTTTCAAGGTTAGCCGCCTCCCAGCCTACTCTGCAGCTGGAGTGGCTTCAAATCAACTCAGCACTAATTCAGGCCAGAACAGAAGTGGCCCCCAATCAGTCTGTGCAGGGGTAACCAGTGGTCAATCCCAATGGTGGCTAACCTGTCCTCTATGCTGTTGGGGACAGACTTGCCAATATAGTTTCCTCCTGATTTAGTTCTAAGTGGCATAAGTTGGTCATTAGGTCGTTAACCCCTCAAGGCAGGGACATCTCTCTATCTGTGAAACATCCCTCACCTTTGTAATGGTGCAGGCCATAAATGGTTAGTTTCAGATGTTCAACAGCCAGGACTGGTAAATTAACAACTTTGAAATCACACCATGAAGAGTAGAACGCATAGAATCATGTAGAGATGGACCAATTTGGTCATTTATCCATTTCCCTGCCATTACAGGATTGTTACCTAATTCAGCACCATTCGTTCATCTGGCCACTTTCAAGACTGATGCACACGGTACAAGTTTTCTTCAGAGATGGGTTTCCTCCACTGTTCAAGATTATTCCATATTCCATATTCTAGATCACACTGGAAAGAGGGGTTGTTTGTTCTGATTTTCTTCTGTCTTCCGCTCCCCACTTAATTTAACTTGTCTCCCACCTTTTCTTAATTTCATGTCATTATCTGAGGTTGTACACACTTGTATCACACTAAATAATTCCATTAGATGCTTCCATCTGTTGAGTGGTTGTGGTTGATTGTATTGTATCACCTGTTATATGTATAGCATGGCTAAGCACTGTCTTAAACTACATAAGAATTGTTCTAATTCCTGATCATATTTGTTGTTCTTCTCTGAATTCCTTTCCGTTTCTTCAATAACTATTTTTGGACATGCCCAGAGTTCGATGCTATAGTTCAGGTACAATAATACCAGATTTATAGAAAGAGGTGTTTTCTTCCTGCTTTTGCACATCTAGAACTTAATCTCAGAGATTTAAATATCTCAGAGATTTAAACTCCAGTAAAAGTGCAATTGGAAGACTAGAGCTTTCCAAAAAAATATCCATTCTGTGGTTTGCATGTGTTCTCTGAACTTTTGGCATTATTTCTTTTCTCTCATCCTTTTTAAAAGCAACTATTGAAACTTAATTAGATACTGATGTCTATTTCAGCATTTTAATCAAGTGTTCTGTGGGTCAAATTTATATCATTACTGAATCTAAAATTAAGTCTTGGCAAGATTACAGCATAGCTCTGGAATTTCTAAAACTAAAACAAAATAGCCAGACACATTGTCTCAATATTAATTGATACCTACCCAAAGTGTTCGGGGATGGAAAGTTAACAGTACTAATTCATGTTTTGTCATTTATCCTCAGTTCAGGAAAAGCCTTACAGTTTGTAATCTGGCTCAATTATGAGGGGGGATTAAATTAATTTTGCCCAAGATTATTTGTAAAAGATATGAGTCACAGACAAACTATAAAGAAGTGAAGCAGCATAAAGACTACTGTAAAATCATCTCTTTCCTAGATGTAATGGGTCAACTTCAGACCTGGTATAACAAGGAACAACTCTACTGGATACAACATACATACAACCCCTTTCATCTGGTCTGCACTTGGCCCACCTTTGCGCTTTTATCATTTTAATTTAAGGAAGAGTAGATGCCGGAAATAAACCGGCTTAAGGGAATTTTTGGTAGTGATTGCTCATGAGGAAGTAACAATGTCTAACAATAGAGAAACCGAACACTAATCAGACATTGATTTCTCTCTAGAGGGAAGAATTAGTACCAAAATGGTTCAGTCAGAATACTGCTGCTTCGTTAGGTTTATGCTGTTCAGTAAACTTTCACTATTTTCAAACCTGGGAGTAGGGCCTCCTTATTCAGTATTAACCAATTGTGTACTTTGAACTACTTTCTGAACCCAACCCACACTACCCTGCAAAGTGGGGGGTAGGGGGAAAAAGGCATGATTCTTGCACTTTTATTTATTATGAGCAAATCTGACAAACTTTTATTCTCTTACTAATCCTTTAATTTCATTTGACTGGGGCTCAAACAGTCTAATTTAGCAAAAGCAGAAAAGCACCTTGGGTTGAATGCTTTCTGGGCTCAGCGAAAGCCATCAGCTCACTTCATACAAATGATGTTCCCTTTCTACTCTGCCACTATTTTATTTTGGTGTACACTTGTGGCATATTGGCAGTGTCATTCTGTGATCAGAAGGCTAGCTACAAAGATAGCCCTGTAAAGCATAGCTGGCCATTTCTAAACATGCTCTCAATATAAATGGCAAAGCAAAGGATCACAAGGACATACATAACTTCAGTGTAAGCTATTCATGCATTTCATCATCCTTACCAATCTCAAAGGAACAGAGAGGTTCCTTACAGATCAAGTATCAGGATCATCAACGTAAATCCATAAAATGGTCGGGTTGGATATTTAGACTATGTCCCCACAGACAATCTTATCAAACTGCTGAAGTTTTGGCACTGCATGATCACTGGTTGTGTAGCAGTATTCTTCAGTTAAGTGCTCTTTGTAATTCATTCATTTTCATCCCACTATATCTGCACAAGAAAGCTGTCAGACACCCAATACAGGAGTGATTAAAAGAATATTGTGAATTGCATGTCAGATACAAGCCAGTTGAAAACCAGATGTAAATAATAAAATAGATTGATCTGTACAGATTTGGTATTAATTGAGGTGCAAAAGCAATGCCTATTACATACTTAGGGGCAGATGTCTCAAGACACCTAACAAGAGGTGATTGTACAACAATTCTTTAATCTTTTCCCATGCAGAAGCAATCATGCACCTTTAGTATCAACTTGTAAAAAGTTAAATGCTATAAAGTGGCATCTGGAAACAGAATGGCCAGACTAGAAACAACTGCCAATGTTCCCCATTCTTAGATATCTGCATGCCAAGATTAAAACACCTGGTTTTAACCCTTTATACAGTTCTGGTACAAAGAACTTTATTAGCTTTACTTTGTATTATTGTGTTGTTGGTAGACCTTGCCAAGAAATGAGTGCACAGAATAGGATAGCAAAAGAGAGACTTAAGAATCAGAAACTCAAGTGGCAGTATCACTGTGGGGTAGCATTGAAGAAGCTGGCACAAGACCAAAGAGTTGCTTGTGGTAAGAGAGAGTGAGTTACTACAAATCCTTATTCCACTAGAGCAGTTGGTAGCCGTTAGCTACAAATGAAAGGGGAATGAGAAGTGGTCACATTCTACTGTAAGATGAATAAAATGCATTAGGTCTCAGGCACATGAAGAATCAGAAAGCTATACAAATAAACTATTTTTGCCACAGGCACAATGCCAGCAGCAACATTGTTTTAACTGCTAGAATCCTACACGAGAGCAATGAGAAATGACAGCTACTCAAAAGACATCTTATAATAATAATAAAAAGCCCACAAGAATCTGTATGTCACTCAGTATCTGATTTTTCCCAACAACAGAACTACTGTGTCCACAGATAGATTAGTTTTTTTTGAGGAAATGAAGGAACCAACTTTATGAAGTGATTTAAAAGGGGAAGTGGATCCCCCAAAGTCCACACTCAGCCTGGCTGGGTTTAACAGTGCACTTCTTAGTTTCCTCATCTCTTTTAACTGGGCTAGTCCATGTTTCCTAATGGCACCCCAGCAAAGGGCCTGATTCATCTCTCACTTGCCCCAGTATAAATCATAAGTAACCCACTAAACAACCAGAATGGTTGAATGTGGACATTGGCATAGAACAGGGCTGCATTTTACCTTCACTGTTTGAGAGAATCATAGACTGGATAGTGAAGTACATCAGCAACATAAACATTGGTAAAGACTGGGTTGATGGAAAATGCCTAGAAGACCTAGATTTTGCTGATATCACACTGAATGTCTCTAACTCTTTGGGGGGTGTCAATCTGGCAAAAACAGTAGGCCAAAATAGTGTGCTAAAACAACCATTCTCGAAACTCACACATTAAGCATAACATCAGATTAGAAAGGAAGGGGTGGGGGGGACCAAGAAAGTAGAACAGTTCACCTAGTTGTGCAGCACCATATCGGCCAATGAAAACCTAAAGGAAGGAAGGATCATCCACAGCATTTAGTAAATTCACTGTATAGGGAGAAAAGACATAGCACAGTGGTTCTCAACTTTTCCAGACTACTTCATTCAGGAATCTGATTTGTCTTGCATACCTCAAGTTTCACTTTGCTTAAAAAGGTAAGCTTCAGCTTCAGTCCCACACAGCAAGGCTTGGACATTCTGCCGTGGGTCCCAATGAGTCTAACTCTGACCCTGGCAACCCCATTAAAAATCAACTAGCCCATAGTTTGAGAACCACTGATATAGTATCTAGAACAGTATACATAAGCCATTATCTTTATGAAGTTTTAGTTTATACTGACTTTGCTAGTGCTTTTTATGTAACCTATAGTAAAACTAGGGAAATATATAGATAAGCTTATGTACCCCTTGGAAGACCCCTAGTTGAGAACCACTGGCTATGTCGACACTTACTAAAGTTAATTTGAATTAGTAGTTCGAACGAACTTTAGTTAGTTCGAATTAACTTAATTCGAATTAGCATGGCCCCACTAGAATGCTAGTTTGAACTAAGCAAGTGCTATACATGGCACTTGCTTAGTTCGAATTAGTCAATTGCATTAAGGTCAATGTGCCAGTTAGTTCAAACTAACATGGCCACATTGGGTTAATTCGAACTAACTAGTTTGAATTAACTGTTAGTTCAAAAAGTATAATCAAATTTATTAGTTTGAATTAAGGAAGCCCTTAATTCAAACTAATGAAAGCCTAGTGTGGCCAAGACTTAAGTTAGTTTAAATTAAGCTTCCTTAATTCGAACTAACTTGCCAGTGTAGACATAGCCACTGATATAGCAGCAGAACAAAAACAGATTTTTCAATTCAAATGTAGTCTCAATTACTTGACATACAGCTGTGGTAGCTGGAGATCTATTCAAGAGTAAGATAAAGCTAGAGGTCTTTAAAAAAAATACGTTCCTGCAGAGGATTTGGGGTATTGGTTGGAGACACTCCATTAACCAACTAAGATCTGATACGTCACCAGCCAGCAGCTCATTTCCACAAGACTCAGGAGCACTGGACTTATTTGGTGCACGTACTGCAGATGCCAAGACACAGATCCTCATATGAAGCTATCAAGTGGAAACTGGTGTGAGGAAATGAGGGCATACATGAGAAATCTTAAGAATCTTCCTTTAGCAGGTAGGGCACAACAGCCAATCAACACTATTGAATAGATGGAAGCAGCAACAAGTGACAGGAGAATGGAAGAGGCTAATTTCTTCTGTGTGCCAACATTGGCATGGGAAGGATGTTATGCAATAACCCACAGAAGTTAATGTAAAACTGATTTGAGATCAGAATCAGAGGTGGAAATTTTCAAAGTAGTTTAAAGGATTCTAGATGTACACCTGCTGTTAGTTTTAATGGTAGGTTTGGTTCTAAATCCTCTAGGGGCTTTACTGGCTGATGTGCTTAGTCTACTGTTGAAAACCACACAGCATTGAAAGCAAGAGGGAAGAGAGGGTACTTCTGAAAATTCACAGCAAAGGGATCTGAGCTTTGTAGCATGGTACAATTAATGTAGACAGTGAAGAAAGGTAGAGCAAGAAAGAATAGGTTTGACCAGGTCCTTCAATTAACTGTTCCAATTCCTTTCTACCTCATGTTTTGTTTCAACCTGTTCAATGTTTTATCTTCTACAAATCACCAGGGAAAGGAAAAAAGAAAAACATTTTGGAACATCAAAGTACTGTTGGTGCACTCCTGTTAGGGGGAAGAGCTAAAGTGCCAGCTCCTATCAACACCTTATTGCTTTGTACACTGGAAAGCTGGTAGTTTCTCAGAGACAATATTAAAGGCACAACTGCAAACTATGCCAATGCAGAGGAAAGAGGAAGACTAATAAGAAGTCACTACAGCTCCATCAGGACCTGTTTAATAACTTAAGAATCAGAAAGAAATCCTACAAAAAGTGAAAACATGAATCAGTGCTAGAGAAGAGTAAAAAAATAGCATGAATTTGTGGGGATAAAAATGAGAACATGTAGGTTCTCTACTTAGCAGGGAAGGAGAGAACTGATAACATCAAGAAGCTGCTTAATGTCTATTTTGCATCACTGTTCCCTGAAAAGATTAATGGAGATCAGATACAACATTATTAATATTAACAAATGCAAGACAAATGATAACTCTTTAGATAAGTTAGATGTATTCAAATTGGCAGGTCCAGATGAAATTCATCTTACGGTGCTTAAGAAACAAGTTGAAGAAATCTTGGAACCTTTAGCAATTATCTTTATGAAGAACTCAAAGGACAAGCAAGGCCCCAGAGGGTTGTTAAGAACAAATATAGTTATCTTTAAAAATGGGAATGAGAAGGACCCCTGGAATTATAGGTCAGCCTAACTTTGATACCTGAAAATACACTGATGCAAATCATCAAACAATCAATTTGTAAGCATCTAGAAGATAACAGGATTATGAGGAATAGCTACCATGGATTTGTCAAGAACAAGTCATGCCAAGTCAACTTAATTACTTTCTTTGACAGTGTTACTGGCCTAACCTATGGGGCAGGGGGAAGCAGTAGACAGCATATATCTTGATTTTAGTAAGGCTTTTGTCACCACCCAATATGACATTCTCATAAGCAAACTAGGAAAATGCGGTCTATAAGGTGGATGCAACAAGTTAGAGAATTGGTCTGAAATCAATAAAATGAAATTAAATTATGGCAAACACAAAGTACTACATTTAGGAGGGGGAAAAAATAGGGGTTATAGTGAATCACAGATTCAAGAACGTGATCAGTTGTGAAAAAGGCCAATATCTTTTGGGAGTGTCATATTGAAGACATGGGTGGTAATTGCTGCTCTCTACTTGGCTTTGATGAGACCTCAGCTGGAATACTGTATCTAATTCTAGATGCCACACCTTTAGAAAGATATAGACCAACTGCAAAGAGTCCAGAGGAGAGCAACAAAAATGCTAAAAGGTTTAGAAAATCTGAACTATGAGGAAAGGTTAAAAAAAATGGGCTTTAGACTTGAGAAAAGATGACTCTTGGTGACCTGATAACAGTCTTCAAGTGTGTTGAGTAATATTATAAAGCAAATGGGGATCAATTATTCTCAGTGTCTACTGTATAGTTATTTTGGGATTTTAGATCATTATGATGATGATTTATTAAGTTATTACAGAAGTAGGTTCTAGTCCAAATCTGACCACAGATGAAATTACATAACTAAGGACTTCCCTGAGGAACAATTAGTGTTACAAGGATTCTTAAGAGATTTTATAACAATTCGTTATTGCCAAAAGCATAAGGCATAAAACTGATAAAAGTATTAATTGGTAAATATACAATGAAATATATCTAAGAAGTCTTATACAATTGATGACAGGCTAAAACATTCTATGACAATTTACATATTTTTTATACTTAAACTCCCTTAGAGTAATGATGTTGAGGTATGGAGTTCAGGCTCTAATAACCTTAACTAAATGAAAATAAAGCAAAGAATAAGCAGTGGGTCTGTGAAGATTCTTGACTCGAGCAAGATGGTTTCAGAGTGACAGATGTGGAAGCTTCAGAGCTTACCAAATTTTAGGATCTTAAATACACATTACAGCCTCTACATTTTTATACCCCTCTAAAAATAATTATTTCATTGTTCCTTACCCAAATATGGGTCCTCACCCTGGAAATTGTGAGGGTACCTTCAGATTATTGGTTAAGGGGTTCATGAATACAATTGACATGTTTTCCCCTACCAGAATATTCCATGTCACCTTTCCCTTTTTCTTGTTTACGAATTGTGGTTTTTGTGGTGTTCTATTGAAATGTCAAATGTCTTGCCTAAAGTTGTTATTCACCTTTCACCTACATTATATTAAGATCTGAAATTGTCTGAGCACAGCAAAATTAAGACCCATCCTGGCAATTTTAACTTCACAGCCACCTACTTTTTGCAAAGCTGTTACATACAGACTCATCTTGGAAATTTTTTACGATTTACATTTCAGCTACTAATATAGAAATTATGCTAACTTCCCTACTTATACTAAATATACTTTTATAAAAATTAAGATATCCTAAACTTGCAAAGAAAGATACGCATGTAAGATAAGATAAATGCATATAAGCTAAGCATAGGTATAAGCAAGGGCTACAACTGAAGGTAGAACAAGAAGTAACGGGCCTAATCTGTAGCAAGGAAGATTTAGGTTATTTTTTTCCTAATATCCTTTTAACTATAAAGGTGTTTAAACTCTGGAACAGGCTTCCAGGGGACAGTGTGGAATCCTTCTCATTGGTGTTTAAGACAGATTAGACAAACTGCTGTCATGGATGGTCTAGGTTTACTTAGTCCTGCCTCAGCACAGGGGTGCTGGACTTGATAACCTCTCCAAAGTTCCTTCCAATCCTGCATTTTTGTGATTCTGTGAGACTTCTGAATCCTGTCCAGTTATTTATGGATAAAGTCTAAACATTTCTCACATATCCTGCTTCCTTCATTTCCTCCTTCAAATCCCTCCTTAAATGCATTTCCTTTTAGTGACAATCTCCACCAACAACATCTGTACTCACTTTGTGTTGAGCTAGCACACAGTGTCTTGTGTCTGAAGTCAACTAAGTTCCTTAAGATAAGGCCTAGTCTTGTATGTGTTTGCAAAGCATATTTATGACACTATACAACTAAACTAAAATCACAACCAAGTCCTATAAACAGAATTTCTAGTCAGTTTCTAGGAGTAAAGTTGCTGCAGAAAGCACCCTAATTCAGCATTCAGTTTCTTGGAGAGAGGAAAAGGAAAAACATTTGTCATTTGCCAAATGACTCTACATTGGTATGTCATGAAACCACTCACCCATTTCACTCCCACCCTATACAACAGAAAGGTAACAGTTAAAATATCTTACATCAGCTCCCTCAGGGTGCCCTGCCACATGGCATGTCCTTCCTGAATTTTTTTGGTTTGTTGCTATAGATTTTGTATTTTTAGGTCAAAATTTGGTGTTTAAAATCAAGCAGCTACATCTATATTTAGGCCATGGATACTCAGCAACTCTGTAAATTAAGATATTTACTAGGCACTATGCTAGGCACTTAACTCTATATTTAGGTCCCTTACCTAGGTGCCTAATTTTCGGAGAGAGTAAATATTCTTAGGTCCAATTTACTAAATCAGGAAACAATGCTGGATTTCAGGTACCCAAATATGAAAATGTCATCCTTGTATCATAAGATACTCCTATCTGTTGCGCCTAATTTACATGTCCAAAGGATTCCTATTTAACCCCCATGATCCATTCTGAGATTTGTGCTGTGGCAATGAAAGTTTGACATTGAGAGTCCTCATGTTCATTGAACAGTAACGTAAGTTGACAACATAAACATTGTGTTTTGCCAAAGGAATGTTCTACTTATATTTGCAAGTTATTTTCTGGCCAGGATAATAAAATGACAGCAGAAGACAATATCAGATTGGCCAGGGAATATTCTGAGTACTGCTAGTGTCACACGTTGCTTACTAGAACATTAAGGCCTTGGAAGTTTTGCTGCAGGGACAAGCAAATACAGATGCGTAATGGAGTTTAAATTCATCTTAACATTTTAGGAAACCCCTGCACTGGCTCCAGAAACAGTTTTACAGATACCCGAGTTTCAAACTGAAATCACTAAAGCTATAAGATTTCTGCCCCATCACCGAAAATGTCATTACTGACATTCTCCAGTGTATTTTTAACTCCTTCGTTTAGAAAACATCCCCCCAAAGTAATTTTATTTTAGCCCAGAAATTTTTCCAAACATGTCAAAGTCACACTGCTGACCAGACCTATTCCCTCCCTTATGCACACTTTTACACCACTCAGTAATTCCTGTTCTAATTCTAGATCAGAAAAGCAAATCATTGCCTAAGAAATTTATA
Source organism: Pelusios castaneus (assembly GCA_007922175.1). Classification (NCBI taxonomy): domain Eukaryota; kingdom Metazoa; phylum Chordata; order Testudines; family Pelomedusidae; genus Pelusios; species Pelusios castaneus. The sequence goes on from ML685791.1 coordinate 5,521,460, forward strand.
GTAGGACTCAAATGTATTGCTTTTTAAGTATTAAAATATTCCTTCTCCCAATTACTAAAAATTGAGGGCTGCTGTTCCAATCACTGTGTCTGACATTTTTCCTCTCTCATTTAAATAGCTATTGAAAACGTGTCATGGTTTGAGAGAGAGAGAAGGTAGATGAGGTAATTTCTTTTATTGGATCAACTTCTGCTTGAGCAAGAGAGACAAGCACGTGTGTTAAAATATTTCTTCTGTCCTTCACCTGTGCTTATTCAGTGTATTCTATGTACAGCAGCATCTCCTAGTGGACATACTATATGACTGTTTAATGGAGAGAAAAGAACATAATAGCCATGCATCTAATGTAAGTGATCAAATTTGTTTTCTTTCTACAATTAAATTTACATTATGGTGTCTGATTTGTTCTTATCCTACAAATGCTAACATTAATGACTATGGACAACATTCACACCCCTAGGATTTGGCCGAGACTAAAGCTACTAGCATACCAAGCTCTTTCTAGGAATCGGAGCCTGGCTATCACAAATCCACCAAGTGGGTGGAGCTAAACCAGTAGGAGCAGAGCAAGGTGGACCAGGAAACGCTTTGCTGGCAGCACTCTCGTGTAATTTGTCCAGATCCCACATGCATCTTCTTGGATACAATTCTGTTCTCACTTCATATTTGATACGAGTGTAATGCCACTAACTGCCATATTTACAAAAGGTGTAATGAGAGAACTCTGGCCTCCCATCTCTGCTTTATAAGCAATTCAGGACAAGGACCTACTCTGATTGGTCTGCAAGGAACTATGCACAAATAATCTCCAGCTAAGGACAACAATTTGCAGACCACTTTGGAATATCAATACTTGGCATGTAAAGGCAGATGTGGGGAGGGAGAGGATTTTTAAATTACTGCATAAGCAGCATAAAAATTAGTACAGGACTAAAACATTCCAAGAGAAATAGCTCTAAATTCTTAGCCCTACGATGGCTAACACCAGCACAACAAAGCTTTAAGTGGCCCACTGGACCCTCCAACAATTTAAATGCAACATAATGGCTAGAGACCAATATTTCAACTCCAGGCTTTAGTTAACGTTAGATTATTGTGCTTATTCTGAATCACATCTGACTAATATTTTCGCACATACATAGAGTGAGCTTGATCTGCTGAAGTACTGAGCATCCACAACTCCCACCTAATTCAACAGGAATTTCAAGTGCTCAGCCCTGAACAGGAGGGTCCCTACTGAGGGCAGCCTGTAAGCAAATGATTAGCTCCTGTTGCAGTCAAGTTAAAGACATACTTGATCATAGACTGCAGGAGAGTATTTGAAAGATGTGGATGCTTATAGCCCAGCAGCCACTGCCGTATTCTGGGACTTTCTGCAGCCACCATGGCGACTGTGATATCAGGCTGCTATGAAACTGCAGATCTACAGAACCAGGACGCTATACTCACTATTGTACAGCAGTGGAACAGGCTGACAAGTGACAGTGTCACTTTCAATCACCATCTTCATCAGCTGCTTCCTATTAAGTGGCAGGACACGATCAGCACGGAAGATATTCTGAGCCAAACCCTGGAATGGCCTCTATAAGCCTTGTTTTGTTGCTAGTAGTTTCTTTGGTATGGACACATTAGGAAGACCAACAATTTACAAAGTGCATTTACCAAGGAATGCCACCACAGCGTTGATGACCACAGAAGCGATGTAATAAGATCACATGTAAGTAGAGGCGGCTTTTGGGGTAGGCGAAATAGGCGGCCGCCTAGGGCCCCGAGGAGTGAGGGGCCCCTTCACCTATCCCAGAAGCTGCGTCTGCCTCCTCCTGTCCTACGGAACACATGGCAGGCAGTGGGGGCCAGTGGTGGTGGGGATGGGGGGTAGGGGTAATCCTGTGGGGGGACAGGGCCCAGAGCCAATCAGCATGGTGGGGAGGCAGAGTGAGCCGGCCCAGAGGCCAGGCTCCACCCTTCTACCCTGCCCCTGGCCCAGCTCTGCTGCACGCCACACTTCCGCCCCGCCTTTGGTTTGCCGCTTGCTGCTGAAGGCAGCGGGGGGCAGACCGCTCACTCTCTGGGATGGCAGTGGGGGAACTGGGAGCCCTGGCAGGGCACCAGGACTGGTTTCAGGGCCCCCAGCAGGCTGCTGCACTGCTGAGGGAGCCAGCCATGGTGAACTGGTGTCATGGCGGGATTGGCGTCCCCAGTGGGGTGGGGGAACCAAGGGGGGGCTTTTGAGGTTTTCAGGGCCCCCCGCGTGGCACCAGGGCCACAGGGGGAGGTTTCAGGGCCCCCCAGTGGGATGTCAGGGCCATGGGGGCAGCCGGAGCTGGCGCAAGGGAGCCCTATGGGGGCTCCGCAATGGGCCTTTGCCTAGGGCCCCAGGTAGGCTAAGACCGCCTCTGCATGTGAGAAACATCCTGCCAAAGCACTTTAGGGACCAAGCTAAAGATTGATCCAGGTAGCAGTCCATCTGCATGAAGGCTTGTCCCCTGGGTTTTGCCATGACAATGATGAAGTCATGCTTAACTTTAAAGTTAAGCATGTGCTTTAGTGCTCTCCTGAATCAGGGCCAGGATCAGGTGCCTCATTTGAGAGCTCACCAACTGAACTGATTTTAAATATTGGTCATTTGACCTCACTTTGGCTTACACCAGCTCATAGATATTTATGAACCTCATTACTTTCTTTCCATCAGCCCACTGGGCAACTTTTAAAAAAGGTCAAATGCCCAATCCATTACTGCAAGCTCTGTTAAAGAAATGCATGCCTTGTGACGGCACATTTCTAAAGTTTAGATGTTATTTCTCATGCTGCTATTCTCTGCAGAGAAACACTTCCTTTTTTCTATACAGGTTTAGAGTATAGTAGCTGCTTAATTTGATAGTCTTTATTAATGCAAAAAGTAGAGAAAAATCCATACAGCTATAGCAACAGTAGTGATTTATTTATAAGGCACTATGGCTATGTCTACACTTGCTAAAATTAGTTCGAATTAGCTTAATTCAAACTAGCATGGCCACAACTGGAACGTTAATTCAAATTAGCGATCCCCATTCATTTCAATGGCCGGTTAATTCGAACTAAGAAATTAGTTCGAATTAACATGGCCACATTGGTTAATTCGAACTAGTTAGTTCGAATTAACCCCTTAGTTCGAATACCCTATTCGAACTTATTACCGGTAGTTCGAATTAAGGAAGCCCTT
>ML685791.1:5524671-5545270 GCA_007922175.1 Pelusios castaneus
TACCCTATTCGAACTTATTACCGGTAGTTCGAATTAAGGAAGCCCTTAATTCGAACTAACTAAAGCCTAATGTAGCCATGGCTTTAGTTAGTTCGAATTAAGCCTCCTTAATTCGAACTAACTTGCCAGTGTAGACATACCTATCTGCATGATTGCCATTCACTATATGCAGAGGAAGACAGACTCTGCATGGTAGGGTTCAACCTAGAGACAAAGTTCAAGGCCAATATCCACAAAAAGGTCCCAATACAAATTCAATATTTTATAATAAAATTATTACATGTTATTTAAAATGTATACAAATTTATTCTTTAAAATTACTTTCTAGTTATGTTAATGTAGAAAGCCATAGTGGAAATACTGCAATTTAAGGTGGCATGGAAATGAAAGGAGTGGGTTTGGGGTGTATTAAAAGGAGTTTGTTTCAGTCAAAAAGGGTAGCACATAAAAGAGAAGGCACAAAGATGAGAGCTGCAGAAGGAGATAGGAAAAAAACTTTGGGTAGAGCAAAGGGAGAAAGATGAGGAACAGGGGAAAGAATTCAAATAGGTGTTTCATAAAGCAAGTACTTCTCAAATTTTCATTTCACTTGGAGAACTTCAGGATGAAGTCCTCAGGTGCATTCAAGAATGGAGGATATAATGCTCCCATATTGCAAAAGCAATTGGGAACCACTTCAGCTACTGGTGCAAGTTGGAGCAGCCTCAGGACCCAGGTGCCTTTCTACTGGCCCAGAATCACCAGAGCACAGCACATCTCTTCTTCTTCTTGGAATGCCTGCTTCGCTGGAGAGATGGGTATTGGGCAGCACAGTTGCTGGTTATGCAATTTTTACACCACCTGGGAATTCTGTTACTCAAGTTAGATTTAGCAGAGAAATGAAAGGAGGATTTAGCCTAGAGAATTCAAGGGAAAGGGTGGGTGTGCAAGTTCACCACCTCATCCTAAGTTTTAAAAAATAGCCTACTTTTTAAGGAAAGGATTGTGGCTGGCTGGCCTTCATTCAGATGCACAGAAGTGGAGGAAAGTAGAAGTAAGGAAGCTTCCCTCCTGGCACACCCACATACAAACCAGTTAACGTAATATCCCCTTAGAGACGAGGTAGCACATCATGACCACTAAGAGGGACTTATCTGACAGGCAGATGGGGAGGACTGAGGCCTTGTACACAAGACAGCTTTAGCATGCGGTAAGGCTCCTTATCGTGTGATAAAGCTCTGAGCATACACATGTACATTTTGCTTGTTGCGTGGCAACAGCCCCCTTGCACGCAACAGGTACGCCACCCAAACGAGGGTGGTTAGGCTTACCATGGAACAGCTGTTCCATGGTAGAGCCCGTGTGTACGCTCCTTGCTATTTTGACAGCCTCCGGAAATGTCCCAGAGTGCCAATCAAGGCCACTCTGAGACACCGGAGCTGTCAAACATGTCAATTTCACTGCTCTAGCAGAGCAATGAAATTGACAAGTAGCGGCTTCCACTCCCATGGCAGCGGGGCTCTAGCAACCAGGAGCCATGATGGCTGGAGCCCCGCTGCCACGGCTGGGGCTCTGCTGTCACCGTGGCTGAAGCTCAAGCCGCCAGCAACAGCTGAGCCCCAGTCGTGGGACTGCGACTCAAGCAGCCAAGGCAGCGGGGTTCCAGCCGTGGTGGTAGCTGAGCCTCAGGCTCAGGACCGGAGCTCAAGCTGCCCCGCTCCGGCTCTGGTTACCAGTTCCCGGGGAGGCAGCCGCGGCCGCCGCCACCCAGGGAACCAGCAAGCCGGGCAGCAGTGGGGCTCACGCCATGGGGGAATCCTCAGCCCACTACCATGGGATTCCCTCTAGCCCCTTCTTATTAGAAGTTTGCTCAAAAAACAGTTTGAACTGAGCAGGCAATTTATTGTTATGAAGAGGCTATTGAGCATACAAACAGTTTTCTTCCACAACTTTTGTAACAAGGTGCTAGGGCAAGATAAGTGTTTTTACTGACCAACTAAAAATATTTACTATTTACTTCTTGGTGAATTAGGAGATTGGTGGTACACACACTTTTACTTCAATTAAAGTTAACAAAAAAAAAAAAAAAGCTACTTCTGTTCCATGGGAAAAAAATTAAATCTGCGGGGGGGGGGGGCAGGAAGAGAACAACAGGAAAGGAGCCAGTGACCTTCACTTCACCCTCCCCATACCCCACAGCATAGAGATGCAAGATGCTTATAACCTACCCCTAAGTTACAATCAGAATTCAAAAAATGTGACAAAGTTTCTCCTCTACCTTGGTGGGTCCCACCTTCCCTGTAGTGGTGGGTCTGTTTCCCACAGACCTGGGAAAAGTCCCTTCCCTAAGTCTTTGAACCTGTGTGTCTTCTCCTGACCAGCATTCTGTTCCTTTTCGAGCTCTTTCTGCTTTCTAACTACATCTTGCCTCCTTTCACACTCCAGCTACTCCCTGTCACTGGCAGGAAGGCATTTAATAAGTCTTGGGTGGGGCCTTAATTAGCCCCAGGTGTGCTAATTAACCTGGCATAACCACTGCTCAGCTGGGGGGCAGGGAAGGAGGGAGGGACTTGTTGAGCCTGGTGCTAATATATTGGCTTTCCAGAAACTCTCTAGTCTGACCCTGTCACACACACAAAAAAATTCAATATTTTACACATCTGAGCTTACAACTGAATATTGGCTTTGAAATAAAGTTTCTCCGTTTGTGCCATTTAGGCTATGTACACACGATCAGATTAAAGCGCAACATGGCAATCGCGCTATAAAAAACACGTGACCTTTATTGCGGGATAGTGCGTACACACGTCACTCCTTGCAACGCAACAGAATCCTTTGCAATATTGCGGTATAGTGCAATGAATTCTGGGCACCTACACCACAGTTCAATTTTCCCTCAATCGGCGCTTGGAATCCTGGGATGAAGGAAAGGAACGCAAAGCGCCATGGGTAAACTCTCATTTTCCGATGGTGCACTGTGTTCCCCTTGCGTCTTCCTCATTGCCAATAGCAACTCACACCTATTTTCAACAGTGCAGTGACGCACCACACCACTTGCGAGCAATCACAACAGCGACAGCATGGCTCCTGCTCTAATCTCCACTGTCACCTTCAGCATTCTAAATACATCTCGGCTGGTTGCTCAGTACGCAATGAGCTCCGAATCAGACGAGGACACCGAGGAGCACGGGCTGATCGATGCCCTGCAGAGCAACAGCACCGCATTGCTCAGCTCCTTCACTGATCATCTGCACACGGTGCAACGCCGTTTCTGGTCGCGAGAGACGAGCACCGAGTGGTGGGATCGCATTGTTATGCAGCTGTGGGATGACGAGCAGTGGGTACAGAACTTTCGAATGCGTAAAGCAACCTTTCTGGAACTGTGTTCAGAGTTGGCCCCTGCCCTGCGACGTAAAGACACCAACATGAGGTCAGCCCTAACCGTGGAGAAGCGTGTTGCAATTGCTGTCTGGAAGATGGTGACTCCTGACTGCTACCGGTCGGTTGCAAACCAGTTTGGAGTCGGGAGGTCCACCGTCAGATTAGCCCTCTCACAAGTGTGCCGAGCCATCAATCGCATTCTGCTACGGAGGACGGTGACGTTGTGCAATGTTCGTGAGATTGTGGACGGCTTTGCTGCCATGGGATTCCCTAACTGCGGGGGAGCCATAGATGGCACACACATCCTGATTTTGGCTCCAGACCATCTCACGACCGAGTACATAAACAGGAAGGGCTACTTCTCCATGGTGCTGCAAGCACTCGTGGATCACAAGGGGCGTTTTACGGATATCAATGCTGGGTGGTCAGGAAAGGTGCATGTTGCCCGCATTTTCAGAAACACCGGACTGTACCGGAAGCTGCAAGGGGGTACCTTCTTCCCAGATCAAAAAATTACTGTGGGGGAGGTGGAGATGCCCATAGTCATCCTTGGAGACCCAGCATACCCACTGATGCCATGGCTCATGAAGCCGTACACCAGGAACCTGGATCGCAGCAAGGAGCGGTTCAATTACTGATTGAGCCGCTGCAGAATGACTGTGGAGTGTGCCTTCGGCCACTTAAAAGGGCGCTGGCACTGTTTGTATGGGAGGCTGGACTTGGACGAGGACAACATCCCTGCTGTAATTGCGGCATGCTGTGTCCTTCATAACCTTTGTGAAAATAGGGGAGAAAAGTTTTCCCTGGGGTGGGCTATGGAGGCACAGCGCCTCAAAGAAGCATATGAACAGCCAGCCACTAGGAGTATTAGGGGGGCCCAACGAGGAGCTGCTCGCATAAGGGAGGCACTCAGGGACCATTTCAATGATGCCCTCCCGTAGTTCACTTCAAGGACGCATCAAGTGCACCTTATGAGATTTTCACTGTGTACAAATAAAGCCACTCTTCAAATTTTTTGTTACTGTTTTTATTAAAAGATGAAAAGGAGGGGGGGAGGTGTTACAGGTGGGTGTAGCTGCGGGTCTATAAAAAGTAGCTCTGTGAGGGACTGGATGTTGCAGTATACCAGGGGGACGGGTGGCCTTCAAAGAAATGCTTTGAAGGACTATGGGGTGTGGGAGGCAGACACTGCTGAACTGTCTGGAGTGGAGCCCGTACATTAATCGCCTGGATCTGCAAAGCAATCATGCTCTTGAGCAGTTCTGTTTGCTCCTTCATGACGCTTATCAGTTCGTCCCTGTGTTTCTGCCTCCTCTGTTGCGATTCCTCTCTCCAGGCTCGATTCTCCCTCGCGGATGCCTCTGTTGTTTTCATCAGCTCCTGAAACATATCCTCCCTGTTTCTTCGAGCACGCCACCGAATGTTTCTCATGCAGTCAGCTGAGGTAGACACCGGCCTTGTGAAGGTCGCATCTAATAAAAAAAATAATAATAAAGCTATTGTTAACACATAGCTTAGATAACCAATGTAACCTTCCAGTAGCACATTCCACTGGAACGTACAGGGCAGTCAACATCCTGTGCTTCGCTGAAGCGGACAAGGTACGTCCTAATAGAAACCTTACTGGGGGCTAACATTCTGCACAGGGCACACAGATGGAACCCGACATCTCTCTCCTCAGAGTGCCCCTGCCAGCTAGAATACACATCCTACATGCCACCAGATGCCAGCCGGGACCGTATGCTGCTGCCTTGTGTGCTGCCATGGTTCTCAGTGCTGTGCTTTGCAGCTGACAAGGCCGAGTATCCTTATACGGGAGCGTAGACACATACGCTATCCCATCTAACCTGAGTAGTAGGCTCTGGCGGTACATCGAGGAACCCTTTAGTGACCTAAATACAGATGATTTTTTGACAATCACTGCTTGTATTGATGCACTTCTAATGAATGCAGACTAAAGAGCGTGCACAGTGGGGACCGATATAGCAAGCACCCCCTCCCCGGACAATGATTTTTTAGCAGGAGCCATAGCTGCACGGAAGAGAAACTTACCTGAACCCCCCTCTGCCGCCTCAGAGGACACGCTGCAATTCATGTCTTGGGTGGGCATCTCAGCGGGGGTGCAGAAGAGCTCCTGGCTACACGCTGTTGCGCTCTCCTCCAGGTCATCCTCCATCTCCTTCTCCTCATCAATCACGTCCTCATCCTGCTTGGCTCTGGCATTCAGTGGATGAGGGGGGGGCTGATGTGTCCACAGGACTCTTTGCAGTGGTTGTGGGGTCCTCACTGAGGATGGCTTTGATCTCCTTGTAGTACCTGCATGTAGCAGGTGCTGATCCCGAACAGCAGTTTGCCTCCTTCGCTCAGTGATAGGTTATTCTTAGCTCCTTCACCTTTGATCAGCACTGCACAGTGTCTCTATCATAACCTCTCTCTGACATGGCCCGAGAAATTATGCCATATGTATCAAAATTTCGCCTGCTGCCGCATAGCTGCACCTGCACAGCAGACTCTCCCCAGATGCTAATGAGGTCCAGCACCTCTGCCGTGCTCCAAATGGGTGTGCATCTTTCACGATGGGCCGCCATTGCTAGTGAAGATCATAGCTGCACTCCACTCCACGAGGAAGAGAACAGGAAGTGAAACAGAGGAGAAATTCGAAAATCCCGGGAATCGAAACAGGGCGGGGACTGTTTCGTCACGGCCATAGAGTGGGTGGGGGGAAGACCAGAGAGGACGACTTTGGAATGCTGGGACACTTCCGGAGGCCAATCATTGCACGGTAAGCTTACACACGAGTCAAAAGGTACAACAGCTGTTCCGCGTTAACTGCTACCACCCTTGTTGAGGTGGTTTTTGTATTGCGCTACAACTGGGCTGTTGACACGCAAGAGCCCTATTGCACGTGTGTACGCTGTTGTTATCGTGCGGTAATGACTGTTAATGCGCGATAAAGTGATCATGTGTATGTGGCCTTATAATTTACTTGGTGTCTGTAAATGGAGGCTGCTTGTGGATATTATGGCTCTGTTTGTGGCTTCTACGGTGTATCATCATTCTAAGTGCATCATCTAAAAATCTACACTTTTTCAAGAGCTAGATTCTGCCACCCTTACTGCCACATTGAGTAGGAGTACCTCCCTCCCCACTTTGTCCCACTGAAACCCAATAAGACTACTCAGTGCAAAATGTGGACCGATTTTGATAGAGTACAACTGCAATTATGTCTTCTTAACGGCTAACTGTTGATGTATTACCATATATGCATCACTTTTAAATAAGTAAATATTTACCAATTTATACAGTAAACCACAATATAGAAATATTGTTATGTCAGGCAAGACCAGTTATCTGTCTAACTCAGTATACAGCTCCGAGAGCAGCCAGTCCTAGATACTTCAGTAGAAGTTGCACAATCCCTAAAACTGCAATTTATGTAATAACATGCTTGTGGGTGAAGCTTTTCCTAACCAGAGGAGGTAGTTTTATGCATCTTATTCCCCAATATGTTGCACTAAAGCCAATGGACTACTCAATGAAGATTCTGGCTCTCGTCAATTCCACTCTATAATATTTATCGACATGACAAGCTATTCAAGATTTGCCAAAGAGTCTTGTGAAAAGAATTTTTCAATCCATTTGAGGACAGCAGTCTCTTCACATAAAGATTTGGCCAGTTTCACCTTCCTAAATTGTTCAGAAAGTATTACACACAGAACACCAGAGTTTCTAAATTATGACTGCAGAAGCCTTGAAGTTAACAGTTCAATGGGAACTATAAATCCACAGCATGGTCCTTTTGAGCTTTAATTGTGCTTCAATGGCTTAATTATCTCATACTTCTGTTTTTGAATGGTTTGATGTGTACAATTTACAATAGCCCAGTCTTGCTGCCCTCACTCACACAAGAAATCCCTTTGATGCCAACTGGGTTATCACGTGAGTGAGCTTTTCAGGACCTGTATTTACAGCATACAAAAATAGTGAAGTACATGTGTTTACAGGGTTCTAATTCACACACACACCCCCACCACCACCACCCAAAAAAAGGGATGAAGTGTGTTTTATTTCTGGTGAAGGGTTTGTTATTTATGGCCAAAGTGAAGCAAGTGGGGGGAGGGGGGCATACCTTAGAGAGATCCTACTAGTCTAACTACAGCTTCACTGATTTTTACTACTTGGTAGTTTGAGAACAAACAACAGGGTTAGCTTTAAGAGGAAAAAAGCACATCTGGAGTCACATGAAAGAAATCAGGGGCTCCATTGGATTAGACAGCCAGGGCTCTTTTTAATGGAAAAACGCATAAAATGTCAAACTCTGTAAGAAGTCTTCCAGTGGTTTCTTAGTTTTACAGAGCTCATTAAAAATTACTGGAAAAACAAATCCGTACTTGTTTAGAACTAAACTATGTCATAAACATAAGCTCAACCTGTTTTGATCATGGCAGAAATATGTTTGGATCTCAAAGGGTACAAAGGAAACTGATCGAATTATCAGGATCGCATTAATGGCCTAGTACCATGCTTTTGTTTAGCTTTACCCATCACAGGCAAACAATACATTTCTTGATAGAGGTCTCCTATTCCTATTGCCAGCTTTTCTCTGCATTAGCCATTTCTTACTTTTTTAGTTACCAAAGACCAGATTAAGGCCCTGAACCTCTAAATACTGACACAAGTGAACAGTCCAGTTATACTCAATGGTACTGCTCACATGAGTGTTTACTGTATGGGGAGCATACATACGATAGAGGAGGTAGGTTAAAGGTTAGCATTATAAATATAGAGCAGTCATTTTAGACTTGAAAAAAGTTGATTTGCAACACTTTCAAAAAGCTGGAGCGTGAAAGCCCTGTGGCCCCTTTGTACCGGCTAGTCATGCACAAAGGGGCTGTAGGACAGACCTAAGCCGGATGGATGCAGGGAATTCTTCATGCACATGGAGACAACAGATTTGCACTAATTTTACAACCATTTTACAGAGCAAGCAGTCTGGGGTATATGGAGATGGGCTGAATGTGGAATGGGATGAATTAAAGGAGGCAGCAGGTATTTCAGGGACAGGAGGGAGCATAGGTGGACAACTCTGCCAGCATTCAGCGACCATTGAGGGCCTCAGAAATGCATTGGTGCACGAGGTTTCTGTTCTGCCTTTGCCTAAACTGACCTGTGTAAGTCCTGTTCACTCATCTGTGAAATGAATGAATAGTAAGTCACCCACAATGCAGTAGTATGATAATTCATAAGGGCTGTGAATGGGCAGAAATATTAACAGGAGTCAATGAAAAAGCAGAAAACTCACTCATGGTGTCTGGGGTTTGCACATGTAACCCACTTTCCATTAGGCTGGTGGTTTTCAAACTTTTTTTCTCAGAACCAAGTTGAAAAAAATTATTTATGCTCGTGACCCAACAGTTACATCTTCAAGCAAGTTCCAGAGGGGTAGCCATGTTAATCTAGTTCAGCAAAACAAACAAGGGGTATATCTACACTAGAAAAAGTTAAGTTGACTTTGTTAAGTCGACTTAATAAGGTCGACTTAAAGTTGACCTTATTAAGTCAACTTAACAAAGTGGTGACACTTTAAGTCGACTTAAGGTCACCTTGTTAAGTCGACTTAATGGCTTTAAGTTGACTTAATAAGATTGACTTAAGGGCTACTCTCTGTCCACACCATCCTTAAGTGGACTTAAGTAGTCGACTTAAGGCTTAAGTTGACCTATTGAGTGGTAGTTATTAAGTTGACTTAAGCTTTCATTAAGTCGACTTAAGGAATTTCTTAAGTCGACTTAATGAAAGTCCAGAGTGGACATGGGTAATTTAGGTCGACTTAAAGGTCCTTAAGTCGACCTAAATTGCTAGTATAGACATACCCAAGGAGTCCTGTGGCACTTATAAAGACTAACAAATTTATTTATCGCATGAGCATCCCACTTCATCAGATGCTTTGAAGAGGGGGAATGTACAGAATGGGACGAAAATAAATGCAGGGAAGTGTAAGTCATAGGAACAAATCAAAGCTTCAAAGAGAAACTGCAGAATTGGAATTCATATGCAAATTCGACACTGTTACTTCAGGGCTAAATAAGGACTACAGATTTTTTTCTCATTCCAATAGGTGATTTGACCTCCCCTTCCTCTATATGCTGTTCCCCTGTGTTTGAATCTAAACTACTGCATTGATTTGCTGTAACAATCTGACCTGATCCTATGTCTTACACTTCCCTGAATTTATTTTCCTCCCATTCTGTAAGTTCCCCATCTTCAAAGCATCTGACAAAGTGGGGTTTTCTCCCATGAAAGCTCATGCAGTAAATAAATGGGTTAGTCTTTATGGCTATGTCTACACTTACTAAAGTTAGTTCAAATTAGTTAATTCGAACTAACTAATTCGAACTAATTTTAGTTAGTTCGAATTAACTTAATTCGAACTAGCAAAATATAGTTCGAACTAAGCAAGTGCCATTCATAGCACTTGCTTAGTTCGAATTAGCAAATTGCATTGAGTTCAATGTGCCGGTTAGTTTGAATTAAGCAATTAGTTCGAACTAACATGGCCACATTGGTTAATTCGAACTAACTAGTTTGAATTAACCCTTAGTTTGAATAGCATATTCGAATGTATTAGTTCGAATTCAGGAAGCCCTTAATTCGAAATAATGAAAGCCTAGTGTAGCCATGGCTTAAGTTAGTTCGAATTAAGCTTGCTTAATTCGAACTAAATTGCCAGTGTAGACGTAGCCTATAAGTGCCACGGGATTCCTTGTTTGTTTTATTTATGAGAAATGCATTCCAGTCTTTTGGTGGCAGCAGCAGGGGGCGCCGCGACCCAGTACCTGAGAGTCTGCTACTCAGTACTGGCTCCCGACCCATGCTTTGAAACCACTGCATTAGGCTACCGGGCACTGTGAAGTGAAGCGATTCATTCACATATTTTGCTGCCCCAATCCCATGTGGTAGCTGGAGCTTTTCACATCATTGTGAGATGGTTTGCTACCAACCAAAACTGCAGTACTATCAGCAAAATCACCACAGGTGGCAATACCTCTGGATGTGTACTCATTGATAGAGCCCTGCATGGATAGAAATATGTGGATCCGCATCCACCCTGCATCTGCAAGAAATGGTCTGCGGTTATCTGTGTTGTATTCATGGACACCAATATCCGTGAGTATAAGGCAGATATCCCAGATTTGCAGGGCTCTGCTCATGGAAGTAAGCAGTGTAGTTTATGTTTGCAGGATCAGGTCCTTAAAAAAATCACAATAATATACTTTCGTGCATTAAAACATATTATTTTCAAAACAATTCTCTGACAAAAACTTTAGAGGATTGAATATTTTTATGAACAATAATATCTGCATTTGTGGGAGTTAAAAGATACAAAGGAAACTGAACTTTGTGTATCAGGGAATAAGATCACTGACAGCTCGGGTCTGGAAATACATTTTTCCATAGCATGCATAAATGGACAACTGCATTAGTGCCACTTTTTCTCTTCCTCAGAATCACCAAGACTTGGTTATTGCTTGAAGCATGATACTAGACTAGATGGATCAGTGGTCTGCCTCAATAAGGCAACTCATATGTTACTTGTTACATAGTAGCATTAACTGCTCACAGATTTAATATTCAACCCTTGCTAATGCATCCTCATTCATAATGAATCTGAAAATTAATGTATTTGGGTTTATGATGGAATGACATCAGGGGCTGGTGTGTTAACTGCTAATACATCTGGATTTGCTAACAATGCATGGATTCAATCACAGTGTAAATTCTATACATGGAAGACAATTCACTAAATTTTGTAAAACAATATTTAAAATAAATAAATAAACATCTAAAACTACATTCTTTTACTTTAGCATTGTAATTTTATAATGGAGGCAGCTTTCCAATACATCAGACTGAAAACTCAAAGGCTTTTAACCTTTCATTTACTTTCTATAATGTCTTATAATAGTTGCTAAATATTAAACATGTGTCTCTAAACAAAGACTTTTCTTTGCCCTCCTTTTGTGGTTTTTATTACAGTGACATTAAATACCAGTTTAGAGATCACAATAATTTCCATAGCAATAGACTGATGTAATAACTATAGGATTGTGACCTTACTGCAGGATGGATAAACAAGGAAAGGAAAACATTTAAACACATACACACACACACACACACACCCATCCCCCAAAAAGAAACAAAAATCCCCCAAAAATCTAGTATTAATGCAACATTGAAGATAAGAAATCAAGTACTCCAGAACAGAGCTAAATCAATGGTTACTCTTAATTCTGTATGTTATGTTTGGGTTAAACTTAAAGATGTGCTAATGCTCAGTTTGAAAGTATTCAGCTTGAAAGTACTATTGGGTTCACAGCTGCTGTTGGAAATCACAGAGTCACAATGACCAAAGTAATTTTTTTACATCTCCATCTTGCTTGGAGGTTGCAGCTGTTCCCTTTAAATGTGGTTCTTCTTAGATGGCGTTGTAACTGCCAGACTAGATCACTGTGATGTTTTCTGCCTTAGGTTGCACCTTAAATCCAGCTGGAAGCTGAAGCTGGTGCAGGGTATTAAAGTAGCATCTCGTGCAAGGGACACATGCAAGGGTCTCGGGATGGATTTTTACGGTGCTGACCTTGTCTATCTCGCCTGAGAAACCATCCTCCCAAAGTTTTGCTATTAGAATTATAATCATCAGGATACTTGAGGTGGCAATGGGACAGATGGCAAACCCGCATGGCCAGATATGGCTCAAATCTAGGTGAAGGGGACCGTGGGGCAGGTGCCAGAGGTTACTCCCTTTCCCAGGCAGTAGAAAAGGCTGCAACAGGGCCTGGAGAGCCTGGGGCAGGAGTTGCAGGGGAGAGGGCCTGTGGTGGTGGCACTTTGGATGGGCGGTAGGGGGCGCTGTGAGCTGTAATTCTTTGCAGGGCTAGAAGGCGGCGCTAGAGGGCTTTGCGGGCTGTGGAACTAGGCGGCAGCGCAGGGCTGGGAGGCGACGCTAGGGGGCGCTGTGGGCTGCGCCGGCGGCTTCAGGCCCTGACCGGCTACTCTTGTTGCCTCACGCGCCTGTTGTTCCACCGCGGCGGAACGGAAGGCTGCGTGCGGGTGCGCGCGCGCGCGTCCAGGCAGGGTCCGCGCCGTTGGTGACGCCCGGCGGCGGCGCGTCCGCGCGCGGGGTCAGGAGCCAGGGCCGAGACGCTGTGAGGAGCCATGTCGGCACCCGCCGGGACCTCCCCGCGCTCCGCCGCTGCCCCGGCCAGGCCGCCGCCCTGTCAGAACGGTGAGGAGCGGGGGCCGCGCTGGGCCGGGCGGGCGGGGCCATGGCGACGAGGCGGGGTGGGGGCTGGGCTGATTCGGTCCCGCGGCGTCGCTACGTAGTTTGTCCCGGGCCCGCCTTAGCTGCGCTGCGTCCCTGCCAGTGTCCGGCTCCGGGGCTAAGAGCTCCCTGTGCGGGACCCGCCTCTCCTGAGTGACGGGCGGGGTCGTGTTCCATAACGGGCGCCTGTGGCCTGTGAGTGGCTGGGGGCAGCGGGACGGAGGCTCGCGGCGTCTCTCCTCGCAGCACATGGTCTTACCACCGCACTGTCTGTGACTTAATGATTAACCGAGCGAGCTCCCTGGTGAACCAATCAGATCCTCTTCCCGTTATCAATCGGTTGTAGTTGATAAAATAATAAAACGTGGTCAGTCCTTTTCCTATGAGAATAATGGATACGGAGTAAAATGGAATATTAATATTATATTATATATAAATACATTATAATATTATTAAGTGTCAAATGAAACCATTAATAGTTACATCGTTTTACTGTGCGTATTTTGGGTAATGCTGGAAGGTGATTTGGCTCATGAATCACTGAGGTCTTGAACAAATGAGGAGTCCTTTAGCACTTTCAGTTAAAATAGATACTTCATTTTTGTTTGGTTTGTGCATTTGCTAGCACTTTCAGAGAGTCAGTTTTACTCTGGTCTGATTTGTTTCACTCGGACCTGATCTGCCTATAGTGCTTGCACTGGTCTAACTGTCAGATGGATATGGTTTTGGTTGTATGTTGGGTTTTTTGTTTTTTTTTTAAAACTATTATCGTACAACTCCTCATTTGGATGGATTTGTACTGGTGTACTGCCTTAGTGCAGTATGACTTCTTCCCCTTTTTATGTGGGAATAAGCCTAACTAGTTCAACTGCCTACATTAAAAGTGTTTTTCCACTTTAACAATATTGGTGTATTTATGGTGTTACTGGTTTTATTTGTAAATGAGGCCTGTTTCATCTATCATGTTTTCTCTGATGACATGAGTTTCTTTGCACAGCAACAGAAGAGAGAAAGTTGCTAGGGATTTTGAGGGGAGGTTGTAGTACCTGGATCTTCCACTCAAATTTTGCAGTTATTGAAATTTCAAGTTAAAAGTGTACCATGTCCTGTCTTGAAGAGTCTCTTCCTTTTTAACTAGGTAGCCATCACCAATGGTAAACTCAACTCTATATTTTGGTTGCCTAAATAAAAAGGTAGTCTGATTTTTTTCAGAAATACTGAGAAAATTCAAAACATGTTGGAGTCCCAGGCCAGCCTTAGAAATGAACCCAGTTATAGATATTAGGTGTCTAACTTATGGTATCTAAGTTTGAAAATATTGGGTTTTACTCTTAAAGTTTAGAATTCATTCATTGGTAAGTAGCGGGGTTTGGGAAAATGATACCTACCTGCCAGGTGTCAGTACAAAAGATGTGCATGGAAAGGGCCAGTGGCCTGCTCAATAGCTTAATCAAGAATCCCACAGTTAATGAGAACAAGGGGCTATTTCTTGGATTCCATCTGTGGTGCTGACCCTGTACCTGTGCCCCATTTGCTCGCAGGTTCTTCTTTTGGATTAGTCTCTGGTTGGGTAGGAGCCTAATACGTTCAAAACTTAATCCTGAGCAGCTTAAAAGGTACTGGAGTTGACTAGTACTCAGGGCCAGAATATCAAAGGGGCTTAAGACCCGGGCCCTGGCCAAAGGGGGCCCCTGGGCTCCAGCCCCTAAAATTCCTTTGATGATCTGGAGACTCCTTCCCTGCTCAGTGCCAGCAGAGCAGAAGTGGAGAGAGCCCTGCGCTCCTGCCCTTCTCCTTGGTTGGCTGGTCCGCTTCTGGGGTTGAGATGAGCCAGAGCCTGCTCACTCTGCCTCGGGGGGGGTGGGGCCATCTGGTGCAGGCTGCACTCAGGCTTGGCCCGGCATGCAGCTTTCCAGGGCATGTTGCTCCATCCCTCCCCACTCCCGCAGACTGACTGCAGTGCTCCAGTGGCTCCTCCCTCCCCCCCCGGTGATGGATGGACTGGGGGCCTGGTCCCTGTAGTAGGGGACCCACACTGTGGGTCCTGCAGTGAGGGTGAGGGGCCCCAGGCCGGTTAATCCAGCCCTGTGGATACTTAGCAGGATTGAATTGCAATAATTCACATTTACAAAGTTATTTTTCTTTGCAATCAAAAGGGCTAGACATTTAATACTATAAACAAAGCTTAGAGTCTGCAAAAGTTGATGGTGTTGTTTCCCTTCTTGTAAGGCATGAAGCTCACCATTACTGTTTATATAAGTCGATTTTTTTTTTTTATTATTCTGGTGAGAAGTATATCTTAGCTTCAAATTTCAAGATTGCTGCAGGTATTTCCTTTTTCATCTGGATTCCTTGGTCAAAATTTTATATCCAATAAACTGATGCTCTCCTTAATTCTGCTGACAGTTATATTCTGTAATCTTGTTGCCACACTGCTGTCTTCTATCTAATACAGTATTTTGAATATCCAAAATCTCACTTTATCCAAAACTCTTCTATTACCTAAATCAAGGTAATGTTCTCTGGGAATTTTGGATAAAGATTTGAATGAGTGTTAAAAATTCCCCATTCCTAGCTGTGAGCCCATCCTCAGATGAAGTAGAAATGCTGGGAAAGGAGGCCACTGGGATCTGTGAAACTCCACTCCTGTATAACTTCTTCACAAAGTGGAGTTGCTTACAAGTTGTGAAGCAGTAACACTTGTGTTGTGTAGAAATCCTAAGATAGGGATGAACAGAATTCTGTGGAATTTCCAAGCTAGTGCCCTCCACCAGTAGCTCTGCTAAAATGACCAGCTATTTATAGTAATGAGAAGCACCTTGGCTATGTCTACACTTGCACTTTTAAGTCGACTTTAACTAAGTTGACTTAACTAAGTCGACTTAAAGTCGACTTAGTGTGTCTACACTTAAAATTAAAGTCGACTTAAAGGGGAACTTACAAAGTCGACATAGAGCATCCACATTGGATGCTCTAGGTCGACTTTGTGGGGCTAGGGGGACCTTGGGCAGGTCCACAGTGGCGGGGGGGCACCCCCTGTGTACAATGGGGCAAAGGGGTACAGGGACCCTGGCAAGGCAGAGCCCTGTGTGTGACGCTGTCTGGATTTAGGGAAGCATTTATGATATTATTTTCTATGGATATCTCATAAATGCTATAATCCATAGGAACTATGTCATGTTTGGTATCAATAGAAAGGTAGTAATTGTCTGGGAATGATTATATAGTTTATGTCTAGGAATTCTATTTGGATTAGAAGATAGGAATTTGATGTTATATCCATACTTTAACTTGTGTCATTCTGGACAAATGCCTTAGACGGGAGAGTGTGAACAACCATTGTCTCCTTAATGTTAAGGAATCTGCCAGGTGATATGGTCCCAGGGAGTAAACTGATGAGCCATTAAGGTCATGAAGAATACAACCATTGTGTCCTTAATGGCTCATCAGTTTACTCCCTGGTATCATATCACCTGGCAGATTCCTTAACATTAGGCTACACTGGGCTTAATTCAACTTTAAAAAGTCGAATTAAGCCTTAGGTCGAGTAGAAAGGTGGTTTAATTAAGTCGACTTAAGCAAAGTGTAGTGTAGACGCAAGGCACATTAAGTCGACTTAAGCCAAGATAAAGTCGACTTAATTTACCAGTGTAGACGCAGCCCTTGACACTCATTTTCCTTGATTATCCAGACAGTCAATTACCTCAATGTTTTTGTGTGTCCCCAGAAACTATTGGATGCAATATACAATATTCTGTTAGAATGGATAAATGGTACACATGAGTAAACTGTGCAGGAGCAGATCAGCAGTATGATAGAAATAAGGGGAAATGGAGGCAGGGAAAAGAACAAAGGTAGAAGTATAGTTACAGTATAGGTATTTATCTTGTGTAGTTAGAACCACCTCAGTAATGGTCTTTGGCCCAATAAGTGTTGAATCAGATCTTCCTGTGTTATAGGGAACTATAGGGTATAAATATATTCCTAAGTAGCAACATCTTTCTGTAGGTCCATGTCTTTCCTTGGTTGGTCAGCTTGTAATGACAAGGGGTGGGGATCTGAGATTGGTGTAAGTATTCTGCCCCCCATTATTAGAAGTGAGCTGCATTTATTTTTGTATTTTTAATGTATGGTAAATGCACTGTAGATAAATACCTTTTTCATATTATAAAACAATCTACTGTACTAAAATCAATTCCACTTTGTAGTCTGTGAGATAATCTTAGGCATCAACAGAACAATATTGTAAATGAATCTTTTACTGTGAGTTTTCTGCTTAGTTCCAGGATTTACAAATTTGTTTTCTTTCATTAGCTAGCCACAAGTGATTGAATATTTTCTTCTTTAGCTTTCACTCTTGTAATCTGCCATGTGTTTTGTAAGAACAAAAATGTTTGTGGAGTTAGAAATGGCTACTGCACACACTAAAACTTTTATTTAAGACTGGAAATGAGGACAGGTCAGCCACTGCAGAAGATGGAGATTTAAGACCATGAGATAGACTGGTTCAGTCTTCTTCATACCCAGTGTTATTTATTCAGCGCTAATTTTAAAAAGACATAGTAAAGTTTTGATCCTATGTACAACCCTCTTACTTGGAGGAGAGGCAATGGAAGAAGTTGTATTACACATTTTGTTACATGACAAAATGCAGTTTCTAGATAGTACTAACTTTTTGTTTATATTCAATTAAAAATATTCTAATTTAGATGATCAAATGAAATTCATACACATACATTATAGAAGAGATGCCTTAGAATTTGTAGGGAGAAAGCTGGTAAATGTAAAGTGTCAAAAATATTTAAATAAAACAAGCCATGACGGTGTATATTAGTAGAGTATTGATGCACCTTTTCCGATAGCTGGAGGTCTGAGGTCAGAGTGCATCAGTAGAGCATTAATACACACCATACACCAGCTCATTTTTAGAGTGGGGCTCATTAGTTTTACATTTCATTTTTTAAAATGTTTTCTTGGGCTTTATTCACCATTACCCTCTACACTTAAAGCTACTAGGGGAAGTGATGTAGGCATCTTTTTCCCATTATTTAAATATATTTTTTCAACATTTTAAAAGATTCCTAGACTATTTGGGTTTTTTCTGCTTCTTGGAAATCTAGTAGTCCTTTCAGCAGCACTTTGTGGCCTAAAATGCTTTCAGCTCAGTTTGTATGGAAAAAAATAATTGAAATGTTAAATACTCCAACTTTATCCTTAACATTATACTAGGGCTATGTACACACTACCATTTTTAACGCGCAATAATCCTCTTCCGCATTAATTCTCCCGTGGCTGTTGTTGCGCGAGATCGCGTACACACTATGCTTGCTCTAACGGAACAAAGCCCCCCCCCTTCTGAGCGCAGTCCTCCAGGAAAGCGAAGGGGATTGTGGGTACGTATCCCAGAGTCCCCAGTATCATCTCCCGTGGTGCATTCCGCTACTGACGCTACCCAGCGGTTGCCAATAGCAACGAGCGCGAATTTCAAATTGAAGCAACCTTCTTCTCGGCACTGCCTTTTCAGAATCGACATGGATTCAGCTGTGATCTTGAATGCTGCCTTCAGCATTGTGAACACAGCCCAGATTCTGTTGCGGTTTGCCTTTGGCTATGATTCGGAGCATGACACGGATGACTCGGTCTCGGATGATGACAGCATTGAAAACAAAACGGACATTCTGATCAGTTTCGCGGACCAGCAACACAGCCTGAACCGCCGTGTTTGGTCCCGGCAGACGAGCACAGACTGGTGGGAACGAATCGTCCTTCAGCTGTGGGATGATGATCAGTGGCAACAGAACTTTAGAATGCGGAAAGCCACATTTATGGAGCTATGCCAGGAGCTTGCCCCTGCCCTTCGATGCAAGGACACGAGGATGAGACCCGCCATGACCGTGGAGAAGCGTGTGGCTATCGCACTTTGGAAACTGGCGACTCCAGACTGCTACCGCTCGGTCGCAAACCAGTTTGGGGTTGGACGCTCGACCGTTGGAGTGGCACTGTCACAAGTATGCAGAGCCATCAACCGTATTCTGCTCAGGAGGATGGTGACCCCGGGAAACGTGAGGGAGATCATCGCAGGATTTAATGAGTTGGGCTTCCCGAACTGTGGGGGTGCAATAGATGGGACTCACATCCCTATTCTCGCTCCCGACCACCTTGCCTCTGAATACATCAACAGAAAAGGATACTTTTCGATGGTTCTACAGGCACTGGTGGACCACCGTGGTCGCTTTATGGACATTAATGCTGGCTGGTCTGGAAAGGTGCACGATGCACGCATCTTTAGAAACTCTGGACTATTCAGAAGGCTACATGCTGGCACATTTTTTCCAGACGAGAAAATAATTGTGGGCGGTGTAGAGATGCCAGTGGTGATACTTGGGGACCCCGCCTACCCACTGATGCCATGGCTCATGAAGCCGTACACCGGGAAGTTGGATCCTGACAAGGAGCGTTTCAATTACCGGTTAAGTAGATGCAGAATGGTTGTGGAGTGTGCCTTTGGCCGTTTAAAAGCGCGCTGGAGAGCGCTGTATGGCAGGCTAGATCTCCACGAGGACAGGATCCCATTAGTTATTTCGGCTTGCTGTGTTCTTCACAATATATGTGAAAGCCGGGGGGAGAGATTCAGGAACTCTTGGACCACTGAGGCACAACGTCTGGAAAATGCCTACCAGCAACCAGACACGAGGGGTATCCGGGGGGCGCAGCTAAGGGCAGTTCGCATAAGGGATGCGTTAAAAACCCATTTTAGTACTGTTGGTTAAAATTGTACCTTTGAATATAGTTACTAACCATTTCCTATATGTTTCAACTGTTAAAAATTAAGCTTTAGAAATTTTGTGTTTTTCCCCTGTAAACATTCATTGAATCAAAAACCGTTAATGTTAAATTAATGAAACAAATAAAGAAAGTCTGATTAAGTTTAACAAGGATTCAACTTTATTTAATTAACATTGATCAAAACTCGGGTTTGAGGGGAGTAGGGACTAAAGGTGGGTGTAGGTGCGGGACTCAACTACATATGTTGGGGGAGGGGTTCTGTTAGGGTTACACCATGGATGTCCATGGTGGTCTAAAAACTGTCTGGGGGGGGAATGTGGCGTGGATGCACTGAAAGGCATATGAGGCTGATGATGGGGGGTGCGAGCCTGTAGCAGACCGACCATGGTCTTGAGGAGGTTGGTCTGCTCCTGCATGATGCCTATCAGGGCATCCTTCTGCTGCTCTCTCCTCGCACTGCTCTGTCTCCTGTCCTGCCTGCACTGCCTCCTCCATTGCCTTGTCTCCCTCGCAGAAGCCTCATGGAACTGCATGAGCTCCTGGAAGACGTCTTCCTTGCTCCTGCGAGGCCTCCGCCTTATCCTCCTCAGACGCTCAGCTGCAGCTGTAGACTGTCCACCGAAGGTCATTCCTGTTCAGATATGAAAAATGTAGAATGCCGCTATTGTTCTCGCCACGGTCAGGAGCAAATGATGTTGTTCTCCCCACACATTCCTTCAATACACAAGAGGGGACCTATGGGGGGGCGGTAACAGATTTCCCAAAGCTTGGTACGGGTTGCAGAGCTAGTACAACGGAGAGTTGACTATTGCCACACCAAGTTCTGATCCCGTGCCCGAGATGGCTGAAATAGAGGCAGATCTCACACTGCTTAGAGTGCCTCTGCAAGCGAGAATGCATCTCCTTCATGTTGCTGACTTCAAGCCGGGACCTTACGCTGCAGGACTGTGCGCAGCAATGTTGCCCGCAGGAGTGCTTGCGAGTCTGAAAGGAAGAGTGTCCCTGAATGGTGGAGTGCAAAGGAATGCTCTACCATGTAATTTCAAGAGAAGACTCTGGAAATATTTGGATGACGCGTTCAGTGAGTTGAAAGGGAACGACTACTTGGAAATCGAGGCATACATCGATGAC
>ML685791.1:5545280-5583199 GCA_007922175.1 Pelusios castaneus
ACACCTTTACAGTTCTGTAAGGAACAGAACTGAGGACACCGAAAACAAAAACCCCTTGCAAAAAAACCATGTCTACGCTGAGCTGTAGCACCTAGAATAGAGGACATTGCGAACGGGACTTACCAGAGCTGCCTTCTGATGATTCCTGGGTAGGCGTGGAGAAGGAATCAGTGGAGCTTGTTTCTGGCTGGGTGGAAAATAACTCCTGGCTCCCCGGGTCAGTGGCTCCGTTCTCTCCGTCCTCGTAGTCTTCTTCTTCTGATTCCTCGTCCACAATTGCCTCGTCGCCTTCTGCTTCCTTCTCTGTTTGGGGTGCAGTCTCCGAGGTGTCTACCGTGCAGTTCGGGGTGGTTGTGGGATCGCCGCCCAGGATCGCCTCCAGCTCCTTATAGTACTTGCACGTTGCTGGCGCGGAGCCAGAGCGCCGGTTAGCCTCTCTGGCTCTGTGAAATGTTATCCGCAGCTCCTTCACCTTTGCCCGGCACTGCAGGGTGTCTCGCTCGTACCCCTTTTCGGTCATGGCTTTGGATATTTGACCGAAAATGTCAAAATTCCTCCGGCTGCCACGTAACTGTGACTGCACGGCGGACTCTCCCCAGATGCCGATCAAGTCCATCACCTCTGCTGCTGTCCAGGCTGGAGCTCGTTTGCTGCGGCGCGACGACATTGCGAGCGAAGCACACAGAGGCAGCAGCACCGAACAGCGAGGCAGAAGGGAGAGTGGTGAATTCAAAAATTCGCGGGACAGAAGAGGAGGTCGGGAAAAATGACGTCACGACGATAGAGTACAGGCGGAAGTGCAGAAGGGATGGAATTTGAATTGTGGGCCATTTCCGTTATATTCACATTGCGCGATAAGCGTACACACACTGGCCATCGCGCAACAACTATTCCGCGTTAGCAGCAACCACGCTCGTTTAGGTGGTTTACATTTTGCGCAAAAAGAAGGGACTTAACGCGGAATAACTGTAAGTTGTGTGTGTACGCTCTGTTTGTTATTGCGCATTAAAGGGCTTTATCGCGCAATAACTTTGTAGTGTGTACAAGGCCTAGTAGATTAAAGGGTACCAAAAGAGCCACCAATTACTGCTGAAAGGGCAAACTGGGCACTTTGGAGAAGGAGTCTATTAAATTGTCACACTTTTTTTCCCTCCTTCAGCCCCTCACTGCTACTCCCAAACTCTCTCTCTACCTCCTGTCCACAGAGGATACCTTAGCTTTGTTCCTCCATTAGCTTTCTTCCTCAACTATTGAACATAATAATGTGCAAAATCAAAAAGGTCCTATTGGCTAATTGGAAAACATCTTTGAAAAACTAGTGTATACATAGTCATGTACTGACTTGAATTTTTTTTATTGCTACGGTATTCAAATTCTCCTTCAAATTAATAAGTGTTTTTTTCCTGGAAATGTTTTTCAGTTTTTTAGTAATGTGTCTGTTTTGTTTTGTTTTTTTTAAACAAAACGTCCAGAATATGAAAAATGTACTTGCCTTTTATGCCAAACAGTGTTAAATACAAAAGTATTCATTTTTCTGTTATACATACTGTTCTTTTTCAAGGACTTTCTAATATGTTTGGTTTTTTTTTTTAAAAATCCTCCAGATACAAATTTGACATATTAGTTTGGGGAAAACTTCTTTAAAAACATTTTCAAATATCTGAGATCAGTCTTTGAAAAGTGTCTTTTGTATGTGTACACAATGTGTTTTATTTTCACATAAATGTCTGGTCATTCTGTCCTTTCCATTGTTTGGAAATAGCTTTCTTATTTGGTGCTGCTTGTTGCTTGCTCCTCATGCTGGCATGTTAATGCTGGTAACCACACTGATCACCCAGTCTGTCTGTCTCTCAGCCAGTTGTGATAAAGGTATAACTCATACAACTTCAATGTATGTGACATTTTCTCTTCTTTTCAGGTCCAGTGCAGAATCAGATGCAGTTCCCTTCTGGATATGGCTTACATCTTGAAAACTATAGCGCTCCATCTGGACACTACCCGCAAGTGCCCCGTGAAGCTATCCCTATGCAGTTGGATAACCAGTATGGTGCTGATTACCACCCTACTTGCTATTCAGTACCGGTGCAGGGTGTCATGACACCTTCTGTGGGTCCCAGCATGTTGAACACACAGCAGTTGTACAGTAGGGCTCCTCATCCCGTGGAGTCAGCTGGAGGACTTCTCCAAGGAGGAATATCATCTACATCCCATTTACACACAAGTACTCCACAGTCATATTCTGCATTGAGGAGTCACTACAGTTCTTCAGCAAACTCTTCAGTTGCATCTCAGGGATTTCCCCTTTATTCTGGTCATTATGGCATGCCTGCTGCTTCTAGTGCTGTATATCCTAACCTTTCCTATCCTTCAGTGTCTGTTGGTAGCCCATATGGGCAGGTGTTTACTTCCCAGAGCCTTCCAGCTGTTGGACAGTTTGAAGAGACTAATGCATTTTCTGATCAAAGTACAACTGTACCTCATACATTGCAACAGCAAGTTCCTTTGCGATATAATTCTACTTCATGGTCCACTTCAGATTTTCAGTCAGCTCAAGACAACTTCAGCAGGAATCACACTGGATCTCCAGCTAGAGCAAGCAACAAAATAAATACAGGTACAGTACTATGCCAAAATCAGGGAACTTCTAAATGAAGTATTTTTTCCCCAATTGAAACAATATTAATGACCATTTATACTGATGATGGCTTATGGAAATCTGAAAATATTTTGAATGTAGGTATATCTGTTCATTTGCTTTAATGGGTATTTGCATGAAATGTCTATTAAGGCCTTTGTACCTTTTAAGTTTGTCACCTCATGTTCCTTATTAATCCCTTGAAGTCTTAATTCTCTGTTTCTGATGACATAATTCTCTCCACAGCAGCTAAACTAGGTTATTACTGACAGATGTGACTTCCACTGAGAGAAATGCAAATCAACTAAGGATAAGAGACACTATTTTTGTGCAAATGTTTCTAGTAATAAAATATTTTGGAAAGAATCTCCTTCAATTATTTATGTTTTCAGCATAGAACCATCCTAGGTTACATGCCAAGGATTCTCTACTGCATACTTGCTGCTACTTCCATTTGTACTTTATGAGATTTGCAGGAAAGTTTGGGAAGCTGGCTTCTTCATCCTTAAAAAAGGGGGGGGGGGGAACTAAATCTCTCTGGAGTGGCCCTTATCAAGTATTAAGTAACTTGTATGAAATAGGGTGGTGATATAAATGACTTTATTTTCCTAAATCTGCTTCACTTCTCTCCTTGCCCACTTTTTTTTCTATTCCCTTTCCTTTACAAAGAGAAATGCAGAAGCCAGTTAGTGATTGTTCATGTTGAAAAAGTAAATGGATTAATTAGAATACTGAAAATTTGAAATATATGCAGTAATATTAAATGTGACCATATTACATATGCTGCAGGGAGAAATGACAAATTATAACTAGTCCAAACAGCAATCTCGAATACTGCCATATATATCTGCTGTAGTACCATCTATTCAGATCTTCAATGTTAGTGTTGCATTAACATTGTCAGTCATGTTGAAAGCCATTATTTATTTGCTCCTAACAGTGTTGTCTCCCAAGGACACTGGTTTCAAAGACGGGACAACAAAGCTTGCAAAATCTGTGTGAGAACATGAAAGATGCATAATATGATATTTTTGTGGCATTCAGTTTGTTCCTTACTGAAAAGATTAGATAAACAATCATTGCTTAGACGGACGTATGAGTGCTAAAGTAGTGTTTACATACAAGTTTGCATTCAGTAAATTTCTGGTTCTAGCTGATTTCACTTTAACTTTCAGACTAATTTAACACTGATTTAGGTAGTAAGCTCTTTGGTGTGTGCATAGTGTATCTGATCTGTGCTTGCTTGTACAATAGTTATCACACAGAGGCCTTGCAGGAGCAGAGCTAGTAGATGGTCCTATAATACACATAAATAATCAACATTGTGCTTGAAAAAAATCTAAAGTGAGAAATGGAATTACTATTATTGTATAACTTCAAATATATGTACCTATTTTTAATTACATATCTAAGAATAAGCACTAATACAGTATTCCTTTTCTACTGTACTAGAGCAATATAATAATACCTAGCTCACTGAATGTGAAGTAGATAATTATGCTGCTGACTGATCCAAAGATTCATTTTTCTAAGTCAGCGAGCTATAGCTGTACCCAATTTAACTTTATTTCATTCCATTTGAGATTATTGTGTTACATACAACAGGCTGAATATTCTTAACACTAATTAGCCAAAAGTCAATTTTATAATACATTTGCACCATTTGTGAAGACCGGGATAAACATTATTAAAAAAATTAATGTTCTGTTTGATGGTAAATTCCAGCCTTTCGCTGGAACTCAACAATTTTGTGGATTAAGTGGCTCAGCAGATTTTTATCCATGACTAAAGTGTGATATTATATTGAAAAGGTAACCTGAATTACTGCAACAGTCAGGCCAGGAGAAAGATGACAAAGTTTTTTTTGTTCATGGTGTAATTAATTCATTTTGGGGGAAGTGGAGGATGATGACAGTTTTTCTTTGTTTGTTGGTAAAGACCTAAAGCATTTTCAGATTTGAGTAAATTTTGTTTGGTGTTACTGTAAATCTTCCAATCTTCCCTACACAGCAGATATTTAGAAAAAATGTAGTCACAAGCATAAATATTTTTCTTGATTTACTTTCCTTTCATTTTTATTACCTTATCCCTTATTTCTTAAGGGGTAACTTGTTCAGGGTAGCATAAGAAGTGTTATATAAATTAATTTAGTGTGTCTTGATTTTAGGGAAGGTTGACTTATAATTTTCGGTGTCTCCTTAAAATCTTGTAGATGATTAGTTTAAATAGTTCTCTGTTTTTACCTATTTGGGTGGCTAAACAAGCTATGTTTAAATATTAGGCTTTAAAGAAGCTAAAACAGACATCATCATGCATACTTTTAAAGGAAATAATTTTACTTGGAAATAATTTTTTGCACTGCTTGGAACTGGTCACTATCGGTATAAATTTCCTGTGCAGAAAACTTTATCCATTATCACTTTCACACCAGAACAGATGGAAAGATAAAGCCAAAAATCCATTGTCTCATACATCTTAAATTACCATTCTCTGTGTATCTCTGAAAAGTGTAAAAAATCAAGTAATTCAAAAGGAAACAGAATTTCAGGAAACTTACAGCTGTCTCAAAGGCAGACATTTTCCAAAATGTGTACCATTAACACTTCACTATCATGGATAAAGTACACAAAAATTGTCAACAAAAATAGCTTCAGTCCTTTCCAAGGTCATCTAGATTCTAGAACACATTTTCTGGGCGTGTCTATAGAATGAAATGGTTTGATCTGTGTATGCAGATAAGTTTTTAGAAAACATGGAGTAGACTTTGATAAGATACTCAGTTTTTAAGAATACCTACAGTTTAAAATAACACGATGTGTCAAGATCACAGCTCAGGAGATAGTCCCAAGGCCATTTTGAGCTGCAAAGTGAACCTCTTGTAATGTGCAGGAAATGGACAGCCATCTGTAATTAAAATTAAACTCCTGTATTAAAAAATGTCATTTTGTGTAATAAACAAAACCTGCATCCATACCCAAACAAGGCCAGATCTACACTACAGACTTTTGATGGCACAACTCTTTTACTAAAGGGTATGACTTGCGCCAACAGAAAACTGTACTTTAGATATTATACTGGCAAAATTACTTTTTTATGTAGCTTATTTTGCTCTGGGGCTGTAATAAGCAGTGCTGGGAAAAATAACGTTGTGGCAGTATAAGCTATGCCCAGACAAGAGGCACTTTGCCAGTGTAGCATAGATACCAATGTGGACCGGGGCTAAAACAGTGCTGTGCTATGTACCTGTGCCTTATACATCTATAATGCTTATATATACATTCTTCTGGGCTATCTACTTGTTCATACATCTATACTTATTGTTACTTAATCACACAACTGTACATGTGAATGTATAAAAATGCTTCATCAAGAAATTGTATGCAACATTAAATACAAAAATCCTTCACAGTTAATAAAAATGAAGTGCAAAAGTTAAAATGCCAACAACCATGTTAAACTGACCACATTGTGTACCCAGTGTTTTCTATTCCTGTTTAAATAGTTAATGACTTATCGTAGCTTCATTTATTGCATAGCACAAAATGTACAGAGTATAAAGATTGGATTACATTGCAGTAGGAATCATAACTTTAAAATTTTACATTTTTAATGGACCCATACAACTTTAACTAATTGTATTAATGTAATTTCAGTTGGTTCTAGTGACTGAAAGCTGTGGGACAAGAGGTAGCAGCTTCATCCAGGTTGCAAGTGGCCAGTGAGAGGAGAACAATGTTGAGTAGTTCATTGTAGCAAAATGGCCAGTTCCATAGCAGGAATTCTGGGATGTCTTGGAAAAATACCATATTCCATTGCCTCAGAATTGCCGACTCCACCATCACCTGCTGCAGTGGGCAGTTCAGATTTCTCAAAATATTGTTTTAGGCTGTCTGCAAACTCAAACACTATATAGATGTATTTTCAAATCACTCTCTGGAGCCATAAGCTCTGGAAAGCTAACTTAGCTAAAAGATAGCTAAGATTCTGGAGCACAACTGTATGGCAAGGGTTGAATTCTGCATCAAATTCCCCAGCTGCACGGGGCCCTCCTTGACTGTAATGTTAAGTCTTCTAACTGCAGATTGTTGCCACAAATGCTTGATAGGCTGTCCACCAAAAGACCCTTTAAAAATACTTTTTCTGTATCTTCATAATTGTGAATGGTGATAGTGTACTGACTAATGATTTGTAAGAGAAGGTCTTGTCCGATATTTAAAAGCAGGTACGGATGCTTAGCATTTTAAACCGTGATAAGGCATGAGGTTCTCATGGTTGCAGCAAAACTTGTTGAACTATAATTAGTTAACAAAATACATAAAATTTAAACATTGACTTTTCTCTGTCATGCGTTGTTCAGTGACCGATGGGTGTCTTAAATTCTGTCAGACTCTCAAAATGTCAGCTTCCTACTTAATTATTTTAACTTGTCTTTAAGGTTCTTACACATTTTTAGTGATTAATTCTTCATTGTAGTGTCATAAAATATATATTATATTGTTTTACAGTTTTTCTCTAATTCAGGCTAACTTTAAAGAGTGTTCAACACTTTTTCACATTTACTGTGAGCTAACAAAACATTGTTAGATTCCTTGCTGCATTTTTATGGCGTCTTCTAGCTGGTATTTGGTAGTGGCTAATCAAGCTCGTCTAGGATAAACCAATAGAAAAAATGTACTTAAACAGATGTTCAGTCAAGCTTTATCTGGAGCTTGATTGCTGCATTGTAGGTTAATCACAACTTGAGCATGTATTTTATCTCCTTGTCATTGAGAAAAAACTGGTAGCAAAATTAAAACTGCTGTAGATTGTGATTCATAAGATAATCTTTCAAGAGTGAATGGCATAACATAACGATAACAAAGGCTATAGTTAAACTTGTTTTACCAAAAGTAAAAGCCCTAAACCTTTCCCTGTTCGTTTGGGAAAGCCTTTTGGCTAATTATATTACAAAAATGTAGCAAGGAATTAAGTCATATTAAGAATCTTTGAATATTACAATGAAAATTGATTAGTGTTTTTGACTTAGTTATGAACAAATTATCATAGCACTTTGTGCATATAGGTACTCTGGCTACTGCTTTTAGTACATATACCAGTGTTCTGTGAAATATAAAAATTCACCGCTCATCTTTTATTTCATGGGTCTCAAACTCAAAACACCACGAGGGCCACATGAGGACTAGGATATTGGCCTGAGGGTCACATCACTGAAACCTTTTCATACAACAGTTTTTAAAACTCTGAAGGACCACCAGTTTATTTAATTAAAATTAAATTAAAAATTAATTAATTGAATTCAAAGTTATTATAAATAAATTAATTGGGTTTAATTAATTGAACATGAATGAATTTTTAATGGAAATTTAATTTTTAGATAGACTTTGGAAAACTCTTTTTTAAAAAGGTTTTTAATTAAAATTAAATTTTTAAAAGTTTTTTTAAAAAAAGAAGGAAGGAAGAGAAAAAAGGAAAAAGAAAAAAGAGGAGAAAAGAAAGAAGGAAGAGAAGGAAAGAAAAAGAGAAGGAAGGAAGAAAAGGAAAGAAGAAAGGAAGAGGAGGAAAGAAGAAAGAGAAGGAAGGAAGGGACAGGACAGAGCCCCCCACAGGGACCTCATGGAGCCTCTCCCAGGACAGAGCCTCCTTGGGAGCCCTCCCCACACTCCCAGACCACCCTCCTGCCGGTGCACCTGAGCCCTGACCCCGGCCCCTGGCGCTGAGTCTGCTTGCTCCAGTCACCTGGCCCACTGCACTCCCCCACCACTGCAGGCCAGGGCTCTGCCTGGTCTCGTATGCGGCACAGCTCCCAGGCAGCGGTAGGCTTCTCCCCAGCAGTGGCAACCGAGGCCCCGGGGGGAGGAGGGGTGGCATGGCCCGGAAGCACTGCGGACAGTACCGAACTCAGCTCAGTCGGCAGCAGGAGCCCGGGTGGGAGGCAGGCAGCCACAGCCTGGCTGCCTGCTCCTCGCCGGCGGGTGCATGGCCTGGCTACTTGAAAAGCTGGATAGGGGTTGGGAACCCCTGAATTCTGGGTCTTGTTGCAGGCCACAGGAGGTAACTCCGTAGGCTGCATCAAGTGTTTGAGACCCCTATTTTATTTACTCTTTCAATTAACTATGGCATGAATAGTCAGTCAATAGTGCCTGTTATTAGAAACTGCTCATGTATGCAAATATGCTATAGAATAAGTATACTGCTCCATTAATATATTTTTATTTATATTTCAGCAGTAAACCATTCAAAAAGCATCAGACACTAATAATTAAACATTAAAAAAAAAAAATAGTGACCACCTAGCATCAATACTCAATCCACAGTTAACAATTTAACTTAGCAAGCCAGTAATAGAATTACTGATTTACTTGTCCTCTTTTCAAATGTTTCATAAAACTCTATGAAATAATATTGTTCTATTTGAGAAAAATGATATAATATTACATAGGATCACATAGTTGGACTATCATAATAAATACATGGGGGGGGAGGGTTACAGTTGCACATACAAATTTGGGCTTTCCTGACTTGAATGTTAATTGCAGTCATAATGCGCGCGTACACAAGGTGTCTTTATTTTATATATAAGGCATCTTTATTTTGACTTAAAATGGTTGCCTCCTTTGTTGTGTAAATACTGATGGTCAGATGAATTCCTACTGCCATTTTAATAATCTGGTCTGGTAACATAATCATCAAAGACTTGATTCTAGCTTCTGGTTTATTGGTCTGGATTGCCCAGTGTGTTTCCTTGTAAAAACAGGTACTCTGCACTTGTGCATCAACTAAATTTACCAATAGCTCTCAGGAATATGTGTTCATAAGAGGAGAACTGAACCTTAAGTCTTTGAACAGAGGTTGCTTAAAGTTACATTTTCAAAAATTACAGTTTGTTTAGACACGGTTGATTTTTGGTAGAAATAAAGTTACTGTACCTTTATGAAAGTGTTCATAACTATATTTAACTTATAATATCCCTCTTATAATATCTGTGCTCCTTTAATATTCACTTCACTGAAGTGAGTATAGTTTTAATATGGCAAGAATTTTTACTCAGTTATATATCCTGCCTTGTGGCAATAGTTTGAGTTTTAATGGTTCAGATGTTCAAAACACATTTCAAATTCCATGTGAAAATGAACACTGCTGCAGCTTGACTGTGTGGTCTTATGTGGAAGGAAAATTAACGACTGGGGAGTAGAACAGTCTATGAGGTTGTGAGAACAGTTCTTGGAGGGGGGAATGAAAGGGGCATAGGTTTGGGGATGGATCAAAAATTTGGTATATCCAGGCTCTACTTAAGTACTTTAATGCTATCTGATGCTTTCTATGCAAAATTATTTTTTTCTGCTTTAGTTGTTGGTACAATTAAATTCAAACGAGTAATAAGTGTGTCTTCATCTTAATGGATAGTTTACTTAACAGAATTGGTTTTCAGTTGAAAAACATATATTTTCTTCTTCTGCAATCCAGGTGTTTAAAGCTATTGCTCTTTTTATTGTTACTTTAGGAGCTATGAAACCAGCATCCAGTTAACTGATATCTGGTATTTGTGTAATTGTCTTTGCTAAAGAGTAAAATGTTATCTTCCTTTTCCATTTTGTTTTCAGTTGGTATCGTAGGTTCATCACATCCTGTAAGCCAGACTGTTCAGTTTACCAAGCCTGGTGTGGAAACATCCGTTGTTTCTTCTGTTGTGACCTCTTCAGTAAGAACACCTGCTGCAGACCACTTAAATGAACCTGCTTCTGTGCCTTCAGTTACACAGCCACCAGAATCACTGCTTCAAGAAGGTATTAAAAGTGAGAGGAGAGTTAGCACAGTTTAGAATACAGAATAGTATTGTAATCTTTAATATTTTTAAAGGATTTAATTTTTTTAGATTTATTTTCAGTTTTTTTTCCTGCTGACAAAAATAGGCAAGTCTCTATTCTCTTTTGATGTTTGGGGTTTTTTTTAAAGAGGACACTTTGGATTGTCTCTTTTTTTTTTTTTTTTTTTAATGGACTGATTTGCAACGTGTCCTACGTGCATGTATGTATAGTAGGGATTATAATAGAGTTTTTGCTTTCTGTTCATACCCCTCTGTGGTTGACAGTGAAAGGGCATCTCTATAGCATCCTTTCAAATGGATCATTTATATTGTGTCTATAATCTGTCTTGTCTACTCTCCTTTGTTTCCATATTCCTGTCACACCCCTTTTTTAACTTCTTTTGCTATTTTCATTTTTACTCCCTTTCCCTTAGTCACTCCCTATTCCAGTTCCCTCATTAACTAAAAGGCTACATGCTGTTTGCATAGTGTGCTTCTATTGGTGACTCTGTGAGGGCTGATCACATGCTCTTGAAGCTGATCTGTGTTGCAAAAGCAGGCACACACAAATTTGGGCTAGGGAGCTGCTTCCTGAGCCTATAGCCCTGTCAGCTGCTCCTGTGGCAAGTTCAATAGAGACTTTTGTAAGAGCCAGGAGGAAAGCTTTCAAAGACCCTGATTGGTGCTTTACTTGTGGCTGCACTTTCCTAGTGGGGAACTAGAATGACTGTAGAGTCTTGCACTTTTCATCATCCTCACTGATCTGTTCTAGCTTGCCTTCCATATTGTAAAACATTACATTATGTATATAGCCGATGATTCCAATTTCGGTATTCTGTTTTTACACATCAGGGTTGGTGGTATGTGAGGGCTGGTGGTTTTTTGGCTTTGTTTTGCTACTTTAATGCTCTGTAACAGCCTACAAAATAACATTGTAATACATTTGTTTAAATAATGACTACATGAATTTGAGCAGATACTAGTTGTTTCAGTTACACTAAAATATGTGCCGGTTTTAAAAAATTCTCAAAAGCTTTTAAGTCTTAAATACTTGACTCTTATACAGAGTTTCATATATAGCTCTCAAAAGCCTTTTCTAAAGAGTCTGATAATCCCCATATTTATCAATGATTAAATTTAGGAAAATCCATTAATGGATGAAAACTCTGTATAGATGACTATAGACTTTTATCCCCCAAACATACAGAGATGAAACCCACTAACTGGAAAGTACTACCCACACTGAAGCTTTTAAAACCATTTAAAAGAGAGTGGTGTTTGTGGAAATTTATTTGCAGCTGCTGTTTGGGTCTTGAACAGTTTCATAGCCGTGTTAAGTGGCTCTTTGAACTTTGCTGTTCAACAGAATTCAGTTGCAGTGTAGACATACTAAATCAGATTTTCTGCAGCACCATGTTACTTAGTTCTCTTAGGCAGTTTCATGACAACTAACATTAGAAGCATGTGCAGAGTCTGTGTTCCCCCCCAAAAAAAAAGGAGAGAGGAGATTCTGGAGGAATGCCTTAGACAGGAGGGTGTGAACAACCATTGTCTCCTTAATGTTAAGGAAGCTCCCACCTACAGTGGGCCAAAGGGAGAAACCTGATGAGCCATTAAGGAGACAATGGTTGTTCACAACCTCCTGTCTAAGGCATTCCTCCGGAATGACACAAGTTAAAGTAAAGATATAACATCAAATTCCTAACTTCTAATCGAAATAGAATTCCTAGATATAAACTATATAATCATTCCCAGCAAATTACTACCTTTCTATTGATACCAAACATGACATAGTTCCTATGGATTATAGCATTTTTTAGATATCCATAGAAAATAATATCATAAATGCTTCCCTAAATCCAGACAGCGTCACACCCTGCCCACATGCCCTGCCAGGGTCCCTGTACCCCTTTGCCCCATTGCACACAAGGGGTGCCCCCCACCACCACCGTAGACCTGCCCAAGGTCCCCCTAGCCCCACAAAGTGAACCTAGAGCATCCAGTGTGGACGCTCTAGATCGACTTTGTAAGTTCCCCTTTGTCGACTTTAATTTTAAGTGTAGACACACTAAGTCGACTTAGTTAAAGTTGACTTAAATTAACAAGTATAGACATAGCCAGAGAGAGAGAGAGTGTGGTCTCACATACCCAGTGCTCTGCAATGCCACGAGAGTGTCAGTGCTCACAACATCGCAGAGTGCTGGGTATGCGAGATTGCCCTCCACGAGACCACACTCTCTCCCTAACAGAGAGAGTGAGTGAATGGTATTGCAGAGTGCAGTTTTGCATACACAGTGCTCCGTGATGCCATGAGAGTGTTAAAGTATTTCAGTTTGTGGTATGTACAGGTATTAAGTCAAATCTGGCCTGCCATAGCAAATGAGTTTGATACCCCTGTTCTAAAATCTCAGATGAGGATTCCACAGCCTCCCTTTGAAGCCTATTCCAGTGCTTGTCTACCTCTGTAGTTTGTAAAGTTTTTCCTAATATCTAATCTAAATCTTCCTTGCTGCAGGTGAAGCCTCTTACTTCTTGTCCTTTCTTCATTGAACATGGGGAATAATTGATCACAATACTCTTCTGTAACATATTTGAAGACTGTTACCAGGTCTGCCCTCAGTCTTCCCTTCCCAAGACTAAACATGCCCAAAATCCAGAGGGTAGCTACAAACATAGTAAAAAGTTTAGAAAACTTGACATAACCTTCCCTCTTAGGTAAGTTTTCTAAACTTTTTAGTATGCTAGTAGCTACCCTCTGGATTCTCTCCAGTTTGTCCATGTCATTGCTAAAGTGTGGTGCTCAAAGTGTTGAGCATAGCGGGATGACTACCTCCCATGTCTTACATACAACACTCCTGTTAATACACCCCAGAATATTAGGCGTTTACACAGTTCCATCACATGGGTGACTGTCATTCAATTTGTGATCCACTATAACTCCCCTATCTTTTTTTGCAGTACTACCACTTAGCCAATTATTCCCCGTTTTGTAGTTGTGAATATAATTTTTCCTTCCTAAGTCAAGTGCTTTACACGTCTCTTCAATAAATTTCAATTTGTCAAGTTTCTTTTGAATTCTCATCCTGTCATCCTAATGTCCTTACAGTCTGTCATTTGCAGATTTTACAAGCATGCAGTCCACTCCATTATCCAAGTCAGTTAAGTAAATAGTGATGGAAGACCCCTCACAACATTCCAGTTTATTACAGCTTTCAGGAAAGGATTTTCAGAGTTGTCACTGCTGATACATAATTTGGTCCCCACTCATTTCAGATCAGGACTGTGGCAGCTGGGACCAGGACTGTTCTGGTTATTGAACAATGGCATTCACATTCATACGGGACATATGTGAGACCCCAGATAGAGAATCCGAACTAACATTACTATTTCCAATTTAAGAATCATGCAAATGGGCCAAACACATAGTAGTGTGAATCTTTAAGCACAGTATTTTATATTGGGTGGCTAAACAGGTGGGCTTCCAAGTCATCTGGCAATTCATATCTGGGTCAGGGTGGTGAGGCAGTCCGTAGCTGGTGTGGATGCTGCGGTGTTCTATGGGAAAAATTGAAGTCCCTTGTGTACTCTTTGGCAGCCTGGGAGCAGAATACAGTTGCAGTTGTTTCCTAGTTGAAAATGATTTTTGAAGGGGTCAGATTGATGCTCCGAGTTAGGAGGTATATGTGTGGAGCAAATCCTGCAGTTGATCCCTGGAATGATAGTTGAATAGTTGTTTGGCCTAACATGTTGTGGGGCCAGATACAGCAGGAGCCCTTCCTGGGTCATTATAACCAAGTGGTGTGTGAATAAAGAGGTGCTACGTTGATACGTAATCAAGGGAATTTGATAATTTCTCATTGGGACATATCTTATTTGCACCTGAACTGTTCTGAGAAAATGAAGTATGCTTATCTTTAGGGGAAGTGGATATTTTTTTTTCTTAATATTAAGGCAGGTATCGGACAATATCTGGAAACCTGTAGGTGCTGTGTGGGAGAGGTTGCCAAGCATAGTTGTACACATTATGGAAGGAATATGGTTATCGGATAAAATGGATTGGTAAAGGATTTGAAAAAAAAGCATCCCTTAAGGAATCTGAATCAAGGTGTATTTGGGACTCCTACATCCAGTACAGTGGGGAGCTGAGCACCCTCTTTTTTCTACTCCCTTTGAAGGGAATTAAGAAAGAGGAATTTGTGGCTCCTATGACTGATGAAGCAAGAAGCCAACCTCCCTCCTTTTATAGCATCCTTTTCCCTCAGCTGTGGGGAGCATGGTGGGTTTCCAGCTACAAGATGTCTGGAACCAGGTTAGGGATTAGGTGGAAATGATTAGGAAAATGCCTGCACTGTACTATTACTTGCTGGCTATTTGCAAATATTTTAAGTGAATAAAGTTGTGGCCTACTTAAATCCCATCCATTTCCTCTTGTCTGTCTTCTGGCGTGGCCAGACAACGTTCTGGTACTCTTTGATTTCTTCTTTTCTCTTACGTAGGCTGTTCTTCAGATTGACCCTGTTGATTTGTATTAAGTATAATTTAAATATTCCTGAGTTCATTTAAGAATCTTTTAAAATCAGAATGATGCATCAGCTAGCCCCTTTTTCGCTTGTATATATTTTAATAGAATACATGTTACTATGATGCACTGTATAGTTAGTTAAGTCTTTAAGTGAGTAATTCAGTGTCCTTTATATATACACATCATTGCAAGTATACATGAATGCTTATGTGTACATTTGTCTGCAACAATTTTATTGTATGTAATAGAATTCAAATAATATTTTCATACAAGGCTTCACAAGGTTGTGATGGTGACTGGGGTTTGTAGCCTGGCTCCATGCTCTGCTGTAGAAATGATGCGGAGGAGCACCCTCTGGTGATCAAAAATAAAACTGCTGGCACTTAGCTGGTAGCCAATTTTGTCAAGCCCTGTTTTCACATCTAATATTCAGCATACTTGTCCGATGTTAATTCAGGACTTCTGTTAGAAAAACACAGCATACTTGTCCGATGTTAATTCAGGACTTCTGTTAGAAAAACACTCTTCAAAACCTTGGAAGTATCTGGGTTAGTTTTTTAAAAGAATAGTAGTCCATTTGACTGGCAGGAGTAATTCTGGTAACTTGCCTCTATAAAATCAACAGATGTTCAAGATTTTATTGTGACTTGAGCGGTTTAAATAAGTCATTAGTTCTGCACACTCTGTCAACTGATCAGCACTCATCTTTTCTGTCTGTTTGATTCTTGTGTTTGTGCTTTGTGCAGTGTTACACCTCTATACACAGTATATGTATGTAGTGCTTACGTATTGTTTGAGTTTGTGTACAGTAATATCATAATGAAAACAGTTGGTTACCATTTGTAAAATGGTCAGTAATGATGATGTTGTGGAGTGCTCAGCACTTTTGAAAATCAGGCCATATATTTTGTTGCTCAAATATGGGCTTATGGACTTAGCTTTAGGCCCTCATTTTTTAAAATCTTGATCAAGTTGCCCAGCACAGTAGTGCTAGCACTTATGAAAAATTGTCATGTCTTGTTAAGAATGTGATTGAAAACATGGAAAGGCAGAACATGTGTGTGTTCACATTGTGAGGCAACAGTATATTTCACTGCTTTTCTTGTCAACTACAAAATACTAAAGAATTTGGGTGATTCTTTTTTAAAAGAGCAAGTTTGCCAAGCAAATGTCTAATTTTTTTAACAGTTTTATTATCAAGTTTAAAATTAGCCAGGGAAGAGTACATATATTTCTATCTCCATCAGACAAATACTTAATTCTTTTTTTTAAACATGCTTTCCTACTAAATTTCCTTATGCACTACTAATGCTGAACCAAACTAGTTCACTTAAAAAGCTGCTTGTTCTAAATTGCTTACAGAGATGGTCTAGCTGTCTTAAACTGGGTAATGAACTTTCATCACTTGCATGTTAGGATGTTCTCTGGAATGCCTGATTTCTCTCACTTTTAATGCAATGGTTTGTGACTTTTTTCCTCATCTTTCCTGTCTGTCTGACTCTTGTGTTTGTGCTTTCCACTTCACAGGCATGCAGTATGGTGGATATGTTAATAATCAAGCTAGCTCTGCACCAGCTCCCTTGTCATCAAGTTCAGATGATGAGGAAGAGGATGAGGAGGATGAGGAAGCAGGTCTGCTTTAGCTTTACACCAGTATCTTGCTTTATTCCTACCTACGTTTTGTCTTCATTTTTCCACCTCCTTGAATTTTAAAAATTAAAAATTTAAATCCAGAAGTAGTTGTGAGTCTTCAGACACCTAGCAAACTGATGGAAAACTTCCAATTATTGTATGACTGTGATCATTAAAAATGGAGTGTAGTAATTGGCAATTGTTCAGTAAAATGGGTATTCCTCTGAAGTAACATGCATCTTTGTATTTTATAGTGTAACAGATGCACTTTGTGAAGCTGTTTTAATTTCAGTATTTTAACTTTCAGCGACATTTATAATGTTCTGATGGGACTATATTTGGATGTAGAGCTTTTGGATGATGATTAGTTTGGCTCTGTTACAGCTATACAAGCGTTTGGCTGCCTGTGATAGTTAAATGTATCAGTTATTTTTTCATATTTCTCCTAAAGTATAAGAAACATTACAATATATTTTACAGCAGGATTTACAATGTGGTATGCAGAACCTGTGCTGTATTTCTCTACTACCTTCAGTCTCAGGATAGACAAGTCTGTTTAGTTCTTCCTATAAGGAGACAGAGAAATTGACAGTACCACAGGAATTTTACTTTTTAATCTAATGACGTAACCTCAAGATCATCCTCTCTCTCTCTTTTTCTGTTATGGCAGTGACCAGTATGATCAGGTTATCCAGTGCCTCTTAGTGTGTCTTTTGGGAGGGCAATCTTTTTAAAGAAAAAAATAAAGATCTCTGAGAAAATGATTGCCATTTTTCTGTTGGCTCACAAGTAGTTCATCTCTACAGTCTATTGCAAAATGTGACACCTTCATAATTTGGCACATGTCAAGAAAGTTTTGCTCCTCTCTCTTCAACCTTTATTGTGATGTTTCATTTCTGTATTTAAAAAAAAAAAGTAATAGAGTATCTGTTTTATGCAATTTCATAATGGAGCCTTAATTAGATGTAATAGAACAGCAAGTCTCAACCACTGTGTCAGGACACATTACTGTGTTGACACACAGTAGTAAGTGTGTCTCGGAGAGCAAGGGAGATGGCTGATGGCAATTTGGCGCGGGGTGGGTGGGCTGGTGTGTCCTGTATGCAACTCTCAAAAGGTTGAGAACGAGTGTAATAGAATAGCTGTCCTCAGGCACTCATTCATCTGGAAGTCTTTGGAGTGGCAGATACAGTGATACCAAAGCTGTCCTCCATTTTTCTTGTGGAATCTTAACCCTGCTTGTCTTTGTGGATTATGTATCGTAAACCCTGGTGGATAGCTTAGAGAGGTCACTTACTTTGAAAATTATTTTTCTTATGGAAGTTTGTTTGGTAGGTTTGTTGAGAGTTTCAGGCATGTCTGCACTACATGTCTGTTTTATTTTCTCAGAATGATTTGGTTTCCAAATTAGTTCCATGTTTTCTGATAGTCCCTCTGGTTATCATGCTAGTTTCTCAGGTCATTATTTCTTTTTCTTGCTTTGCATGAACCATAAAAGAAGAGTGGCTCTACAGCCTTGATGATGATGAGGGTGATAAATATGTCCATTAAGAGAGCCCTCTGGGGGGACGAGGTCTGGGGAGGGGGGGGGGGGAGAAAGATGTGTGGCCATTGATTCATCTTATTAGTAATCATATGCAACTTCTTGTATATATGGTGTACTGCTGAATGTGCTGTTGGTTTTGAGGATTATTAGGAAGTCTTAAGCTTTGTCTACCTTGCTGCGCTAAATTGTCTGGAGATACGCAGTCTACGCACAGTAGAATGTATCTCCCGTCGACTTAGTCCCCCTTACTGCAGCAGCTTCACTCAGCTGCATCGACAGGAAATGCTCTCCCTTCAATGTAGTGTTACTTTTTTTGGAGCAGTGGAGTTACTACATCGAAGGGAGAGCACTTCCAGGATTGATTGAGCAGGTCTACACTGGCTGCTCAATCCATCCTGCTGCATCAATCCATGGGGATCCCCGCAGAATTATCAGTGTAGACATGGCCTTACTGCTAAAAGCTAAAGGACTCCAGGCGCAATTAAAGCTTATATCATGAGTGCATTCACTGCTTTTTGAGTAGAGAGAATGGTTACTTCTCTGGGGCAATGTACAGGAGTCACATTGCAAGCATATTGCTGTATGCTTTTACTGGTCATACTTGACATACCACTCCAAAAATTGCGTCTTTTGAAAAACATGCTCTGCAAGCTGTTATTCACTGAGGTTTTACTCATATGCTGTACATCGTGTTGAAGTCTGCTCTCTGCACTAATTCAGAAGGATATTTTGAAAATAATTTCTTGCCTCTGATTTTTCTTTCTTACACTAGCTCATGTATCCTGCCCACTGAGTTTAGTTGGATGATTCTTTTCATAGAATGCTTTT
This sequence comes from Pelusios castaneus, assembly GCA_007922175.1. Taxonomy (NCBI): domain Eukaryota; kingdom Metazoa; phylum Chordata; order Testudines; family Pelomedusidae; genus Pelusios; species Pelusios castaneus. Next base: position 5,564,248 of record ML685791.1, read on the forward strand.
CGTTTCGAAAGATTTTACCTGAATAGCAAGAAGCCTTCCTGGAGAATACTCTTAACGAAAACAATTGGGGAAAAAAAAAAAAGGCAAACAAACCCCAAAAGCCCTAAACAAACAAATACCAACACCTCCTGCACCCCCCCCCACAATAATGTTTTTCTCCCCTTCCAAAGAAAAAGATTGCAAGACCAATACCATCTATCAAAAAAACCTCCTTATTTTTAGCCGTTTGCAGAGGCCAGCATTTATTTCTGAGTGCAATTAAGTTCCTCTGTTTAGTCTTGAAAGTTTTAGGAAATTAAAATTGAATAAAAAACATAATTCACAATTGTTTGTGAATGATCCCAAATGAAACCTTTATCCTGCTTAGTCTTACATTAATTTCACCCCATCTTTTTTTTTTTTTAATGTGAATAGTATTTTCTGCTAAATTGTTCTTTATAAAGCAGACTTTTGCTCTTTCAACATATTCTATTCTCTAGTTTGTTACCTACTTGGAAATGGTATTGAGGAAAGGTTGTAAAATACATATAATTATTTATTAGCAAATGGGCATGACCGGTTTTTTAACCAGTGATGTTTTTGAGTTGGTTATTCGAAAATATACATTTTCCTTTTTTTTGGTCGAGATTGAGTGAATAAATGTAGACCTTTCCTCTCACAAATATCACAACTTAATACTAGGCCTGCTGCTGCTTCTGTTGACTTCAGTGGAACAGATTTGGACCCTGCATCACTAAGGAGGAACTTCAAGCAGAATACCTTTAAAGCCTCGGCAACAAAATGTTACTTATTTTATGGAAACTGTGGTCTGCTTCTTATATTTCACTGTACTGAACTTTTGCTGAGTCAGAATTACGCTGTGGTGGCAGAAATCTGGTTACAAAAGTGTCTCAAATTTCAGCTGCAGTGATTGCAGAACAAACCACAGAAACTGGTGTCAACACCACAGTTTATGATATCAAGGAAATTTGTTTGTATGGTACTGATGTTTCTCTTGAACACTGGTGTTCAAGTCATTTAGTACATGGTATTAGAAGAGTCAGTAATGCAGAGGGAACCCTGTTACTAGTATATAAGACATTCAAGGCAATGAATTCCATTATAATCCTAATTCAGCAATATATTAAATGCCTAAATTTAAGCATGTGAGGATTCCAGTTGAAGTCAGTAGAAGTCCTCATTTGCTTGAGGTCAGGTACATAAGTACTTTGCTGAATCAAAGCCCAGTCAATGGCTGATATCAGTAAAATTCATCATTGTCAAAATAATAGTATGGAGTGGTGGAATCAACAAAATATGCCTTGCAATGGGAAAAAATGTGTAGATCCCACAGAAATCTCAGCATACCTTAGGCCTCCAATGAATTATCAGGGGTGAGGACAATACATAAAAGATCTTGAGTGAGGGTGGTCACATGCTTTCCATAGGATATGAGGATTCATGTCTTTATGAAGAAAATATGTACTTTTATTTAATAAGTATTCATTAAAATACATATTTAAATTTTTGCTTCATAGCCATTGATTTTATGCCAGCACTACCTAGTTAGAGAGCTACACCTTGAGAGATAGATCTTTCATGATTTAGCCAAATTTTATGTAACAATCAGTTTTACTGTGCATTCCTTAAAGTAAAGCTTTGAAGCATTTGTGCATTGTTCAGCCATATAAACTGTTCATTACATAGTAACATCTTAATGAGTGACTAGTTCAAATTGATTTTATATCTGATTGATAATGTGGATTGATACAATACATTTTATGGAATCCAGTTTACTGTTGAATAAATGAGAAATATTTTCTACAACTGTCCCGTGACATCAGAAGAGTAGTTCACTCACAAAACTTGACCTCCCTTAAAATATTATAACTGGGTAGCAGTGTCTTCTCAGGATACTTTTTTGAACCAGCTTTCTGGTGAAAAGAACATAAATTCATTTTTAAAAATTACCGCATCTATACCTACCATAAAAAAAAAAAAAAAGAGAATCCTGTGGCACCGTATAGACTAACAGATTTTCTTCAGCATAAGCTTTTGTGGGCTATAACCCACTTCCTCAGATGCAAGGTTTGTAGATTTCCATTTCATACGGCTAAATTCAGTGCCTTGCATGGTAGAAATTTCCAGAGGGTTAGCCATGTTAGTTTGTGTACAGCAAAAACAACGAGAGTTCTGTGGCACCTTATAGACCTTATAAATTTATACCTACCATATTTTTGTTTGCTCTGGAAATAAGCTTCCCCTATGGCTTTTAATTAGTATTGGTTACCCAGATTTACTCAGACTTCTGCTGAAGCTGGAGGACAAACTAATAAACAGGAGTCGAGCTTCCTTCAGCTCTTAAGATTTTTCTCCTGATTGAAAAAAAAGACCAAACTTGGTAGGGAAAGAAATGTTACTGTTTTTAAGCTCATAAGATAATTTAACAAAGGAAAGTGTTTACTTAGTTCACAAGTTTATTTTTAGTTAACACTATACTTTTTTAAAAGAAAATTTTTAAAGGAGAGAAGTAAAACGTCATAGCTGAGTAACTACTTTTGAATGATGAGTTTAAGCCTTGTTTTACACCCTAGCTAAAGAATTCATAGAAATAGCTAAAATTGAAAAAACTGGAGTAGTTTTTACAATAGTAGGGTCTCCATGTTATTAGTAATGTTGTCTCCCAAAGCATTTCACTCTGCTTCTATGCGTGGAATACTTTCCAACCCCCAGTTTGCCAAATCAAAATGCTGTCTCCATTAACATTCCCCTTAAACCAGGGATGGGCAAACTTTTTGGCCTGAGGGCCACATCTGTGTCTGGGTGGGCTGGAAGGGGGGAGCGGCCATTGCATTCCAGCAAGGGCCCACATGAGTTGTTGGGGAGAGGGCAACCAAGGATGGAGGGAACAGCTGCTGCACTTCAGCCAGGGCACCCCTACGGGACCCATGTGGTGAGAGGGGCAGCTGCTGCGCTCTGGCCAGGGTTCCGCCACTGCACACAGTGGGAGCTGGCGGGGGAGAAGAGGTGGGGCTGGGCCGGGAAGCAGTTGTGTACTGAGATGGTGGGGCCAGGAAGGGCAGAGAGAGGGAGCAGCTGCTGCTGCCCTCTGGCCAGGCCCAGCTGGAGGGCCTGATAAAATGCTGCCACTGGCTACAGTCTTCCCACTCTTGCTTTTAAAACCAATTTGGCTTCATTAAGAAGGACGGTTTGTAATAGCTGATAATTTTGAGAGAGTACTGGAGGAATGTCTTAATGCCTTCTGTCCTGTCTCTCCCACCCACAATATTTGTATGTGGCTTTGTTTTTGCTGAACTCTGACATGTTTCTATTTTCTTTGTGTTTGCATTTTGTGACTTGCAATAGTTCAGGGACCAGAATTCAGAGGCCAAAATGACCTGTTCGTGTTCTTGTTTTAAAGGAACAAGTATACAAAGTGTCTCTCCTCTTTTGTGTGCCTTTCTTATGGCAAATGTTATGGAACTGCACTAACACTAATGCTTTAAAAGAAAATAGAAAAATGTTTTAAATATATTACAGTCTAGATAATCCATTAAATAGAGAATAATTTTATGACGTTAAGAAAAGTTATACATCACTGTCTATGGAATTTTTAAAAAATAGTATTTTTTGCTTGACTTATTTTATTAACGTGTTTAGGTGTGCCTTTTGGCTGCACCAGATTATCCTCCATTCTTCTTCGAGTTCTTATCCCTATGTGGATTCCATATGTGGTGGTGCAACCCATCCAAGGTCATCCCTTCAAGCTTCCTATGCCCCATAACACCCTCATGCCAGATGCATCATCTTGGGCTGGGATACTCACGAAGAGAGCCACACAACCCAATGCCCTGGTGCCCCAGCAAAGCAAAATGCACATCAGCATCCTTAGAATTAATTACAAGTGCCCCAACATGCCTGACAACTGCTTCTTCCTCTTGTCCACTCCAGACATGTGCAATTTCTCTCAGACAACATAACTGTAACATAACTTTTACATAAATAAAGCAGAGGTAGATCTGACCCTCTGTCAGGAGGCAATCCACCTGTAGAATTGGTGCCTACAACACCACATCATGCTTCCTGCAACTCATTTACCGGGTACAGACAACAATCTTCTGCACACAATCAGCTGTGCCTTTCATTACAACCAAAGTGGGAACTTCACAACCCCAGTCTTTGTTCCATCTTCTGCCAGTGGGGCACACCACGCTGGAACCTTTTTGTGACAGCTACCAGCCATTAGCTTCCCCTCTTCTGCTCCAGATGTGCTCTCAGGCAAGGCTCTCAGGGGAATGCTTTTTTCCTCCTTTGGACACCAGAACTACATTATGACTTTCCACCCATACTGCTTGTCCCATAAGTATTCCACAAAGAGAATCATGACTGAGCAATCATCATCTTCATAGCTTCCTTTTCTGGCTTCACTAATATTGGTTCACCAAACTACTACTTCTCTTTTCAAACCTGTGCACCAATCCATCTCCCCCTTCTCCTGAATCTCCTCACACAACACCATTACCAGATCCACTAGTTGAACCCAAACCCCCTTCACCTCATGGCTTGGTATTTGGATGGGAGCTTCACAAACAGACAATGCATGCTCCACACCTGTGCAAGACATTCTCTCATATAGCCGACACCTGGCTTCCAAGGCATGCTACCAAGACAAATGAAGATGCTTCGTGGAGAGGCCAACCTACCCCCATCACTCCCTAGGTACCATGTCTGTACTAATCATCCTTGACTGTTTTTTTTAACCTTTGCCTTTTGGGCCTTGCTCACTTCTCCATTTGAGTTCGCCTAATGGCGCTCAGCACCTTCCTCCCTCCATACATGTCTTCTCTGCCTTCTGCCACCCAACTTCTGTTCGATTCCTTAGCAGTCTCCTCAGTACCTTCCCTGAGTCCAGAAACCTACTCCTCCCTGAGACCTTACCTCTTCCCTTTGGCCCTCACTAAGCCATCCTTTGAACCCATGTCCACTTGCTCCTTCACTCATTTGTCCATAAAAGTCGTCTTTTTCATAACCATCATTTCTGTTTGACAAGTCAACAAATTGGCAGCTATGATAGACCCATCTTTTACTATATTCCATAAGGACAGAGTCTCCCAAAGACTCCATCCCAAGTTTTTCCTCTAGGTGGCCTTGCTGCTCCACTTCTGTCAGGTCATTCATCTTCCATCCTTTAACCCTAAACCACACACCTCCGTCAGGGAGCATAGATGACATTTCCTCAATGACCATCATGCCCTCCTTGCAGACATCCCATAGCAAGACATCTGCAAGTCAGCAACATACTCTCCATCCACATATTCACTCTCATTATGCCATAGCCCAGTCAGCAGCAGGAAATGCACTGTCTTGCAAACTCTCGCTTTCACTGAGCTGTTGCTCCCATCTCTATACTAAATACTGCTCGCTACGCTGTGTACAGAATCCACATAGGGACCAGCACTTGAAGAAAGGAAGGTTACTTACTGTAACAGATGGTTGTTCGAGATGTGTAGCCCCTGTCCAGGACCCCAAACCCACCCTTCATCCACTGTGGGTTCTGTGCGTCTTGGTACGAGGGAACGTCTATGCATGTGGTCTCATAAAAGATCTCGGATGCATGACGCACACACGGGTTGATGGAGACAGCTTCAGATAGTTTCAGCACATGGTATCTAGATAGGGACCACATATCTAGAAGAACCATCAGTTAGGGTAGTAATGTTTCTTTATGGCTTGGGTAGAGAACTTTAAGCAATATTTAGTAGAATTTGTGTTAGTGTTTTTACAGCTAACAATAAAACAAGATATTCTTTATTAAAACAGTATACTAAGGAGGGATGTTGGAAAATTTCAAACCAAAAAATTACTTCCAAGTGCTCTATCCAGCATTCTCAATTCAGGCAAAACTCCCGTTGGAGATGGTTGAAAATCTTGCATAGTATGGGAGTGCTGAATGCTGCCACTCAGACAGAATAAACAGAAATGCTCAAGTTACCTGAACTTTTTCGATTAAAAAGAATTCAGAAACAGTTGTCTAAAATCCTCTTGGAAATAAGAAATCATTTTATTTGATTTTTGTCCTTATCCATTTTTTGCTTTTTTCCATGTTTTCTGAATACCAAATTGGCAACATTTAGATATAATCCTTGTGTTTTACAACAGTAATAAGTTTGTTGGATCCTTAGGACAATATTTTTCCTGTAGCTCTTTCACAGTTCTTACCAGAAGTTTAAGAAACAATTTTCTCTGAACCACTGTCCTCACAGAAGTTTGCCATTGCTTAAATCAAATTTTTTGTTTGTTTGTTTGTTTTTAGCTATTGACAGCTCCTCCACTACTAGCAGTGCCTCTCCTGTTCTCAACAATTATGACGCCCTAGAAGGAGGTGGCTATCCAGGTGAGCTGTTTGTTGCATGTTAATTCTGATTGTTTGTTGTGGTTGGTTGCTAACAAAACAAACAGATTAAAAAAACTTAAAATAAATTTTAAAGTCTTCTACCTGTTATGTTTATAAATTACAAGTTATTTGTTTTTCAGGTTGTGTTTTTAAATCACCCATTTCCTCTTATTACTATAATCTCATCATGGATTCCTGCTTATCCTTACCTCCTCTCTTTCAGTCATCAACAACAAGAAGTCCATTATATTATAAAACGTGAAATTCTCAATTCATTATAAAATGTTTATATAGCATGATAGAGTTGAGTAGCACTTTACTTGTGTCAGCTTTGACTCTTTCCTGTGGGCTCAAGAATTGAATTTGCACTTCTGCTTGGGAGAATTCACCTTTGGCCAGGGTTGTTGGGCGGAGATGAGGGGGTCAAGTTTTAAGTTTCAAGTTTCAGGGCTGTCCCCTGATTCTCTGGTCTTGTCAACTTTTTGGGCTTGCACAGATCAACTCTAGTTCCTTAAGGTGGATGCTGCAGATTACTTGTACTGCTGTACCTTTACTCCAAGTAAACTTTGTAGCCTCAGTTAATCCCAGTAGTATATGATAGTTTTAAGGTATTTGGCAGGAAAGGGGACCTTATGTTAAAGTTACTGAGAAGTTGTGCCAGTTTCAAAACTGCTATTTTTTGCTGTTTACAGCTTTTGACACATCTCACTGCATAACTAGTAAGCCATGCTTCTGTCTTTGTCCAGCCTACCTCTCCTTAACACTTTAAATAACAAACCACTTGAATTGGGAGCTGCATTCTACAAATAATTCAGCCTTTTAAAACAGTTGGGTCAAATTCTATCCTTGGATACACATGTGGGGCTTATGCTGACTTCAAAAGAAACCCCATGTGCAGCCTGGAAGACAGAATTAGCCTCTTAATTAAATTTAGAAATCTCATGAGTAACTAGGAGAGGCTAAGGGTCAATAGGTCTTGGTGGAATTTGCAGGATAGGGGAGAATTTGGGAGCAAGAACAGTCTTGATGTAAAAATGTAATGGGGAGGAATATATTTTTGCAATTTATTTACTCTTAACTTTTTCTTAAAAGGGGGCAGATATAAAATGAAATTGTCAAAGTTATTCCAGTTGCTTAATAGATGAGGAGGAGCCTTTAATTAAATGCAGAGGAGAGTTAGAAGACAAACACGCAGTGTTCCAGTGTATTGCCCCAGATAATGACAGTGGGATATAAGCTTTCTACTGCTGTTTTAAAATATCCATTTGGTCCATGCAAAGACGTTTTTCAATTGTTTCTTTTATAATTAACAAAATCATTGTGCTTGTGTTCAGCTACTGGGATTTTGCTTCTTATTGTATTTAAATGCAATAGACAGATTTTTTTTTAAAAATTTGTTTTCCCTTTTTTAGAGACAAATTCTTCAACAAGTAGTCCAGCTCCTACCCCTCAGGTGTCGAGGACGCCTAAGCCATTTGGTTATGGTTACCCAACTCTTCAACCTGGCTACCAAAATGCAGCACCACCTACTTCTGCTATGCAGCCCAGTAATCCAGGACATCATACTGGGTTTCAACAGTATCCACAAGTGAGATTTTTAATTGAGAATTATTTGATGTTCCTTTTGTGAATCTTATTGATATGCCTTTAGCACAATTTTAAAATAGACTATTGTGAACTAAGAGTACAGTTTTAAGTGTGAGAACTCAAGTATGAAGCAAGTCTGAATATTTATGTAATAGCTCTAAATTCAAAATAATAAATTAGATGGTTTCTTGAATTATTGGGGAGAGGACCAACAAATTGCTGTAGCCCTTGCAATTACTTGTTCACAGTTAGTAATAAAAACTTTTTTTAATTTAATACTGTAAGCATTTATTAAATTATTTTTGAAGGAGAAAGAAACTGAAGATTTAATAGTTAATCATTCAGTAAGAGGAAAGAAGACCAGTAATTTCCTGATACACAAACCAAATTTCCCACTGATATGTATACATCAGCACATGGTGACACTAATACCACAAAAGAGAGTATTTATTCACTTTGGGGAATGCAGATTGGTTTGTGCAAGAGAAAATGTTTAAAATATACTTCTAAATGAAAAGGAAGACATAGCTCCATTTAACCTAACATTTCCTTTCCTTTTCTCCATACTTTATTAATGAAAGACCATTGGGCCTTCACCTGGAGACTCAGATTACAGCCCAAAAGATTAAAAAAAAAAAAAAAAAAAAGCTGTAGCCTTCTTTGTGACAATATTGTAGTACCTTGACTTCAGGCAATCCTGTATATTGAAATTGAACGATTTTTCAATTTTATTACAACAGGCATAACTGAATTTGGGTTTCTAAATTGAGAGAGTTTTTAGAAATCCTCATTTAAAAAAATCTCCTACTAAATACTAGAGAAACAGGAGAATGCTTGACAGAGTCTGAGGTTTACCCTAGATAGGAGGAAAAAAATGGAATATGTAACATGTTTTTCTGGTTTGGAAAAAGAAAAAAGTGAAATTCAGTAGTTGCTTTTTGTTAGATCCTTGGAGGAGGGAAAGACATACATTTTCTTGTAATATCTAAGGTGTTACTGCTAGATTTCTTTAAACAATGTTGAATAAGACTGTCTTGGAGTTGAGGATTATGCCCTTCTTGTAAAAGTACCTTGATTTTATGCTGTAGACTGAATTCTATTCCAAGTAGTATATATTAAGACTCTGGAAAGTGGCAGTCCATGTAACCCTGTAAAATTACAAGTCTCTTGTCATCCGCAAAGGTTATTAACTTCTGCTATATCTTCCTTAATGGTGATCTGAAAGAATGAATTAAGATTATGTTCATTAAACATGCAGCATAACTGTTTTCCAATGCTCTTTGTTTTCCCTTCAGTATCCTGGTGTGAATCAATTATCGTCCACCTTAGGAGGATTAAGTCTACAGCAACCTCAGCAGCCAGAAAGCTTGAGACCAGTAAACCTTACTCAGGATAGGAATATTCTTCCTGGTTCTCCAGTTCTAGCTCCTGTGCCTAATTTGAATTCAGATCTTAAGAAATTAAATTGTAGTCCAGAGTAAGTATACTGTTTTCATTTTAGGATATATTAGATGTAGCATTTTCTATGGTCTTTCATAATTTAGTTAATAATAATAATAATAATAACAACAATAATAATAATAATAATTAATGAATTGCAAAGGTTGAAATTGCCTGCAATATTCTGCTTTCAGTGGTCAACCAGTTTATTCCATTTCCTCTGGAGATGAGATTCAGTCCTCAACTTCCCTGAGTGAACACTAAAGCAGTTCCTAATTTACATCTCCTAACCCTTCCATCAGTGATTAACTTTATGGCTATCATTCTTATGGCAACTAGATGAGACTTTTAGAGTCTACCAGTATTGCTCATTCATGTCTAGGGATGCATCTTGTGGTATTCTTTTCTGCTGGAACAGCCTACTGTTGTGATCTCAAGGCTCTGCCATTCTAAAATCATGAGAACAAGAGTTTATAAACTAGCTATTTAAACAAGCTTCATGAAGCTTACTATAATAAGACTAGGAAGCATTGTAGTTAAAACTCTGCCTCTGATTTGCCTTTGACATTGAGCAGATCACTTAACATCTATTTGCCTCATTTTACTCATCTATAAAATCTATTTACCAATGTTTGTAGTGGTCAAAGACAAATTGAGATAATTTGCAAAACAGTAAACTTAAAACAAAAACAAACAACCAAAACCCCCAAGCCCTCATTTTTTGATTAGTGATTTGATCCATTGTGCCAGGCATGATCACACAAGGAGAACGAGTCTCTGTCCCAAGAAGCTTAATTGTAACGCTGAAAAAAAGGTTTATCTAGTATATAAACTTGAGTCAGCTTGGTGGTCTAATGCCAGTACATTGTTTTGCAAAACAGGAGGGAAATTACAGTGAGTCACATTTAGTCCTAGTACTTTGGAGGTGATACTCTTCTGGACTCCCTATGGCATGTCTGTAGCCATTCCCCTTTAATTATTATATTGAGTGGCATTAAGTTTTTAGGGAGTCACGTCCATTCCACATCAGTCAGAGAAGAGGATGACTCATAACAGCTCTTTGTGGGAGGGAAACATTAAAATCCTCCTATATTCCCACAGTAAAATAACTTCTCAACAAATAGCAAATACAATTTTCTGTTAGTGAGTTCTACGACGAGGATATATTTATTATGAATGAAAGTACCGTATCAGAGTTTAAATTACTTTTGTGTATTAGACCTCGCTCAATATTGGTTCTTTTTTAAAACTTAATAATTGCAGTGTGCGTTCTGTTGAACTTCTGTATAATACTTTTAGCTTTTGGTTTGGTGCAATAGTTACACTTGAATATTGTTCACTCTAGAGGAGACGTTAGCTGTTTTAGGGGATGGTATCATTTTATTTTGAAAACAGGTTTAATAACACTTAAAGTTTCAACTCTGTGAGTTGCAGAGAATATAGTTGCATGCTAATATAGGTTTTGGTTCAAGTCTAGGCTGCAAGCTGATTTTTATATGATTTCCTTCCAGTTCATTTCGATGTACGCTGACAAATATTCCACAGACTCAGGCTTTACTAAATAAAGCTAAGCTTCCCTTGGGATTGCTGCTGCATCCATTCAGAGACTTAACGGTAAAATTTAGATTTTTTTTATTTTGAATATCTTCTCGTAATGCTTTATGCTTTTACATTGTTGTACTTTCTTATCTTGTCTAAGCCTTATTTAGGATTAAATGGTAATATCAGGAGGCGTGGAACTATTTTCAAGTAAATTTATATTTAACATGTCCTTTCTGGTGTCTGTTCTTTGATATAGTCAAATTTTGTTTGTTTCAAAATTTTAACTGAAATGTAACAGGATAAACTGATTCAGTTAATGTAAGATTATAAATACTGTGACCAAGGCCCCAGCAGGCCTGGAGCAGAGCTCAGAGCAGAGTGGGGCTCGGAGGTGTTCCTTTCCTGCCCCTGATGAAGGCCCTCCACACGTTCTTCTGCACCCCCTTAGGAAAGTGCACCTCACAGTTTGGAGCAGGGTGTAGCCAGTCCCTACAGGGCCCGGCGGCTATGAGTAGAACAGAGGCGCTGGTGCTGGTGTCTCTGCCCTGCTCGCTCCTGCCAGCTGTTGGGCGGCTGCGGGGGCCAAGTTTGCGCTGCTGCGGGGGGCTGAGGTGGGGGGGCCTTAGAGCCAAGTCCACCCAGGGGAGATTGTGGTATTGTACAATCCTGTCTTCTAAGAATTTGACTAGGATCCTCTTTGCTACAACTTGTCATTATTTTATTTCTTAGCAATTACCAGTAATAACATCAAGCACCATTGTGAGGTGCAGATCCTGTAGGACATATATCAATCCTTTTGTTTCCTTCATTGACCAAAGGAGATGGAAATGCAATTTATGCTATAGAGTTAACGATGGTAAGTTTCCGTACGGAGGTAAGTAGCTGGGTTCTTGCAGCTACATAACATATTTAAGATGTCTTCTATTTGTACCAACAATTAGAATTCCTTCCATGTGGAATATCTGGATTTTTAATAGCTAGATCATTTGTCAGAGGCACCTGTGTTTTGCCTGAGTGAAGACTATCGTGCAGCGTCAGGAGACTCAGAGCTAGTGCTGTCCCGTGGGGGGAGCGGGCCCTGGGGCCAAGTGGCCAAAGTGGGGCCCTGCCTGTGGGATGGGGGGGGAATTGGAGCCAGCCCCAGCCTGTGTGGGGTGGGATGGAGCCAGAGCTGGCTGCGCGGGGCAGGCCGACCTCCATGTGCTCTGCCCTTGGGCCTGCCTGCTCCGCTCTGGGGGTTAGGAGGGCCAGCCCAGGGGCCAGGCATAGCCCTCCTGCCCTGCTGCCTTCGGCTGGGTGCCAAAGGCAGCGAGGTGACCCTAGAAGGAGGGGCTGCGGCGCATGCGTGGGACCCACACTGTCCCGCTGGGAGCAGGACAGCACGGGGCCCACATACCTGTTTGCGCCCCTCCCGGACGGCCCTGCTCAGAGCACCGTATCAAATTGGACAACCTAAGCTATGTAAATAAAGCAATTGACCTCACTGACTGTTGTTATAATATAAAATAAAGTCAAGGTCATAATTCAGAGCAGGTTAAAGATAAAGACTAGTTCCATAAATACAGTGCTCGTTGAAATGTGCCTTAGTAGGGCACTGGAATCACAAAAGAGATGTATCTTGTTGTCCATAAAATGGACACTCGTGTCTCCAGTTCTATAACTTTGATAGTTAGGTTTCACAACATTTTGGCTGTTTCCTAATTTACATATTTTTAAAATGTTTTATGGCCTAATTGTTGCTTTTGTAGTTAAAATATGTATAATTCAATTAATATTATGTTGAATGTAGTTAATGGGCACAACATCTACGTATTGATCAATGAAAATTTTACTTTGGATTCATAATTTTAGTTCCTGAGGAATTTATGTATAACCCTTTGACACGATCCTATGGGGAGCCTCATAAACGGCCAGAGGTCCAAAATTCTACAGTGGAGTTCATTGCTTCTTCAGACTACATGGTAAATAAACATTTAATACTAGTGCAAGTTGCTAGTAAAAAGTATGCATGTCACTGGCTTTGCAAACCTCTGCATAATGTCCTTTCCTGTGTGTCTGAATTTTCAGTTGGAAGGACTTTAGGATTGAAAGCATAGTTGTCTCACTTGCCATTTGAATCTTGACAGTAAAGGTGCCAATTAGTACCAATTGTGATTTGGGCAGCTATGCGTTAATTTGCCAAACTCATTCTGTGACTGGGAATGCTACATCAGTGCCTACATTTCTCCCTTCTTCTGGAAAGATGGGCAGGACAAATAACTGATCAAATGGAAGAATTTTGGCATCATCCAAAGGTTGATTCCTGTCTGTAATGGAATTAACAGCTAGAAAGCATCCTGCAGGCACCCTATGATAGTCATCTTAAACACAGTTCAGTATGGAAAATGAGTCCTGGAAGACTTGCTGATTAGAAAATAGCCTTGCTTTTATGCATCCTACAGTAGCACTTCGGGGGCCATTAGCAGTGCTTTGCTGACCACCACAGTGCCGGAAAGTGAGGTTTCAGTGCAGCCTGGGCAGGTTCTAATAGTGTAACATATGGAAGCATCCAGGAGCAATACAGGCAGAGCCATGGGAACTTGTGCGAAGAGGAGAGATTCTCTAGGAGGAGATTATGGAATATGTAGGTGTTGAGGACAGTAACCTATAGGAGTGTCTCTATGAAGCCAGCTTCACAGGTCAAGGCCTGGCCTACGCTGACGCTGTCAGTTGAGTATGAGATTGCATATCTCCTGTTGACTTACATTGCTGTGCAGAACAGATGCTGAGGTACAGCATTGGGAGAGGGGAGATGCTGCCTTGCTCTTTTGGGGGTGGGATGGATTTATTGCATCGACCAGTGAGCACTACCAGGATTGATTGAGCGGGTCTCCACAGCCTGCTCAGTCAATCCCGCTGTACTAACCATGCAGCCCCAGAATTGTAGACATACCCTGAGAAGTGCACTCACCACACAGAAGCTGTTCCAAAAAATGATCAGCTAAATCAGAGGCTCCCAAACTTTTCAGCATCACACCTCCTTTCTGATTTTTGAGAAACCCTCACACCTCCCCACCTCTCCTTTACCATCATCCAACCCCCTTTGAACAAAAATTCAATTAGTAATTATACAATTAAAAATAACCACTAATAGGTTTTCTTGATGCAGAAATTTTTCACTATGAAAATTTCACAGCCTCACACCCCCCTTGGATTTTCTTCACCCACCCCTAGCGGGGCAAGCCCCCCACTTTGGGAACCACTGAGCTAAATACAGACCTAGGTCTTGAATTTAAAAGGGAGGGGAATTATTTCTGAAATACTCAGTTTAAAATGCTTTTTGTGACCTTTTTGTCAGTGTTTCTGACTGTCTCTTTCCCCTAGTTGCAGTGGTACAGAGAAGTATCTCTTCCTTTGTATCATAAAGGGAAGGGATCATTTCAGACAATAACTGTCATTCCTGTCCCAGGTTTATGTTAACTCTTTCCTTCTTCTCAGAGTAGCCATTTCCTACCATCCTCTTTTTTTTCCCCCCATCTAGAGGAAGCTTACTTGTGGACAGTGGAAAATCTCTTGGATATCAGGGCAGTTGTTCAGAGAGCAACAGCTGGTGGGAATGTAATCTAAGTAATTGGTAGTTCCAAAAGGAATTGAGATGGATCTGAAATGGTTTAGTGTTCAAGACTCAAATTCAAGATGGAATCTCTCCTGTCTGTATTAGCTGTGATTGACTATGTTCGAAAGGAATGTAGTTTCTTCAATAGATTTAAAAGAAGACTGTCTTCATATTCCTATCACATCAAATATTCTGGAGGTGTACACTGAATTGGCATTTTTAGTACCATTCCCTGTCTTTTTGGGCTGGTCGCCATACTAAGTGTGCTTTCAAAGGTCATGTCTTTTGGTTGTCTGCCTTCTCATGGAAAGGTTTCTGTGTGATTCCACATTTGGTCAGCTGACTTATCGGGGGAAGTGGCAGAATTGAGCCATGGGGGAAATGGCTGAAACTTGAATATGTTCAAGAGCGTAGCCCTCCTAGTCAAGCATAAGAAGGAAGTTCATTGTCTGGTACAGATTTAATCTATCAAGGACCATTGATGGGAATTGAACAAGGTCATCCCAAAAAGGAGGTATTTTAAAAACTGATCTCTCTTTAGACCTGAGCCTGCAATTTCAACT
This sequence comes from Pelusios castaneus, assembly GCA_007922175.1. Classification (NCBI taxonomy): domain Eukaryota; kingdom Metazoa; phylum Chordata; order Testudines; family Pelomedusidae; genus Pelusios; species Pelusios castaneus. The sequence goes on from ML685791.1 coordinate 5,579,348, forward strand.
GTGAATTTCAAACTGCAGTCTTATCTTTCTGGGGCTTGAGGGTTATGTGCTGCAGTCTGGTTATGTGGGAAATGTTGCACTGTAGGACATGCTCAGCAACCCCATGAGATCAAGCTTTGAGAGAGAACTTTGGAAACCTATTAAATGAAACTATCCACAGAGGTGGAAGAACTACTACAACCTGCTGAAAAGCATCCCTGTACAAAAACCTGAACAGGCAGCATATCATAATTGAGACAAACCTAACAGAATGAGAACTATGCACAGATTCCATATTAGTTCAGATTGGTTTCTCAAGGGAAAAAAAGACTTTTCATATAAATGCAGAGGAGTGAGGCTGTGGGTGTTTTTTGGAGTTTTTGTGGGGTTTTTGGCATTCTGCAAAGAGCAGCAGCAAATGTATCTTGATAAACTTCTGATAAACTCAGCAATAGTTGTGCATCTAAATCAGCAAGGGGGAAGAAACATTCCCTGTTCATATAGGCAGAGAACTTGTTCTCAATACAAGGCAGGCACATTCTGGATGCTTGAACCTACAGTCGGACTGGTTTAGTGGATGTATGGTGCTCACATACAAATGTTTTCCCTAGTTAGCAGCTGACTGAGCGTGTCAACATTTGTATCCCTTTGTGACATGAAAAAATATGAAATCTAATCAGTTCTACAGCAGGTACCCAGAGCAGGAAGACTTTTGGTTCATTACATCTTATCAGTCTTTGGGATTTCTTTGCAGCTTTTGTGTTTTTCATTTACTTTCACCTAGAAAATGCTGAAAATTATTGCCTGATGTAGGACTCTACTGATTCTCAGCCCTCAGGAATAGCCTTGAAGGATGTAGATGCTCAGGACTTTAATTGCTACATGAGCTCAGGAGCAGATAGCTCCTCATGTAGCCATTAGCTGCAGCTCTATTATACTTCCAAAATGGAGTCTCATCTCAGGAGATAAGTAGTTGGCAAAGGAAAAAAAAAAAGGAGTCTCTCCCACCTGCATCACAGGGTTTCACTTTTGATTCACACCAGAAGGGTGTTTGAGGACAAGTGCTAGTTACGTGAATCAGCATGTATGGGTATAGGCTGAGATATACAAGAGTGGAGACGTGATAGTCCCTCATCTTTGGGGCACTGTTAAGAACCCAGGATCTGAGCTGTGACAGCCCCAATCATAGACTAAATTGAATTGCATTTACCTGCAAATTGGTTTTTCGTGCGCGTGCGTGTGTTGTGAGAGAGAGTCAAGATAGCACAGATACTCGTCCAAGAGGATGTTGATTTTTGGATGAAAAGGATAAGCTTTTTCATACAGTATAGGAAGATAAAAGTAGGTCAGATAAATTTTATTAGGTTTAATTTTGTCATAAGGAATCAAACCAGAGGGTTATGAAAGTCTCTCCGTATGGTGCCAAAATCCTTTGTTCTGATTGGCCATTAGTCCTCTCTTTTCCAGCCAGGGAGTGGAAACTCAGGGCCAGTGCTCCCTTAACTAACTTACACAAAGTATATCTGTAAATAAATAGTTCTCCACTAATCCTTGCTGGATTGAATCTTATTTAAAAGTGAAGCTGTGGCTAAGGGGATTCAGGAATGCAATACAGAATTCTCTTGAATAGACACTTTATAATTAGATAAACCAGTGTAATGCTCATAGCTTATTGTAATTCAGAGTAGTAAAGTGTCATTGTCAGGGTTCTGAAAGAACAGCGCCGTTTTTAAGAATAAATTTTACAGTTGACATCAAAGGCTCTCCTCTACCTTGCTAATGAAAGGAAATACTAAAATGTTGATTTTGTTTTCTACATTAATGATACGCTTAACATAAGTGAGAATTGCTTTTATTTTGTTTTGTTAAATTCCCAAATGACGGTGACAATCTGATGGTTGGTTAATTTAATTATGTGATTAAGTTTTACAAGCCTTTCTCATCTTGCTCTCCTCTCTCTCTCTCTCTCTCTCTCAAAAAAAAAAAACCAGGGTGGGGGGGAATGTTATCTGTGAATGTTTTTATCCTTTAAAATAATAATTTTGAATTTTTCATTTTACTTTACAGCTTCGTCCTCCTCAGCCTGCAGTGTATTTGTTTGTTTTAGATGTGTCTCATAATGCAGTAGAAGCTGGATATTTGACAATTGTCTGTCAGTCATTGCTGGAAAACCTAGACAAGTAAGAATATACAAAATCATCTTTTTGGATTGACTTAATTTTATATTTGTGATCAGGCTTCTCTGTTAACCTGTTCCTTCTGATGTAAATTTCATACAGTATTTACAAGCTCTATCAATAGAGTAACTGTTCTGTTGACTAAATTAGATTTTGAAATATCTGTAGTAATCCAGAAAAACAATATGGGCTTGTAGCTCACCACTGTTTGTATAATGGTGAAGGATATCTTTCTCTTACTGTGATTAGAAGTGATCTGCAAAGGGTTTTGTTTAGCTAACCCAAGAATTATATACTAAATGTTCAAAATAGCTATGGCTAAAGATGGATAATTCCTTACATCAATTCTAAATTTCTAATGATTTTCAGTTCTCTAAAGTTGTACTGCACAATTCAGTGACATTGCACATCCAGGATGCCGCCCTGGAAAATGGAATTGGCAAACAAATAAACTGCTTTGGATTTTTCATTTTATGGTACAGATTTCAGAATTAATTTGTTTGCTGCTTAGTACTGTATGTTCATTTATTATTGCTCCATTATTACTGTCTCAGTAGCTGTAGGCCCTTTTCTTGTCACGTCTAGAGAGAACCACCATGTACCTCTCTGCTCATGGCCATTTAAAAAATAAGCTTACACACAGTCAAAGGTGATTCTAAAAACAGTGCTTTTCTTTCAAATACTGTTCGTTAGGAGGTTCTTCAAGATGTGTGGTCCCTGTCTGTATTCAGCTTCCCACTCTCCTTCCCCTCTGGTGTGGTAGCAGAGAGATTTGTGGTAAAGAAACTGGAGACATGGTTGGTCCACTATGCCCTTTATCATCTTGGACAAAAATATGAGCAAAGCAAGGGTGCATGCGTGGACCAATGGATCCTACTACTTTCAAATTCTCCAGTTCCAGACAAATGGTGCACATGCATAAACCCTCAGTGGAATACAAATGGGGGCCACACAACTCGAAGAATCTACAACAGGTAAAAAACCTCATCTTATAGCTGCCAAAAATAAGTAAGTTCAGTGTTTTTAAGTTTATTCATGCTAAAGATATTTTTAACTATATTTAGAAAAATGAACTATAACACTAAGACAGGGGTCCTCAAACTACAGCCCGCGGACCGGATACGGCCCGCCAAGGTCATTTACCCGGCCCCCGCCCCTGCTGCGGCTGTGGGCAGCGCTGCGTCCAGTTCCCCCAGGGCGGAACAGGCAGGCTCAGGGCCGGGGCATGTGTGCGCGCCTGCCTGCCCCATGCGGCTGGGGCAGCGGGGTGGCCGCGGCCGGGGCAGGCTCCCACCTGCCGGCCGCCTCAACTTCCCGGCCCAGAGCCGACCTGGCCCCGCTCCGCCGACAGCTTCGGCCTCCCAGCATGGGGCCAGGATCGGTCTCCGTTGCCGGGGTCTGCTCTGCCCTCCCGGGACCGCGTTCGGGTCCCCACCAGTGTTCCCTCTAAGCTGCGCGGGTGCGCGGCCACACAGCGGCCGTTGCAACCCCTGCGCAGCACTGAGGGACCCCCACGCAGGCCGGCAGCCCCCACCAGATCCCCGGGGCTGCGGCTTTGCCGCGGCAGACCCGACCTGAGCCCAGCCTCTGGGCTGGCCCTCCCCGCCCCCAGGACGAAGCAGGCAGGCTCAGGGCTGGGGCATGTGCGCGCGCCTGCCTGCCTGCCCCATGCGGCCGGGGCAGCGGGGTGGCCACG
>ML685791.1:5583299-5605364 GCA_007922175.1 Pelusios castaneus
TTCTTTTCTCGGCTTCTTTCTTTCCTCCTTTCTCTTCTTTGCCTTCCTTTTTCTTTCCTCCTTTCTCTTTCTTTTCTTCCTTCTCTTCTTTGCCTTCCTTTTTCTTTCTCTTCTTTGCCTTCCTTTTTCTTTCTTTCTTTCTTTCTTTCTTTCTTTCTTTCTTAAAAAGCTTTTTAAAAATTAATTTTAAACAAAAACCTTTCTAAAAATTAAATTTCAATTGAAAATTCATTCAAATTAAATTAATTAAACACAATTAATTCTATTTAAAATCACTTTAACTTCAATTAATGCCTATAATTTCTGTCGTGTGAGTTTGCACAAAAATTTTATTCAGAAAAAGTTTTGCACACGGCTTGAAAATTTTGCACACAAGCCGCCAAACCTAGAGGGAACATTGGTTACTAGTTACCAACACAACAGCAGGCTAAAATCTGTCAGTCCTACACTCTGGGCTTGGCCGGAGCCCCACAGCACCAACAAAAAGTGTGTGGCTTCATACGCCTGCCACCCAGTACCCAGAAACACAGGCTAGCAGCAGACGTGATAGCTAAGCGTTCATGTTTTTTTCAAACTATAGTATGGCCCCCCAACAGTCTGAGGGACCATGAACTGGCCCCCTGTTTAAAAAGTTTGAGGACCCCTGCACTAAGACCTTGTGTCTAGTTATACGGGTAAATTTCACTAATGGAGATGCAGCTTCTGCTAGAAATTCTGTTGCCATATAGCTCAAACCATTTCCCCAAATGGAATAAGCTATACTAGAAAAAGGACTTCTTTTGCCAGCATAACTTCATCTTCACTAGGGCTGGCATGCTATGTCAGTTAGAGATCTGATCTTTTCATACACCTACCTGACACATCTGTTTTCTACTGTAGACCAGTCCTAAGTATCTCTGTCACAGTTCTGTCCCAAATGCATCAGCATGGTTTCCTTTAATATCAGTGGAAGCTGCAGAGGTGTATCTGAGATCAGGATTTTTGACTTCGTATTTAATTTGTCTTTTTATCTTAAGGCTGCCTGGAGATTCGAGAACAAGAATAGGGTTCATAACATTTGATAGCACTGTTCAATTCTACAACTTGCAGGAAGGATTATCACAGCCTCAGATGTTGATTGTCTCAGATATTGATGGTAAGGTGCATGAAGAAAAGAAATAAAAAATATTTCAGTTTATTTTACGTTTTTCTAAGGACAGATTAAAATTCACTTTAATATGATGACTATACATAGGAGCCAATGTAAAGCAATCAATTAAGATGCGTTTACTTCAAAAATAAATGGCAAAATACTTGGATCTGAAAAATGAAACTCGTATTAATGATACAGGCATGAATATAAAGCAAAAAAAAATACATTTTGTATATGCCCCCCTCCCCCAAAAAGCAAGGCTTATTCAATACTTGTTTTTACAGTGGCATAGAATTAATATTTTGTAGTGTTTATCATATGCTTTTATTCTTTAATGAAATATGTATTTTTCCCCCATAGATGTTTTCTTACCTACACCTGATAGTTTACTTGTAAATCTGCATGAAAGCAAAGAGGTATGATTGATCATAAAAGTATCTTTACATTTTATGGATAAAATAAATGCTAAAAAAATTGTAAAACATTTTAATGCAGCCTGCAGTTTAAATTCCATTGATTTGAAGTCTGTATCAATATAGAGCTTAAATCCAACATTTTAATTTTGTTGGAATTTATGGTAATATTGTATTGTACAGCTGAAAGCTTGTTTTATTTTATTATTTCATGTAGCATTTTCATTTTCCATTTAGTATGTGTTTAAGATAAACTGAAATATTCAGCACCAGGTGCTTATGATGTCAGCCATGCCACTGTAGTTTCTGAGAAATTGTGTCCCTGGTTTGTCAGTGATACCTTTCAATGTGTTTTGCAGCTGATAAAAGATTTATTGAGTGCACTACCAAATATGTTCACCAATACAAGAGAAACGCACAGTGCATTGGGTCCCGCACTTCAGGCTGCCTTTAAATTGATGTCTCCAACAGGCGGCCGTGTATCTGTGTTTCAGTCACAGTTACCATCCTTGGGTGCAGGGCTCTTGCATTCCAGAGAAGATCCAAATCAAAGATCAAGCACAAAGGTACTATTAATTCTTTTTAATGGATCCTTCATGATTATTGAAACTAAAAACTTGGAATGTTTTTCTAATTGATCTAGTTTTACAGACTACTTTTTGTATTTGTGTATTCTCTTGCAACTTGTTCGTTTTTAAATATCGCTCTTCAGCACATCTATGTTAGTCTAAAAAGAGCATAATTGTAAACATTTTATGCACTATTCCTGTGTCTTCGAGGCAAGTGAACAGATTCCTTCAACTTCCCTATTTCAGAGCCGACCTGATAGTGTGCTGCAAGAATAATACCGTTAGTGCTTTTTCCTTTGTCTCCATCAAACAGAGGCTTAGGAACCACAACGAACATCTGTGCCAAACCAATACAAGAATTCTGAAACATCAGTTCTTATTTTAATATTTTGTCAGTTTGTTATTTAAGAAATCCCACAGTGCATTGTTAGAATGTTTATTTGTACTTGAACATAATTTTTCTGAAAGGACTGTTATGGATGTAAACTAGCAGGAGGTGCAGAGTGTTGCAGGGCACTTTATAATCTTTGTAAAGTTATCAGTGAGACATGGGATGCCCGATTGGCAGATCAATAAGATTTAATGCGCAAGGATTTCTTAGGTATAGTTAGTTCAATAAAAGCCAAAAATTAACTACAACTATATCAATACTCAGTAGACCCAAGGAATTATGTGTTCACTCCAGAGGCTGTATACAGCAATGGCTTTCTTCAGGAGACCTGCCAGGTGATCAGGACAGCGGCATCTCCTCTGGAATTGGGTGGCGATGAACCACGCTCCCTTTCCTGGGTGGTGGCTTTTTATACCCTTTTTTCACACCTTTTTTTATGCAACAGCCATTCATTCACTCGGATGATGATCTCATCTCCTTCACTTCCTGTATCCTTCATTGATAGTAATAACTATTATGTTCTCATCATGATAAATTGGAGCAAAACAACATTCGGCGGTGGGAGAGGCAGTGGGAAATCACCCCAGATAGCAGGGGAAAAGCATCCCTTAACATAAAATGTATCATCTCTTGTCTTTGCAGCTGCATACAGATAAAGATGAACGAACTAAGAAATGATGTGTTGTATTGTGCCAAATCCACATTAGTTATTATTTGGTGTGGTGTGCAGAAACTGAGGTACCACAAAGTTACCCAGGAATCTATTGGTCTCTGCCAAATGTAGAAAATATTCAGGTTGCGAAAGCTTAGGCTTCAAACAACGGTCAAATAATCTCACCAGTGGTCAAGCAACTCAGGCCAACCTAGGCCTCCAACACAGAGTAGCAAAAACAGAAGTTTTCTGCAAAAGTTAGCAAACTACTACAAATGATTATTGTAAAAAAAGATAAATCTTGTACTTTTGCCTTTTATGTGTCCCTATTTAATAACACATTTATTACATTATTATTATTATGGTTAGTACACTCCCAACTGTATCATTTCTTTACTAAAGGTTGTGCAGCATCTTGGCCCAGCGACAGATTTTTACAAAAAGTTGGCCCTGGACTGCTCAGGACAGCAAACGGCTGTGGATTTGTTTCTTTTAAGTTCTCAGTATTCTGACCTGGCTTCTCTAGGTAAGAGAAGCAAATTTGTATATTTTCCTGCTTCCACAATTTTGGGTTTAAAATGGGTTAAAAACACAAGCTCCCTCAGGAGCCTTAAATTGTGTGCATGGTTATTTTAACACTTCCTTACCTACAGCTTTTCTGCTGTGGGGGATCTCGCATGGAAACCATCAGGAAAGGACAGAGAGGGCTGGCTGGGGGTGTGAGAGTCAGTTTATATTCTGGTGCTTTACCATTGCAGGAGATAGAAAATGGTCTTGGTATATTCAGAAAAGGAAACAACTAAGGAATGAGAGAGAGAGAAGTTTATTAACGGTCAGTTTAAAATGCAGAGGAAAAGTATTCTCATCCACTTTCCTGAACGTTAAACCAAACATATCACGGTCCTCCAGAAATTAGTTGTCTACATGAATACTGTACTCTCTGTAATGTGGCATGCTACATTAGAATACTTATTTAGTGTATTGTGTATATATACATTATAAATAGTATCTAGGCTGACTCACTGTCTCTTTCCTGGTTTTTTGGTCTGATTAAGAAGTTGGGAACTGGCTGTAGTTGAGATGGGTCACATAAGAAGAATAGAAAGAGAGAAAGAACAGGGGTTCCAGCAAATTGGAGAAAGTCTTACTATATTCACGTGTCTGGACCTAACTTTGTTCCCTTCTCCATTAATGCACTTTTTACTTGCTCTCCAAAAACCCCATGAACTAGCTACTTTAGGCTTAAATTCCAGTTTAATTTTTTCCCATATTTCATCTATGTTAAAATGGCAAAATTATTATATTTCTTTAAAAATCAAAACGCCATTTATAAATAAATTGCATTGCACCTACTCGTATATAAATATTAACTGTCTCTTTCTCCTCACAAGCCTGTATATCCAAATATTCTGCTGGATGCATCTATTATTATCCATCTTTCCATCATAGCCACAATCCTGCTCAAGCAGAAAAACTGCAAAAAGACCTTAAAAGATACCTTACAAGGAAGATTGGATTTGAGGCAGTCATGAGAATAAGATGTACGAAAGGTATGACATGCATCTTGGAATTTTTTTATAACAGGTTTCAAATCGGGTGTTAAGCTCCGGGACTGCATTGAAGTAATGTGAGGTAAAATGTGTTTCATTTTTTTAAAAGGTTCATCTGAGAACACTGATTTGTGAGCTGTCAGCTTTTTACTTTTTTAAATATAATACAGTAGAACATCAGAATTACAAGCCCTTCGGGAATGGAGGTTGTTCAGAACTGAAATATTTGTAACTCTGAACAAATACTATGATTGTTCTTTTAAAAGTTTTCAAGTGAACATTGAAATTTTACTATATAAAAGTAAAATGCTGCTTTTAACCATTTAATTTAAGTGAACCCAAGCACAGAAAGTCTTGGAAAATCTAAGCTTTCCTTTTATTTTTTTAGTAGTCTATTGTTAACAAAATACTGTATTGTATTTGCTGCCTTTTTTTTTTTCCTCTGCTGCTGCCTGATTCTAAGTGAGAGATGTGGTTGACCAGTCAGTTCGTAACTCTGAGGTTCTACTGTACATCATTAATTATTTGGATTTTGGCTCTTGTTAAAAATCTTGGGATAAAAGATGTAGGGTTTTTATACCTTTTTGCTTGTTCTATATCAGCTGGAATAGTGGCTCATATTTAAGACCTTTTTCCTATCCCTAAAAAAAAAATACCAAAAGGAAAGGCCTGTTTGAATGCAGTGCCTCTGATCTGATTCCCTGTGTCTACACTGCAATTTGCTAAGAAGAAACTCAGAGTAGCTACTATATCTTTCTGCACAGTATATTCAAATGATAACTTTTACACATATTAGGTAATTCTGTTGGAAGAACCTAAATCTTAGGCTGCAGGCTTCTCAGGCAAGAGAAGTTGTATCTGGAAAAAAAAAAAAGTACAGCTTTCTTATGATAAATGTTTATCACTAAAAAGTTCCTTTAAGGTTTTGCTGCCCACTACTATGGAAGAAGTTTCCTTAAGCTAAAATGTTGAATTATAGATCCAATGGCTTCTCCTGTCTCATCACCACTTCTTTCTCTGGGTTCTGTGAGCCAGAATAAAATCTACCTTGCATTGCAATCAGGGATGATATCCTCTTCCTCTGATGCAGATGATGCCTATCACAAATCTTGAACTGAACTGATGACCTTGCGTGAGCTTTCCACACTGGAGTGAATTTTGCCTAAAGTGTCAATTGAATACATTTAAGATGCTCTTGAAGGAGAAGTTTTGCTTGCAAAAATTGGCCATTGATGCCTAATGTCGCACTTGTACATAATTTAAAATGTTTAAGTAAAAGATACATTGATTTCTCTACATTTTAAGCTTTTTGTAGGTATTGTGTACAGTTACATTCTCCATTCCATATGCTGATAATTGATGTGAAAAGTACAGTTCATCCTGCTTTATCAAAAATATGGCAATACACAGGACGTGCAATTAAATGTAATATTTCTGTTGTCTAAGAAGGACACGTACAGCCTTCAGTAAATTACTAACTTGCTAGTCAGTGTCAGTCAAAAGTTTGATTTGGACATCAGAATCATCTACATGAGTCAAGAAGAAATCTTAACCCTGTTTTGCCCACTCATTACTATGCGAAACATCTAATATTCTAAACAAGTATAGGTTTAAAAATATAACCTTTAGATAAGAGGTTAGGGTCCTTTAACACTAATTTGTCTGGAATCAGTATTGCTATCCCAAGGGATAGCCATTTGTTTATGTTGGTAATTGTATGCCAACATACAGTTAACTCATACTTTCTGAGTTAGAAAAAACATCATTGATATTCTACAGAGGCTCCCTGGTATAAATGAGACTCTCTGGTGCTCTAATTGATCTCTTTATGCATCATTTGAGTACATGATATACTATATCCTATAATTCAAACTGATCTAATAAATCATGATTTGTATCTGGAGTAGTATCTGAGAATTCAAAATGATTGTGTGATTCTGTAGAAATTTACATAACGCACAGTGAGTATATGTAACAAACAAAATGCTAAATTCCAATGTATTAAAATTAGGTATTCTTGGTTTTTATATAACTTATTTACTGAACCTGGTAATCTATGTCCTGATTTTGAATGATTCTCGTATGTGGTTTCTAAATGTATGAAAGGTAGTTTATTGCTCTGTTTATTGTTTCAGTCAGATTTCATTACTAATTAACTGTAAATACAGGAAAATAGCAAAACAGATTTTTTTAACAAAAAATAAGCAAAAAAATATTTAATGCTCGGTTCTGGTACTTAGAAAGTGCGGACATTTAATTCATTAATGAGATATGGGGCACCGCTTTATAAAAATTAGGTTTTATGATTTCTGCTTAACTATACAGACTTGAGAGTTCAACATCTTAGCATAGTCAAAGTGTTCATCAGCCTTTACGGCCAAAAATAATGTCCTGTTTTTTTCACTGGAAGGATTTGTCTTTGCTTGAAGTGTTAATTACTATAACTGTTAATTGTTGTCACTGAGCATAACTTTCTCTGACCAGATTGGTTTTCCTTGTTACTCATATAGTCTAGGAGTCACTTGTGATTTCTAGACTTGATTCTTTTGGACAATGGTCTACTATGAATTTTTTTAAGTCTGATTTTTGTCTGTTTTGGTTTGAAGCATCTTCTATAACTTTCCATGCTGTGTGTCACTTTTTAGGTAGAGCATTTACTGATTCTTCTGTCATCTCTGACCTATCTCCTTTGGAGTACAGCTCCATTACAAGGCAATTTTGGGGAGTTTCTCACTCATCCACCCTCAGTTTTTCCAAAAGTATTGGCGAGTCTGGAGGGAGGTGGGACAGGAGAAGGGAGAGAGCACCAAAGAATCTTTAAAAAATAAAAAATAAAAGCAATGTGAGATTATTGCTTTTTGGAGAATGCATTCAGTAGAAAGCTAGCACAAATATTAATACAAAAATATACAGATTTAGGCCTTGCTCCAGCAGACACTTATGATTAACTTCTCCCACAAAAACTCATGTGATAAATAAAATAAATTTGATAGTCCCTTAAAGTGCTACCAGACTCCTTGTTTGTTTTGCTGAACTAGACTAACATGGCTACCCCCTCTGGAACTTGTAGTTATGCAGTCACTGATGAATTTGCATTAGTATTGAGAATAAATAACTTTTTAAAAAGTTCTTTTTGAAATAAAATCGGAGGCTTTTGAATTTTAAAAAGTTCTAATTATGGAAGTTTGTTTTTTTATGTTGCCACTGCCAGTTTTTTAAATGTCATCTGCCTTTAGGTCTTTCAATACATACTTTCCATGGAAATTTTTTTGTACGGTCTACTGACTTGCTGTCACTTGCCAATGTCAATCCTGATGCTGGATTTGCAGTACAGATGTCCATTGAGGAAAGTCTAACAGACATGTCTCTGGTGTGTTTTCAGACAGCTCTTTTGTACACGTCCAGCAAAGGTAACTGGAAAAAACCTAATAATTGATTGCATTATTTCCCTTAAAATAAATCCAGCTGATGCTTTTGAAGCAATAGTATTTATTTCTGTATTTAATGCTGTGATGTCTTAAATATCTTCCCTCCCATTATTGCTTGATTTCTCTTCCCTGTCTTGCAATTTATTTTCTGTTTTAAGGCAGTTTAGTGTGCTCTGAAATACATGTTGCTGGTTAGTGACTTATGCAGAGGCCAATTGGTCATGTTTTTAATTGACTCATCAGATTGAGTATAAAACTTCTTGCTCTTGACAGTACGTTGTCTTACTACCAAGACAGCCTAATTAATACTATTGACATTTTATGCTGAGCTTGAAATGTCTTAATGGATCTGTATTTGTATAGACATCAATCCTGTGAAGTCGCACACACACCCATAACTTTGTGCACATCAGCTCCTTATTGAAGTCAGTGGCGCTACTCAGCGCGTACAGTTAAGGACACATGTAAGTCTTTCCAGGGTAGGTTCATAAACATTGTTGCAAATTAGATTTAAGTTGGAAAAAATTCTAATTCAGGTAACACAGAATTTAATTATAAGGAAGTGAAAATTAACTTAAACTGTTATCATTATTTATCACCAATAATGTGCTTTCCACTGTACAGTTCAAGGGCTGAAATCTTTACTCTGAGTAGTCCTATTGAAATCAGTGAGGCTTCTTTTGGAAATTGGTACTAGATGTTTGTACAGTGGCATAATCTGGCCCAAATAAGTTTCTCCTTCCTTTGGAGTATGTACTAAATCTTTTCTTCAGGAGCCTCTGTATATTGCCATTGACGAGATCCAAAGGACATGTAAGTGTAAATTGTTTGTGAAGGCCTAAGTAAAGTGGCTTTCTGGAAGTTTCCAAAAGCTTGTGGCGTGGGGGTCTTTGGATTCCATGAGTGGGGAATATACTTGGGAACCCCTGGAGGATCCAGTTTCGGGAAATAACTTTAGTTTATGTGCTATTAAAAACTCACCACTTGGACAATCATAGAATCAAAGAAGATTGGGGTTGGGAAATCCCCAACTCTAAACATTGCATTGTGGAAATAAGATTTTTAGGGAGGATTTGAATGTGAAGAGGGTAAAAGGTTTCTTAGACAGGAATAGGGGAAGGAAGAAATTGTGGGTATCAAGACTGATGTCACTGGTGGAGCAAAGGGATCTGGGGTGAAAGAAGGAATGCAGTAAACGATTTCAGTTGCCTCTTTCTTATCAGTGGATATTGCATTATTAATTTATTCATCATTTTGGTGTAGGTGAACGAAGAATTAGAGTGCACACTCTTTGCTTGCCTGTAGTCACTTCACTGGCTGATGTGTATGCAGGAGCCGATGTACAAGCAGCTCTCTGCCTCTTAGCAAACATGGGTGAGTACAGAAATAGATGGTCAAATATGTAATTGGCCAGGTTTGCAAAGGCCTTGCGCTCAACTTGATGGTACATCTGAGTTTGTTCATATGTAATGCAGTAACTGTTAAATGATGCATCTGATCAGTTGTAATATTTAGGGAATATCGGAGGAATCAGTAGCCAGAACTATGTTGATTTTGGGAGAAAACGGGAAACCCATGGAACACCTGTCATCTGTTTAGCATAACTATAGGTTCAAACACCTCTAGAGTTTTCATCTAGAGACAATTGCTTTTTAGTATCCCTAACACCTTCTTGCATAACAATACTCTATCATCTCTGTCCATCTTCCCAATAGAATTTAACATGCTCAATTACTTAGATCTCAGACCAGTAATAAGTGAGGGGAGGAACGAGAATGGAGGGAATCCTGGTATGGATTGTCGGGGGGCACAGAACCCTTAGCACGGGGGAGTCTGATAGGAATGAAGGCAGAACAAGAGACTTTGGTATAGGAATGGAGGGAATGGGTGGCACATAGAATCCCTGGCTTGGGGGGGGGGGGGCAGAGATTGAGTGAAGCTTGTTTTGTGGAGGATGGGTGAGAAAGGGGAGTTGGGGCTTAGACAGAGCCCAGACATGGCAGGAGAATGGGTGATCTTGGAATGAGGAATTTGCGGGCACACTGAGCGTTTATCATGGGGTGAGAATAGAGACTGGTCTGGAAGGAGGGAACACACACAACCCCTGGCAGAAGAGGGATTGGGAGGATTTCTAGCGAGTCCCAGAAAGTGGGGGGGGGGGGGGAATTGGGAAGGTGGCACATAGGGAGTTAGAGTGGAAGAGTATAAGATGTGTGCAATGATCTCAGCCTACAAAATGTGATAACTGTTAAACACCATATCTACTCAATTCCAAAATTTCAGGGAATGTTTTAGGCATCAATGTGTAAAACCTTGTTGAATTTGATGAAAACCGGAAAAACTTGATTCAGAGAAAAAATCCTGGCTCCCAGATTGTCTGGTGTAGCAGGCAGATCTCTGACACGCCCTGCTGCTGTCAGCGCATATCAGAGGCAGCAACATTATTTACTGTATGGCGAGATTTACTATAGCCTGCAGTCTGTGGTCACATCCACACTACAGCTTTCTGCCAGCATAGCTTTGTTGTTTAGGAGTGTGAATAGGTATGCCAGCAGAAGCTCTTAGTATGGGCTACAGATATGCCAGTAAAACTGACCTTTTACTAATATAACTTCTTTTGTTAATTTGGGGCTGGTGGAGGTGGGTGTCTTTATTATGCTAATAGAAAGCTGCTATACCTGTGTCCATACTAGATGTGCTTTGCCAGTATAACATACTGGTATTCCTGCCTGGGTAAAGGGTTGCTGTTGTAGACCTAGCCTAACGGAAATAAGAGAGCCTTAGAGAGATGGTGGGTTGGAGAGAAAGTGGGAATCCGTAAAGGGAGGTCAGAAGCTGCAGGGATTGAAGGGATGAAGTGACAGTGGGGAAAGCACGGGTCCAGACAAGGGTGGGGAGTGGAGGAGGAAGCCCAAGTAGAGTTTCTCAAGGGTAAAGGACAAAACAGCTCTCAGAGCAAATGACTGGGGAGGTATCTATAAAAACGCTAACCCCCACTCTCCTTCCTTTCTTCATTCCCACCCCTAACCGCTCTAGTTCTCATTACCACTCCCTACACACACTCCTGTCATCAAATTGCTGAAGGCATCCTGTGCTGCTGGCTACATATTGCAAGCAGCAGCTTCATATGCTGCTCTCTCTCTTTGTCGTTAGGTATTCATCTTGGCTTACAGAATAAACAAAGTGTGACCCTCTAGTATGTACTATGTTTCTTGTAGTAGTCTACTAAACAAATTGTATTTGGAGAAACCTAATAGCACTTCACTTTTATAGATGCTAAATTCACATTCAGTCTGTAGATGGTTTCCCACAACCAAAATGTATTTACATTCCTGGCATTACAGTGAATGAAACCTTTTAACTGTAGCTGATTCAGCAAAACAGACCAACATTTGTCTTATTACAAAAGCGGACCTCCCAATAGTCCCATGTTTCACTTTGATCTACAAAACCCTCTATCCCGGTTGAAGTAGTTCTTATCTTACGGGGCTGGCTGGACTCAGCTCCCCACTCCAGGCATTATAATCTGTTTCTCCCTCCTACTTCCATTGATACTCCCCTGCAGCTCTTCCTCTCCTTGTTTTCTATTTTGTTTTTTGATCCCAACCCACTGACCCACACTCCACCCCAGGAACCCAGCGCACACTCAGAATATTTAGCCCTATGAGTCAAGAAGTTCAATTGCAGTATGTGTGCAGGGCTGGCTTGCTCTCCTGCTTCTCCTGCAACCCTCTCTCCAACGCTTTGGAAACAGGACCCACCCTGCTTTAACCACTGAGAATGTTGGGAGATATACAAAAAGATCTAAAATGCGTTAAAGTGTTACTTTTATATCTCAAAGTGTGGTATTTTGTTTTAGTAACATTTAAATATTAATCTACACTTCAGAATGCTGATATACTGCAAATGATTTGTCATTAATTAAACTGAAATTTTAGAAGAAATGTACCTGGATTCAGTCTATGGTTCCATATAGGAATCTTCTGTTTTATTATTAGGTTTGACATGAGCAGAGAGTGCTTCACAAGGAGCTTCTTAGGAGAGGCTGTGCTTTGTTTCACTCATAAACAATTCCTCTGACCTACTGAAAAGAGTGGAACTGACTGAAGGGTCTCTGGACTTGTCTACACAGCAAGTTATTTCACAGTAATTCATGATGCAAATCTATAGCATATCAGTTTCCCTGTCAGCAGCATCCCATATGAATTGAAAGTCCAGAGTATAGTTTGGCTTTGAGTCACACCCTTGTTTGCCATGCAGTAATTTGGTATGTAGACAGGCCCCTAGTTAGTGTAAATGATGAGCGAAACCTGGAGTCTTAGTCTTGATCTGCACTAGAGAATTGTCAGTTTAACTGTGTTGGTTAAGAGTGTGTGACCCAAGTGGTGTAGTTAAACCAGCCTAAGTCTTTGTATATCCAGCTTTAGGTTGACGGAAGAATTCTTCCATGTACTTAGCTCCTGCCTCTTGGGAAGCTTGATTACCTATTCCGATGGTAGGTTGCCTTCCGTTGGAATAGATCGTATCTACACTGCAGTGTAGCTGTGCTGCTGTAGCATTTTCAGTGTACACAGGCCTTTAGGAGGCTACAGGTTCCTGACACACCTGTAGGTTCACTCTTCCCTAAATTGCTATCTGACTATGTAATTTGATTTTTAGAATTATGGAAGGCTTGAGTACAAAATGTCACCAAAGATTGAGACCTGTTATATGTTGTAAATGGTGGTATTGAGGAGCATTTGAAGTGCAGCTAGCCTTTAAAAATAAAAAAAATAAACATTTCTCAACCAGTCATTCTATCACATTTGTACCAGCTGCAGAAGATCATGAGAGAAGCTTCTGCTGAAGTTGACATGTCAGTTTTTAAAGTGGAATGAGACTCATTCTGGCAGTCTTCCAAAGCATAAAACTTAATGTGTGGTTTATTAAAAAACAATTGTCATACCATTCTATTTGTTTGTTTTGACAGACATCTTCATTTTTCCTTTCACCCCAAAGCAATGACCACGAGCTGTTTTACACTCCCTTATTATTGACACTGGGCACAGAGTGTTCTTTCTATCTATTTGACCACTTCTGATTCAATATTCCTTGTCACAGTGGCACAGAATGGGAATAATTGTTTTGCTCTTAATTATTCTGTATTTCCCCAATATTGTAGATCTCCATGAAAAGGGACCTAAGGAACAAAGACAGTAGGAAGCTGCAGTTTATTTGTTCCTATTAAAAATTGACCAGTATATCTATTTTTTAAATCCTAAAATACTATTACTTAGACTCATATTTGATTTTTTTTATACTTCTCGCAACTGCTTTTAATAAGATATAGCACTTAAAGTTTTTATTTATTTGTCACTACTTTTAATTTTGCAGCTGTGGATCGATCAGTTTCATCGAGTCTTTCAGATGCAAGAGATGCCTTAGTGAATGCTGTGGTAGATTCATTGTCAGCATATATGTCAACTGCCTCAAACCTGCAGCAATCTACTTTGATAGCACCAAACTCCCTCAGGCTGTTTCCTTTATATGTTTTGGCTCTTCTCAAACAGGTACTTTATAATCTAGTCTTGTTCATGTTGGACATCAAATACAAAGCTGTGATTTCTTTTGAGTCTTCAGCTTTAAGGCAAGCTGTAAACATTAAGATTCATAGTCTGGCATCTTCCCCTCCTCATGTAAATGCTTTTATTAAATTGTTGTGAAAATTGTGCTATCCACTTAATTTTGGGGGAAAGTATCATTATACATAATGAGGAGTTCATTTGTATGAAAAATATCTAGTTAATATGTTATCAGTTCCTGACAAACTTTCTGTTCACCTGTTCCTAAAATTCAGAACTTCATATTGATTTTGTTTACATTTTCATTTCATAACAAAATCTAAAAAACTAATATTGTAGCCATTAACATCTGGCTTGAAGTGTTGCTTGAAATTATTGACAGCCATTTATTTCTTTTTGCTCGATTTCCATTATGTAAGTAAAGCAAATCAACTAAATGCCTCAAACATACATGACAAATACCTGAAATCTCTATAGGGAAACGGTTCAGTCTCAAGTATCATTAAATGAATTGAAGATGAAAACTAACACTATGTAGCTGATAAGTAAAGTTTCACTTCAAAAAATGCTTACTAGATTTACTAGATTCAAAAATGCTTGCACTAGATTTACAAACAATTTAAAATGAAAGTTTTTTTATTTAAAAACAAAATCTTGTTTAAAGAGTGGAGGTAAAAAGAGCACTTCCCATGTGCCCTGATCCCAACAGCAGATCTTGGCTTAGACTGGGAGTTGTTGGCATCTAAAGCTTGCATATTCTGTAAAACATTTTCCGAACAAAAAGTCACTCTTTAAAATTAAATAGTAAAGTGAAAAGTAGATTTTTTTTTTCTTCACATCAGAGGTTCATAATCTTTTATCTCCTTTGGGGTTCACTGATAGCCAGAAGTCCAGGACCAATGTAGGACAGTGATCAAGACTACCCTAGAAGGCTTGGCAAGTAAGAGCAACAAAATTGGACCTTTTTAACAGTGTCATATGAAGGACACAGATGACATTTTTTTTTAAAGTAAAAGCAGTTGGGGTGATATTGAGGAACATTATTTTTTCTCTTATAGAAGCCCAGTGGGATACAAAAAGGCCAGTAGAAATATTACAACAAGGACAATGGAAATATTTTAGAAGCATGACAGACCAAAGAATTAGAGTATTTTAAATTCTTCTTGGTGCAAGAAAGGTATAGATCCAGTAGGATTCCTGGTTATATTATTGCAGAGACTTTTGATTGTTGAACACAGTAATTGCCCTATTGGATCAGACCAGTCCATCTAGTCCAATGTCTCTAACAGTGGCCAAAGCCACCTGCTTCAAAGGAGTGTGCAAAAAGTTTTGCAGAAAACAGTACTGGATTAACCTGTCTTCAAGGAACGAGTCTTCCTAATCACCATTCAATAAAGGATGGTTTGTGCTCTGAAACATAAGGTTTTATGTCCCTTGATATTTTTTAATCTTTACTACTGTAAATTTGGAAATAATATTGTAATCCAAGTAAATGTCTGTTTTTTCTTTTGGCTCCTACTAAGCTGATATATTGTGGTAATAAATTCCACAGGCCCATAATAGTTGTCATAGATAAAGGTAAGGAAAGTGATGGGAAGCAACAAAATATAATCTCATGCTAAGTGAGGAAAAGTCTTCCTTTTTGTCCTTGTTCTAAACAGAGAGAGATGGATTGGATTTAAAGTGCATCACATTTGGCATTCAGATTGAACTTGACTTCTTGGATATTATAGAATATTTAATGCCAATATTTCCTTTTGAAAAAATGTAATTATGCTTTTGCCAACTGTGAGCTTCAGAACAGGGTATTTTTTCCAATGCTAAACCAACATTTCACTTCTGATTTGCTTAAAAGCAATACAAAACATATAAAAGGTGCCTAAAGTCACCATTCTTTCTTACAGAAAGCATTTAGAACTGGCACTAGCACACGCTTGGATGATCGTGTATATGCCATGTGCCAGATAAAGAGTCAGCCTCTTGTTCATCTGATGAAAATGATACATCCCAATTTGTACAGGATAGACAGATTGACTGATGAGGTACAGTATGAAAACATCTCTTGTGGAATAAATTTTCTAATTTTGAATCAAATAGAATATTTGTTGACCTTACTATGGTGTTGCAATAGCAGTTCCTTTTTGGGTGTAACTTTAAATATTTACTTCTTGTA
Organism: Pelusios castaneus; assembly: GCA_007922175.1. Classification (NCBI taxonomy): domain Eukaryota; kingdom Metazoa; phylum Chordata; order Testudines; family Pelomedusidae; genus Pelusios; species Pelusios castaneus. Next base: position 5,599,169 of record ML685791.1, read on the forward strand.
TCCTTCCCATGGTAAAATATAATAGATGAGAATAACTTCCAAAGATAAGTTTACTTGAAAGCTTTTGGTCGTGAATATTGGATGGGTACTCACCCCCCCCCCCCCCCAAAAAAAAAAAAAAAAAAGGAGCACAGTGTATTTTGCATTGTGACTATGGTACTCACATCTTTCACCAGTTTGTATAAAGCAAAGCAGGTAATATCCGTTAGGTCTATTTCTAGAGGTTCATTTCTTATAGCTGTGTGGAAGGGTGGGTGAAGTATGTATGCTGGGGAGTTTTAATTTTTATATACAGGATGGAAGCAGTTATCTCACACAGTGGAAAGATAAATACTTTGCTGCTTTTCCATTGTGTATGGATGACATGAGATGTTAGTATGTCTTGCTTGGTGATTTGAGTATGAGGTGGATGGGAATGTTTTTGAACTGTACATACAAAAAGATTACATTTTTTTGCTCACTATTAAAATGTGATGAGGCATGATGATTGGAAGTAAAGGGACTTTTAAGTGATAGAATGGGCATTGCTCAGGATTGGAGTTAACCATATTTGCAAAATCATAAAGTGCATTCTAATAGTTGTAATGTCCCAAAAAAAGTTTCATTTATGAATCTACATCCCTGACTCTAGTTTAAAAGTTTTTATTTGTTTGGAAATATCCTTAAATATTTTAAAGAGCATAACATATTAACTACTTTCCACTGGTCATTTAATCTGACAAGTTCAGCTGACATAGTTTTCAAGAAATTTGTCAGCTATTTTAACCAGTGCTATCTCAAAGTTTAATGACTAATGATTTTAAGGAAGCTAAACTAAGCTAAATTTACTTTACTTTGGTTTGTTGGATAGCTGGTGTTTCTGGCACTTCACACACCAATTGAATAAGGCAGTTTCTTTAAAAAAGCCATTTCAAGTTTTTTTGTTTCTTTTGCTACTGGCACTGAAACACTTATAATCTGCATATTTGTACATTCAGCTGTTAGTGTTAATGGAAACATATGGGCTTCATTAGGAAATTCAGTTCCAAGTGCCAAAGGATTTTAGTCCAGTTGTCTCTTGCGTATCTCTGTTTTTAAAATGATCTAGTTACTTTTTTTGACTGACAAAAGTTAATTTAAATACTTCATTCTGCATAGCATATGCGTTAGCCAAGGTATATCCTTGGTTCAAAATATTGAATAGTTGCTTTCAGTTTATTTTTATCCTTATTGTCCTAACAACATTTTTTAAAGGAAACTTTTCAGGGTTAAGCCAAATTAGAAACAGCCAAACAGAGGGTCCTGTCAAACCAGTTAATCCCATTTGGTTTGTTTCTTCATTATAGTGATATGTTTTCATAATTTATTATATATCACAGCTCCTACTACTATTTAGAAGTCATTAAGAAGTAGGCATTTGAGTGGGGGAAAACCATCCTGAGGACAGACCTTTTGTTCAAGAATATAAGATCAAGATAAATATAATGCCTCTAGTCAGTTTGTAAATTGGAGGGAAAAAAAACCTTTCCTGGTCTTTGCAGAGGATTCTCTTATACTAAAAGCATTACATTTTGTCTTTGTGCACACCACCCATTGACAGATACATATTTGAAAACACTCGCCCTGAAGCATCAGATTTAGTTTCCCGTATTGTCTTACCTTACATCGGTACAATGTTAATAACTTCCATAAGCGGTAGCCTTGTTAGTCTAGTTCTGCAAAACAAACATTTGTTAGTCTTTAAAAGTGCCACAGAATTCCTTGTGTGTATTTTATCGTTAATAAATGTTATTCTGTAACTTTTAAAATGGGATCATACCTTTTCTTGATGGCCTTCTACAGCAATGAATACCATATTTTTCCTGTAGTTGGTTTTAAATTTGAAATTTCTTTTAAGTTTAAAGGATCAGCTCTCTTGATATTCATCACAGTTGTGTACAGTGAAGTCCCTTCTAGCTCTTTTTCCAGGCTATCACCTATAATTCTCATTTCTTATTTTGTTCACATTCCACTAGAGTCTAGACCACTAATCGGCTGCATTGTATTTCTGTGGACTTCTTAAATCAGTGCTACGTTTTAATGTGATTATCATAATTTAATCCAGATGTGGACTTGTCAGCATTTATGTATTCTTCTGTGCTCATGGGTTCTTAAAATAGATCTTCAGTCTGTTTTTATATCATTGAGGCAGTCACTGACAGGGTAGGGTGAGCCAACCTTTGTAGTCTTGCAATTTTATTCCTCCTCCTTATCTGCAGAGAGGCTTTTAAATACCTCCCTTTTGTTTAAACTAAAAAATTGAGAATTGAGGTCAGTTTTGGCAATTAGGCCCTTTCAGAAATGTATGGCCAAGGCCCAAGATTTCTCTGAATTACGTTTTAGCTGTTTTAACCTTTATAACAGTCAGGATCTGACCAAAAGGGGCTTTTTGCTCTCTGGGGGTAGCTGTATAGTGCGCTTCTATGCTGAGTAGAATTTTAGATTGTTTTGCTCTAATGTTCTGTAAGTTAGGTGGGTGGTCACAGACAATCTGTTGAACTTTTGCTATGGCTCTTTGTAACTTACTTTCTTTAAATATCAGAGGTTAGGCTTCTTGGTAGATTTAGAAACTGCAGGTTGAGAATCCACTTATTATAATATGTATATTAGAAAACATTCTATTACCACTTACGTAATCATCCCTTGGTCCATGTGGTAGAAAGATCCCTTGGCATTAGTTTTAGAAATTCACTTTAGAAAAACTTAAGACCCATGTGAAAGATAAATACGGCACTTTGATAAATGAGACACTCTAAGTCTGTAAGATGCAAATAGAAAACTACATTTACAGATCTTTTTTCTGTTTTGTCAAATACTTGTTAAACTTCTTAATGCTGCTGAATTATATGTCCAGTTGTATATAACAGGTATATTGTCCCTCTTTATTACAGGGTGCAATACATGTTAATGACAGAGTTGTTCCTCAACCTCCTCTTCAAAAGTTGTCTGCGGAGAAGCTGACAAGAGACGGAGCTTTCCTTATGGATTGTGGCTCAGTAAGCTATCTCTCTCATGGTTTTTATCTGATATAAATAAAGCAAATGTGTTTCACTTCAGACTCGTAATTGCCACTAACTCATAATGTCAGTACTCTTGTAGTGAATTGACACCGTGGTTAATTGAAGATTCTACATTTGTGTCCCAAATGAGAATCAGAGAACCTTGACTGTCAACAGTTTATTTGCAGTGGATTGAAATATTTTGTTTTGTGATAAAGAATTTTTTAAAACAAGAGTGGATATTAATGTTTTAAAGGTTAATTTTTCATGTTACGCTGAACATACATTGATCAGTATTTAGTTTAAACTGTCCTTCCTGAAACTTACGGCTTTCTTTTTCCATTGGTTCCATAATGAGGTTGGTTATTTGAATCAGAGGCACTAGAGTTCCAGTGTAGCATAGCACTTAGGCTGAGCGTCATTGAAAGCAGGTCTACAGACACAACTGAAGAAAATAGATGTCTTCCAAGTACCGTAAGAATGCTTTATCCCACGAAGTATATTTTAGGGTTATCTGGAAAGAAAGAAATTTGAACTCTGCATCTTTAAAGGGTTCAGCATTTTTCTACATAGTCAAAACTGTTGACCCCTTTAATCTGATTAATTTTAGAATACGTCTTTCATTTAAAAAAAAAAAGTTTTTAAAATGTGTTTGTGTTTATTGTAGTTACTTAGGTGCTGTTTAATGATTTAACTGTAGATGGTGCCAATCTATTAATAAGGGAGGCAACCAAATGAAACATTGTCTGTAGAAGAACATACATTGAAATTGGTTCTGTTGCTTCGTATCAGATAGTGTGAATTAGAAATGTACTCTGATAACTTCAGTTCCTTGAAACAATTATCCAATTCTGTGTGAAGTTATCAGATTGCTTTTGTATAAAACCTGGCAGAACCAGAAAAATATCATTCTAAATGAACATTTTATCCCAAAACAAGTTAACCCAAAGCAAGTTTAACCCAAATTGTTAAAACATTATTTCACTTAATTTCGAAATTTAACCCTCCAAACAAATGAAACATTTTAAAACTCAGTCTGCTAAAATGTATGCAAGGGTGGGGTTTTTTGTTGTTATTGGTTTTATTTTGTTTTGTTTAATACAGAAATTAACTGTTCCATTATAGATATTTTACATCTGGATTGGGAAAAGCTGTGATAATAGCTTCATAAAAGATGTGCTTGGATACCCTAACTATGCATCAGTACCACAGAAACTGGTAAGATTTTTATTTTTTTAATGAGCTATGGAATGGTGCCAAGTAATCTACACACTCCCCTGTATTGGCTGTATCAAATTACGAAACTGAAGTAGATTTATTTTATTAGATGCATAAAGACAATGCCAGTTTGTCAGCTTCGTAGGCATGGAGAATTATTGGCAATTTTAAGTCTTTTGAACATATGTTTAAAAATGTGTATGCGTGTGTTTTCACTGAACACCATACAATTGTTTGAACTGTAAAATTAGTTTAACTAACTAGTTTTAACTAAAGCACTAAAAATAAAAAAATCAATGGATTCACATAAGCAGGTTAAAATAATCATGATATTCTGACTGAGCTGTGAAAAATGAAAGAACGCAGAATTAATATTAAATTGTTCCATTCGTACTTTATTGTGATGAGATGGTGGTATTTGGAGACTTAATTTTCTCTGAATTCAGTGTAGTTCACAATATCTACAATACAAAATGTAATGTGATGAGCCAAGGATAGGGTTCGAACATTCTTACTGAGTTTTCCTAGCTTTGGTCAGTTTTAATAAGGAAGCCAACCATTTTAATCTTTAAAAGTCACTGGAACTTTTTGAAAATATCTTCCTAATTGTATTTGAATCAGACAGCACTAAGATTTTATTTCCAAAATGTCAGAGAACAGCTGTTTTTTGGGGAATAGAGGGACATTATAAAGATACTGTACCAAAAAAATTTAAACAGATTCAGATGGAATCAAATATGCTAGATACTATAGAGGCACATAAGAAAATGAGTCCTGCCCTAAAGATAACAGTATGAAGAAGGAAAAATATGTGGATAAGGGGTGGAGAGAAGTGAAAAGTGCAGGAGAATGGTTTGAGTGAAACTAGCATGAAAACAGTAATGTTCCGAGTTGTTAAGGTTTATTTTGCGTGTGTAATCTACTCCAAACTATCATAAATAGTGGACAATTGAAGGTGACAGAATAGAAGTGGGTTTTAAGGATGGATTTGAATGAAGAAAAGTTAGTAGTATTTTAACAGAAGATAGATGTAAGGATAGCTTAATTATTTTCAATGAAAAAGCAGACAGGAGATGGATTTATGATAGGGAATGACTGGCCATTACAGAAATGTAAGTGTTTTTTTAAAAAAATATAGCTCATTCTATATGTTTAATATAGTGGACCAATAGAATTAGTTTTAAGCTTGTAGTTAGATAAATGAATTCTGATTGCATGTTAATTGCCCTACAAACTAAGCAGGCCTCAAAGGCAGACTGTTCAGTTCAGGGAGAATGAAGCATCTTTCACTACTCAGTAGTGATCCTGCCCATTCAGAGAGCCAGTTCCAACCCTTGTGTTGAATCTAGGGGGTTGCTGTTTAGGGCTTATTTGTACTGGTTGTATGTATGTTGGTCTCTTTAGGGCTGCAAGAGTAGTGCAGAGGACAGTAGTTAGGAACTTAAGTGGTGAAGAAGTTAAAATAATGCATTTTCAGGGAAATGGAGGTAAAATGTGAATACAGTTAGGACAGAATTAAGCTACATATTGTAGTTTTTTTAATAGAATTGTTTCCTAAAATATCTTGTACTTAAAATAGTGATTAGTTAATTTTATTTAACCATCTACTATTGATTGAGGTAAAAGGAGGGAAGTTATGAAATTCTTCCTTTGTGGTTCATGTCATGACTAAGAGCCATCTTCTCCCATCGCAAATCATTTTTAACTCATCTGCCTGTTTATTAAATTGTTTCTATTGATTCAGCATCTATACCAGGGGTCGGGAACCTATGGTTCGCGAGCCAGATGTGGCTCTTTTGATGGCTGCATCTGGCTCGCTGCCAGTGTTCCCTCTAAGCTGCGCGGTGGTGCAGCGGCCGTCGCACCCCCCGCGCAGCAGTGAGGGACCCCCGCGCAGCCCGGCAGCCCCCGCCGCTCCCTCCAACCCCCGGGGCCGCGGCACACCCGGCCTGCGCCCGGCC
>ML685791.1:5605764-5661670 GCA_007922175.1 Pelusios castaneus
AAACCTTTCTAAAATTAAATTTCAATTAAAAGTAATTCAAATTCAATTAATTAAAACATAAAATGCACACATTTACTTGTATTTAGTTTTAAACATATTGTATGGCTCTCACGGAATTACATTTTAAAATATGTGGCATTCATGGCTCTCTCAGACAAAAAGGTTCCCTACCCCTGATCTATACCCATTCAGTATCCAGAAACATAATATATTAAAAAATGGCTGTTTAACTTGTCAGTCATCCACAATTGGGGAGCTTCCCCTGGGAATTTTTTTTTTTAAGTAGATGTTCCAACCTACCATTGATTTATTTCAGCATGATTTCATTTTAAATTGTTAGATTATATTTCCTTCCATTATAAAACTTTATTTTTCTAATTTCATTTTTCAACCAGACACAACTTCCAGAGTTAGATACACTTTCTTCAGAGAGAGCACGGTCTTTTATATCCTGGCTTAGAGACAGTAGACCTTTAAACCCAGTTCTTCAAGTAGTAAAGTAAGTACTTTTATAGTTAAACTTTCTGTAATCTCTTTTTTATCTATCAGCATAGGAGATGCCAAGCACTACACAAAATGAGGTGTAGAGATTGCCTTAGAAAATATAAAAATGCATTTCATTTTAGAATATCTAGTCAAAGTTCAGACATGATTACATTTTACTATTATGAATGTACTAAACAATGTGCCTTATGATGAGTTGAACTAACTGAATCATTTTCCTGTCTCACTTTATGATAAAGCACTATTTATAAATGGTTTATAGAGTTAATTATTAATAGTTGTTTTAATAAATTGTTAATCAAGTGTCAGATTTTTAGGCAGATCAATAAGTGGGATATAACCATGGTTAACTAGCTGTAACACTCTCTACTAATGTGCCTATTACCATCTGTGTAACATGTGGTACTAATTCCTTAACATGTTTACAATATTTAATAATTTAGTATATCTTTATAAACCATTTATAAATGGAACCTTAATAATACATCTACTATCCATACTGTTGAATTACTTTACTCCTTGTTGTCTTTTCAATCCTACTTGAAAAATGAAGACCTTGTAAAATGCTTACACTTGTATCCAATCAGTAGATTTTTTGTTTCTGGAAATGATTGATATACCATGTCTGAGAGGGTATTTTTCATAGAAATTATACCAAATGTTAGTTGGCTTCTGGCTTATATCCATGAAGCAAATATTGATCTTATTATTTTTTTATATGAGGAAGAGATACAGGTAACTTAATGACAGCGGAGGCTCAATTATGTTGTAGTAAAGACTGTCAGCATTTCCTTTATGGCTACTTTTCAGATGTTGGTGGTTAACTGAGAGTGAAATATATGCATCTTGGGTAAACATTTTACACCTTTTGAAACTGAATACATCACAAACTGTTTAAAGTAATGATTATCCATCATTTCAGTTGATTTATCTTGAAATTGTCACCCAAATTAACAAAAGACAAAAAATTCAAGCTAGAAATGAAGTTCCATATTTAACTCTTAGCGTTGCTGTTGCTGTTTGGGTTACAGTAACATCTGGGAACTTTAAGTACTGGACCACAATTACAATAGGTGCTGTACGAATAATAAGTGACAAGTGCCACAGTAAATTTACAGGTTGAGCCTGGTCCTGCAAAAAAATTCTGTATTGCTTTTCACTTGCAGTAGCTTCAAGGATGCTGTTGATATATGTAAAGTTAAGTAGATTTGAAAGTGATTGTGGGATTGGGGCCTCTTTAGGCTCCTTTCTCTGTCCCACCTGCAAAAATTGGGGATTATATATTATAGTCTTAAATATATAAAACATTTAAAAGTTAACCTGCTCTGAGCCCATTGCTGACAACAGAATCATGGCACTTTCTTCCACAACAATCCTTTTTTCCCTGTTTCCTATTGATTTTTTTTTTTTTTTTTAAGGGTAAAGATTTTTTTTTTTTTTTTTCCTCTGCCTCTACCACATTTTTTAAATCCAGATTCTGGAGCTTCTTTAACAGAAAAGAATGTCAGTTTTTCACTATGGAAAACTGATCCCATTATTAGTAGAGTTGCCCAGAAAATGCAAGTCCCTTTCTATAAAAAATTTCATGTTCTTGAAATATTTTTTGTAGGATGATGTTTCTTAATGAAATGTAAAATCAGAACATGATAGTTTTCTCTGTGAAGGATTTCAAGAAAAAAAAACTCTTGGTCAGTAGAATGGAAATTTTCAGCTGAGACAAAGTGAAAATGACAAGAGCCTTCCAGCTGGGCTTCTGAAGAGGTGGTCTATTCAGAGTATGTTTACACAGCAAAGAAAAACGCATAGGTGGCTTCTGCCAGCAGTCTCAGTCTTCGGATGCAGCAGGGTTATTTCATTGCTGTGTAAATTCCCAGCTAGGGCGGGAGCCCACATTCTGGGGCTCTCCCACCTTGTCGGGTCCTAGAGCCCAGAAGTCTGCACAGCAATGAAACAGCCTTGCAGCGTAAGCCCATGAGCCCAAGTCACATGGGCCAGCCACAGATATCTAGTTGTTGTGTAGACATACTGTCAGTCAGAGAGAGGGAGAGCCTGGCCACTCGTGTCTTCCCTCCCCACCCGCTCTAGAGGAACAGACTGGGGGTGGTCTGCTTTTCTGGTGCAGGGGAGTGGGAAGGCTGAATGCTCTCTCTTGCAGGGAGGGGTGGGGAGGAAAGTGTCAGGTTATTCAGCCCTGGCAGCCTTCCAGCAGGTCAGCCAGACAAAACTGAAATTTTCTCCCAGGGAAAGAGGGGCATTTTTCATATGAAAATGATTCGATGGAAAATTCTCAATCAGCTCCACTTTTTTGCATTTTTTGCTGTATCCTAGATCTCTGAGAACAATATGCAGTGAATGGACTTCCTGCTTATATTTGTGTTTATAGTAGTTTTTCTTAGTGTTTAGTGCTTTGACTAATACATTGTCTTCTGTTTCAGAGATGAGAGTCCTGCCAAAATGGATTTTTTCCAGCACTTAATTGAAGACCGGACAGAGGCAGCATTCTCTTATTATGAATTCTTACTTCATATTCAACAACAGATTTGTAAGTGAAAGAGGAAGAAAGAAAAAGAAAATTCCCAACTTTTGATAAAAATGTTAGCTGTGAGGGAAGCACATAGCAAATTACAAAAGCAGGCATTTGCTCTTCACAATATACAGTGCATAGCACCGTATCAGAAGCTTTTACAATGAAAGGAAAAATACACACTTCAGAGGAATTTTACGGATTTGCTTCAGCCTAAAAATGATAGGAGTAATGATGCTCTTTCACTAGTACATTTTAAACGGGTTTATACACGTTTCCAGTAGTGCAGCAGTATGGTGCTCTGTTTATTGCAAGCTGTTGAATTTATGTAGCTATGTGGGATGACATTTCTTAATGAAATGTAAAATTAGATAAAATCTTTTTCTTACATTTATTAAGATAACCTTTCTGGATTCAAACTCTTACAGAGGTGCCAAGGGCAGTGCTATCTGTTGTTTGTTTATATTTTTAAAAGGAATGATTCGTATTCACTAAAAGACTTCAACATTTTCTCTGTGAAGACTATAGAGTTTCAAGACAGTACATGAATTGTAGAAATAAAATATAATGTACATAAGTGTTACATTTGTAAAGAAAATGTAAAAATGTAACTACACAATGAGTTGCTCAGTGTGCGGCAGTGTTGGATGTTCCATAACACATTCTTTTGCTCAATTAGAGAACGAGGTTGACTGATAATACATATGAAGAAGTCTGAATCCACGGAGGAAAAACACAACTTTGTGATCCTGTTAATTCTTTTACATGGATTTATTTATGATCAGCTTACTAATTAAAAATATTTTGCTTGATCATGTGTTCTTATATTTATGCAACTGATAATGATTTAGAAATGGGGCTCTAGTACTGAATCTAAAATTCACTGTTGAAGAGAACATGTTTACCACTTTATTTCACAGATTTCTAGAAGGAGAAGAGAAAATATTTCATACATTGAAATGAACAATAAGTGTATCAGTAAGGGTTAGTACTGGGTCTTTTCACATATTTAGTTTGTGAAAAATCATTAATATCCTAACATTTTATAAGCTGCAGCAAGCTTGATCCAGGTTTCTGCAGCTCAATTTGTGGCACTCAAAGCATGGTTAGTCATTGAATGCAGTCCTATGACTGGATTTCTGCTATGATGAAAAATAAAGGATATAAAAATGTTTTATTAAAAGAAATGTAGGGAAAGTAATACTTTATTTGAAAAGTTGATACATGTCAAAGAAACTTATTTCAAAATGTAACCACCATGCTGCTGTCTTCTTTATAACCTCATTTCTGCTAATAAATGTAACTAAATGCTGGGTTTGTGAACATGGATTAAGGCCTGAAGTTAAAGTCTGGTTTTGGTAGTCAGGCGAAGGGGAAGGAACTTTGGCCGTCTGCTTCAAATTCTGATTTAGACATGGTCAGTCACATGACCCAGTTTGAATGATTGTCACTTGTTTGGTTTAATTACGTTTGTGTATTCAGGTAATTGAACTAAGAAGTTCTAAAAAATCAAACAGTAATAATTCTAGTACATTTTCTTTTGAAACAGTCCAAAAAAATAAAAGAAAACATTCAGGAAATTGAATATTAACTACCCTACCCACAGAAAGATGGACTAAAGTTGAATTTTTACCTACTGTATCATATTCAATAGAAAAATGCAATAGCTAGGTATTGTAACTGTTTATGACAAATTAAATCTTGAAAGCAGTGTTATCCTGAGTGTTTGCACCTCATCAGTTTTAGAGATACCTTATTTATATTTGTGTATCTTTTTCTTAATTAAATATACTCAGTACACCAAAGATAGCTCAGAACCTCTATTTTTTGTCAGTCACTAAATGTCTGCAGAAATACAGGATAGCATCCCTAGATCAGAATAACAGTATGCAAATAACTACATTTTAATATATATTTATTTCACACATTTTCAGTAAAGGGTAAATGCTACTGAAGAGTAATACAAGTGAAAATGTATCAGAAGGGGATATTAGCATAATCTTAATGAACAGTTATTCATAATACACAGACCTGAACTTGATATTGAATATCTAGGAACATCCAAAACAATGATTTATGGTGACATGATCTGTAAAACTGCTACTAAAAGCTTTATTCTTCTATGTATTTTGTATATAAAAGTTATTCTGAAAAATATGTGAGAGCTATTTGATTTATTTAGTAAAAACAATTTATAGTATAGAAAAACTGGTCGTTTTCTGCTCTTACATGGCTGTAGGTTAATATCAGATGTCTTTTCCAGTCACCATTAAGGAATTAGGTGTAAGCCATAAATTGTGTGCCCCCACCGTGAAAAAGCATCAGTAACATTCTAATAGGGGGAACGTGCTGTTATAATGAGTAAAATAAACAATTAATAGAGGTCTTTGGCCATATTAAATCTGCATACAAAGCAGGCATTCTTGGAAAAAAATGGTGGCTATGTCTATACTGAACGGGGACTTAGTAAGTCACCTAACCAGTGGTTCTTATTAAGTTGACCTAAGCTTTCAGTAAGTCGACTAAAGGAATTTCTTAAGTCGACTTAATGAAAGCCTGGTGTGGACAGGGACTAAGTTAGGTCAACTTAAGGAGGCTTAACTTGCAAGTGTAGACATAGCCGGTGTGCCTTTTGAAATAAAAAATTGAAGACATTCTCCTAGCCATTGAAAGTAGCTTACTCCAGAAACTCTTAGATTGCTGAAAGCTGAATAAACTTTACTGGGTGGTCCAAGGGATTAGTAATAATATGACTTCTTTCTTTATTTCAGTTCAGACAAAATACATGAGTGGAAGCTGACAGGTGCTTGTTCTGGTAGTTTGTTCTCTTCATGGTTTCAGGTGCCTATACTCATTTTCTGCAGGTCATGAGTTGCTTGCACTGAATGCTTACATTACCTGCCCACAAGACAGATAATCATACATGCTGCATTCAGTTCAATAAACTGGATAGCTCACACTCTACTTCTGGACTTCAACCTGTATTATTTTTACTCTTGCAGGGGTATCACAATCATACTAAGAGCCTTAGCAGAGGAAACCAAGAGATAAATTGTTCTGGGTACTGAGCCCACATACAATTATATATTATCCCTCCAGATCAGCTGTGACTCATTCTAGCAGGGGAGCTTTTCAAGCTGAGTGTCATGAGTCTCTAGTGTGTATTATTCTGGTACCATCTACAAATAGTAAATTAAAATATACAAACCTCTGGAAGGTAATGAAAATGGTTTTTCTGCCAAGGCGATCAACTGTCACGGTTCACTCTTCCCTTTTGTCAAACACCAGTGAAACACTTTCTGAACAGGCTTAGTGCGAGGAACCTGTCTAGGTGCATATAAAGAAAGGTAGTTGAGCAAAGTTTAAAATATTTACACCAAAAATATTCTCTGGAAAAAAATTGCTGCAGGTACATGCTTAGATTACAGATTGTTATCCTTGCGGTGGCTGGAACCCAGTTAAAATAGGGTCTTTGTCTGAAGAAGGACATTCTTTGGAGTACTAAGATACTGACTGCAAAGATGAAAGAAGACTGTCATGAATACAGTTCAGCCAAATTATTTAGGGTTGGAGTTCTAAACTGGGATGAAAGTGACCTATTCTCCAGCTGTAAAGCTGTACAAACGTACAAGTGCTTCTCTGGAATGGACAGTGTTATTCTTTTGGGTGAGATTTTAATTTTTTAAATATTTTATTACAAGATTATTCAGAAGTGCTTTTCTGCTGAAGGAGAAAAATGTCCACCTTTACCGATAAAGGGAGTCATATTCTTGACTAGATGGACAGCCAGACTTAAAGAACAATGTGTATGAAAGCTGGTGTTTGGGACTCTGAAGGAGATAGAGAAACAAAGTGGTACGATGGTGATTCCTTACTGCCAGTTTGATGTATGTTTGTGTGCACTGCACTGGAACCAGGGTGTCTCAGCTGAGAAATGAATAACAGTGATGTGCTTTATTTAGTATGGGGCATCTTCATAGCCACTGGCAAAGGAGTAATAGAAGGGGGTAAAGCTGGCAGAAATATTTGTATAGTAGAAACCTACATTTACATCTATCAAGTTTATGGCAAACTTAACCACAGAAATACAAAATATAAGATCTGCTACTCTACAATTACTCCATGCAGTATAAATTATTGCTCTCTCTTTTGCTGGGGGAGGGGGGGGGGCGCAACTGAACACTAATGTATTGGAGGTACGGTAAAAATGTTTCTTGCACCCAAAGGGTAATGGGAAAGAATTCAGGGTTAATTGCCAATCACTTGTTTTTCTGAAGCAGTGGCCTCCAGCTATAGCAGCTCCACTGTAGCAAAGGAAGGAAAGTTCGTTTTTATAAACCAAACTTTGGCCTCATAGCAAAAGAACAATGTGCCACGAAGGGAATGTGTGATCATAGCCTGCCAGAATGCATCAATGTTATATAGCACGTCTGTTTCAACAAAATTTTAAAGCAAATGGCTATTGCCACATATTTCCATTTTCTCCAATCCTTTGTCTCACTGCTCAACTAACTTTGCTTATTCTAGAATAAAGATGGTTTGAATACCTTTTTTTGAGGGCTGTGGCAAAAAGAAAACTTGATTTTTCCTAATAGCCGAAAAGAAAAGAAAGACAGATTATCTCAAATTCCAGTTTCTCCCAATAGTGTTCCTCTAAGTTGCACTTCATTAATAACGCATCCACTTTGGATGCATCCAGACTTATCTCAGTGCACACAACTGCTTTTCCCTAATTATACAATGATCTTATGTATTGCTATTAGAATAGCTGCATTGGACATGTCGTAGTCACACATTTTCTGATGATAGTAGCTCCACAAAGCATTGACATGTTAGAATGTTTTTTTAATATTGCTGTAAATATTAAACCTGTTTTTTTGTTTGTTAGTTGGCCACATTATAATAGAAATGGAGGCTATACACAACTCTTGTTTGTGATATACTTTGTGTAATCCTTTCATTTGCATGCTGTTTCAAGTGTATTTTGAAGCTGAAGTCTGAAAGATTTTTGAAATAGAGATTTGCATTCTGTACTGCCTCCTTCCTCCAAAAAATAACTAATTCATAACAGCTTAGAAAATAGATTGTGTAAAGAGAGAGAGATCTACTCCTGCAGGAGGAAGATAGCACAACCCTAATGCAATGATAAAAGAAACTGAGGGCAAGTATACACTTACAGCAGCAAATTCACCACTGTCAGTTCGATCTTTCCAGTTTGCTTGAGCAGTCAGTGAAGATCTGCTCAGTCCATCTGGAATTTGATACTGCAAGTCCACCCCCTCAAGAAGAATAGAGCTGAGTCGAAGGGAGGGCATTTCCCTTCGACTCAGTGCCATGCAGACACCCAGGGAAGGACTGTTATAAAGTCAAAGGGAGATACCCAAGTTATTTTATGCATCTTGAGTATCTCCCTGCCACCAAAAACCTTGGTAGGTGCAGACCTGGTCTAAAGTGAAGATGGAAAAAGGGTGGAATGGAGTGGGATAGGCAAAACAAAAGTAATGTGTATATGATATTTTCTATAGTATTTTTGACTTTCAGTACCTTTTTAAAATAATTTTTTATAATGCCCAAAAAAAGTCTCTTGCAATTACATTTTAGAGGGCCACTATCTAATCAGGTACAATAACTAGTGTTACATTTCCAATGTATATATCCTATAATACCTTCTTAGAAATAAATAAATCTTGAGGACTTTAAATTTCACTTTGAGCTGTGAGTGGGATGGGTTAAGGTAATACTGCTATGTTGACTGTTAAAAATGTGGTTCTTAAGCAAATGTGTACTCCCAATTTGTTTTTCACCTGCACACTGTCCCAAAACCCTGCGTATGTTTTGTAGACTTCAAGCATTGCCAGGAACAACTTGTCCTTCAGACTCACATAATTAAAACTTCTGTGGGCTCCAGTCAAATTTTGTTCAGAATTTTAAAATGTTAATTGAAGTTGGCATCCTTGACAGTTTTCTAGTTGAGAAGCAGATACTATTGCAAACTCTTTCCTTTTTAGCTGTGTTTCTCAAACAGGGGGTACACATACCCCTGCAGTACACAGAGGTCATCTAGATATTATATTGCTCTGTATACTGTACACTGAAATGTAAGTACAGTATTTATATTCCAATTGATTTATTTTATAATTACATGGTAATGTGAAAGAGAGCAATTTTCAGTAATAGTGTGCTGTGATACCTTTGTATTTTTATTTCTGATTTTGTAAGCAAGTAGTTTTTTAAGCAGGGTGAAACTTGGGGATATGCAAGACAATTCTGACTCCTGGAAGGGGTATTCCTTGAGAGTCATTGCTTTATTATAATAATAGATAGTATTTTATTCTTGCTCATAAGTCATAAAAATATTGTATTATGAGAATTTGTGTCAAGGTCTGATTATCAGTCTTCAGAGGTAAGATACTATGTGGATTTTGAAGGGTTATTTTTAAATCCAATCTGACATTGGATTCTTTGAGATGCTAGAAATAAGCTCACTAATCCTAGCAAACAGCTTTAATTGCATCTGGTCCTCTCTTCTGCATCCAGATTGTTTTTATTTTGCAGCTGCTGAAAGAACAAATTTTGTTAGTCATTAGTCAAGTATTTAGTATCCTTTCGCTCTTCCAATAGTTCTAGAATATTTTTCACTTTTTTTTTTATAATTTCAGTTGTTGACATAAACCTCTACCTAGATCATTTTAAATTCTGTGAAGTTTATTTCAAAGTTTCAGAGTATGACATAATGCTGTATTTTGTGGAGCTGATGATTACCTCAAACCAGAGTAAATCCAATAATTTAAGCAGTTGCTTCTTATTTACCAAAGCATATGTGAGATTGGAATTAGTTCCTTTATTTGCAAGTCAATGTTAAGAGCATATTTTAAGTATGTGCCATTCACCTATATTCAGTGAGGTGGCAATTTTAAGAACACTTTTATATGTGCTTAGTTTTGCTAGCCTGAGTAGTTCTGTTTGCAGTCAGTGGAACTAATGCTAATAGTTAAGCATGGGGCTTTAAGAGATATTCTATCCGCATCTAGGACACAAGATCCTCACGTATTTGCCAGATTCTTCAACTCTGTGGTAGATGACATTACAGTATGTGCTTTTTCAAAATGTCAATTGACAATTTGAATCCCGTTTTGTAAACAGAGGAAAGTATTGAAGTTTCCTATAAAACCAGGGATAATTTTGGTCAGATTGTTTCAATTTTTTTATTTATGCAACATCTGGAGCAGGAAATTAAGGGGTGGAGTAATGCTAATTTCAATCATATTTCCTTATATCTCTGAGATTGAGATTACGTATATCCTAATGGCTGGGTATCTTCCTTTATATCTTGTATGATTGTACCAAAATGTGCTCGACCATAATTTTCACAAATCATCTTAATCAACACATATATAATATTTTTATTCCATTTGGTTTCCGGGTGCTAAATAATGTATGCGGTGGGTTGAAGTAGGAAGGACCAATTTATCATATATCCCAAAGACACAAAAAATTACTTGAATGAAAAATGTATTGCTTGCTTAATTTAGGGAACAAGCAACCAATTTTGCTGATATAAAAATGTATTTTCATGCCTTCACATAATATTTCCCAATTTCTCATAATTCCTCAAAGGAAGAACTCAAGATTATTTACATATATTTTTTACCTATTCTTCATAACTAAGACAAATGTAAACAACGTATATCTCAACTTCAGCATCATAACAGTGAAATCCTAAATATGCAGAGGTTATGTCACAGCCTCTTTTAGCCCAAATAGGTTAAATCTCAATTTGTACATAAGACTTCTGCAATAAAAGCATATAGAAATAAAACTGCTCTGAACAAAAATGTCCAGCCATAATTTAAGTTTATTAAATATATTTGCAGTCATCTTTGGTGGTCCCTATAATTCAGAAGAGTAGATGCACTGTAACAATTTTTTGTCTTTCTAATGGTATTTGGACCCTTGGTCTTTGGTGGAGAGGAATCTGGAGAATGTGGTTAGGAATATTAAGATTAACTGAAACTTTAAGTAAATCTTTGGGACTGTTTTGAGCATATTCTTGATACCTCTTTACTGATGATTTACTTCTACTGATGATTTTTCATATAACATTAAAAAGAAAAACACCCCTGGAATTCACTGTGGCTGATGAGTTCTCACAGTGATGTATGAACTTCACTAGTGTTAGAAACATCCAGATGTGAAATCTCTTGGACAAACTTTGGTTCCTTCTAGTTCCTTTTTCGCCTCTTTGTCTCCCAATTTTGATAACTGATAGCAAATGCTAACAAATCTGGATGCCTCTCTGAAGCTTCACATTTCTTTGCAAACAAAAGCCCCTCTGTTATTTGAATTTGAGTAGCTTAGTACCTTTAAAGATATGGATATAGAAGTGGGAAGAGCATTCTCCAAACAGCTCAGAATCGGAGCAGTGTTCACTTTTCTCGTGATAGTTTCCCCCTTTAAAATGTCTGTTTCACATTTTATCTTGAGTTCACATGCCTTAGTTTGGAGATTCATGTACTGCTGTAGTTTATCATGTTCAGTGACCACTGTCATATAGCCACCAATGCAAACAAAATTTGAATTGCATATTTAAGCTAATCATTCTCCCATTCCAATAAATGTGGCAGTGGAATTGAAGAAGAAAGTGAATTTGGTTAGAGCAGGGAATTGAATGTCTCAGTTCTACTTCTTCCTTTGGCTTTGATTTGATGTGTGATAATATCTCGGGTACTTCTGTTTAACTATTTACAACATGGTAGAATGTTTCCTTACCTATGAGATAAGGTGAGACTTTAATTAATGTTTGTAAAATGCCTTAAGATTCTTGGATGAATGATGCCTTATATTTAAAAAGTAAGATTTATCGGAGGAGAGAGAAAGCTGGCCAGTATGGAGAGAATCTGGCATGGACATGATTAACCTTTTTGATAGGGCAGTAACTTTGCTAACAGCATGATGGATATCAGTTTCATCCTGCTCTACAGATGGTTGAAAAGTATGATAAAATTTACCTATCTTAATTTTGTCTCAAAATTTTGTTGAAAAACCAAATTATGAAAAATGTTGGTAGCTCTAATTATAACTTATTTCTAAATTAATTTTCTGCTTCCATGTAAAGAACACCAAAACTGTGTTTTTAAGAGCAGGTTACACAAACACTTGTCAGGGATGGTCCAGAGTTAGTCCTGACATAATTGCTGGGGACTGGAGAAGATGACCTCTCAAGGCTCCTTCCAATCCTGTGATTCTATGACTTATCTTCATAACAAGTTGAAAACACACTGAATCTTGGACATCTACAAGCTTTAATCTTCTACTTAAAAAACTAAAAATAAATATTGTCAAACCTAGGAAAACCAAGTCAAAGAACAAAGTGGAACAAAAAGTGTATTAATCAGCTACTTTTGAGGCATTCTGCTGCCTGTATACTTTCTAAGAATTTAGATCCTGATCCTGCCATCACTATTAAGTGTAGTGCTTACTACTGACTCTTCACAAAAGTAATCACTGTCTGCACTAGTATATATTTGTCATATGACTTCAATGGGCTTATTTTCAATGCATAAAGTTAAGTGTGTTTAAAGGTGATTTTTTGGAAAGTTTGTGTCCTGAAACAGAGATTCAGAATGAAAGTGTCTATTCAGCCATAACTCTAGCATCCTCTACCACAGTGGTATAATAGATTGGTTGCACATGAGGAACACCTATGCTTGTGAGAGGCACTGAGAAGCATAACAGCCACAGGACTCTGTTGTTTTTCTGCAAATAGACTAACATGGTTAGCCCTTTGGAGCACTGGAGATGGATTCTTCAGGTTCCTAGCCATTCTCAGACCACAGAAAGATCATCAAATAGCATTGCAGGACCATCGGAATTGCCATGCTGGATTTAAACCCAAGGTCCATCTAGTCCAGTAACCTATCTCTGATAGGTACCAGTACCAGATACTTCAGAGAAAGATGTAAGAATGCTGCTGTAGGCAGATGTGGATAATTTGTCCCCCTTTAGGTCTCATTCTGGTTTCTAATAGTCAGGTATTGAAGCATGAAGTTTAATAGTCCTTCCACAATTTTTTGTTAATTATGATAACTCTGGGTATTCTTATCCATATAAATGCTCAATCCCTTACTGAACCCGACTAAATTCTTGAATGATTTCCTGTGGCAATGAATTCCACAGCATAATTACATGCTGTGTGCAAAAGTATTTTGTTTCGTTGGTTTGGAATTTCATTGAATGCCCCCTTGTTCTTTTGTTTTAAGACAGGAAGAAGAGGAGTCCCCAGTCTACCACCTCTAGACTACTCATTTTATATACTTTTATCATGTCCCCTCTTTTTGTCTCCTTTGTAAGATAAACAATCCAAATCTTTTGTTCTTCGAGTGGTGTCCCTATAGGGGTGCTCCACTCTAGGTGCTTTGTGCGTCCTCACGCCGAGCCCGGAGAATTCTTCATTCGCAGTCCCGCTCTGGCTGCGTCTGCGCGACCCCCTCACGATGCCATTAGAACCAGGGGTCGCGTGGACACGGCCAACCTCCCACTGTTCCTTTCCAAACGTCTTCGGTTCGGGCCGGAGTCCGCAGCCGCTCCTCACCTGAGGAAAGAAATTAACAGTAGTGTTAGGTTTTTAGAGTGAATTAGTTAAGAGTTTTAAATAGTTAAGTCTTAGTGTGTGTTAGTTTAAAAAAAAAAAAAAACGGAGAGAAAGATTCACCGGGAGTCTAGCTCCCACTTTGTTTAAAAAAAAAAAAAAAAATGCCCGGTTCCACTGGTTTCAAACGCTGCTCTCTCTGCAGGGAAGCGATCCCAATCTCTGATGGACACTCTCAATGTGTCCGATGCCTGGGTGAGGGGCATGTTGCCCACAAATGCCCCCACTGCTGCAGTCTAAAGGCAAGAGCAAGGAAGGACAGGGAGCTCCGGTTAAAGAGCTTCCTGTTAGAGCGCTCATTGAGACCAGCCTCAGACCCTGGTCTCAGCGCTCCTCCGAGACACAGGTGCAGGGACGATAGAAAGAGGTCGTCCACCCCTTCACAAAACCCCTCCAGAAAAAGGGCAGCGCCGCCAAAACCAGTGGCAAATTTAAAACCACTCGGTACCGCGGCTGGAAAGACGCTGAGGGAGAGGATCCCCGGCGCGGAGTCGAGGTCCTGATCGGTGCTGACCTTCTCCTCTGTGAGATCTCAGAAGGCAGCTCCCACGGCACCGTCACCAAGCCTGGGGGCTGAGACAGGCCCGGCACCGGCAGCTGTCAGTGAAACGGGGCTGGAGCCTGCGGAGATTTCAGCCACCTGCTGGTCAACCCAGCGCAGTGCAGGCACAAGCCTCAGCACCAGCCCTGCAGCCACAATCTCAGGGCATAGCTGCTTCCACTGCCACAGGGGGCAAAAAAAGCAGAAGACCCGTCATAGGGAGCCTGAGGATTCTGATTCGCCTCAATTCTCACCATTCTCTGATGCAGAGGAGGATCAGGAGCCTCTTACCAGCTTCTTCCCACGACGCCCTAAGGCTCGCTCATTGTCTCGCAGCCAGGACCAGATGGGACGCACAGGCGACCTATGGGGCATGCCTCCATGGATGGCTCCCCCTATGCCATACCCAATGCAGTGGCATAATTGGGATATGTGGTCCTCATTCATGAGGTCCTATAGCAGACCCTCCGGCTCAGGCAGGAAATTGTCATCACCTGCAGCATCGGGTCACTCTCGTTTCTCAGTGGGTCAGCAGTCTGAGGCTTTTTTTGAGATGGATATTCTGTCTGACCAGGATGAGGAAGCAGTTCCAAACACCTCTTCTTCTTCACATCCTGACGAGACTATCATCCAGCATGCATCTTCTAGTGCAGACGGTTTTCAACAGTTCCAGGAACTGTTCAAGCGGGTGGCACAGGACCTGGACATTGGTTTGGAAGAGGTGCCTCAAACGCAGCACAGGCTACTAAAAATTTTAGGGACATCAATTCCTTCCAAGGTAGCCTTGCCAATGAATGATGCAATCATGGATCCTGCAAACCTCACTTGGCAGACTCCAGCAACCATCACGCCAACGAACAAGAGGGCTGAAAAGAAATACAATATTCCCCTGAAAAACAAGCAATATTTGTTTGCGCACCCTCAGCCTAATTCACTCGTGGTGGAGGCAGCGCAACAGCGTAGCAGGCAGCCTTTCATCAAATCTGCCCCACAGGACAGAGATTGGAAGCGAGTAGACTTGTTCGGTCGGAAAGTGTACACGTCGGCGAGTTTACAGCTTCGGGTGGCAAACTATGCGGTCCTATTATCCAATTACGACCATAACAGCTACTCCAGATTTGCAAGCTTTCTGGATGTCATCCCTGAAGATCGCCAAGAACAATTTCAATCTTTGATCGGGGAAGGTCAGCTGATTTCAAGAACAGCCCTGTAGGCTGCTCTAGATGCTGCAGACACTGCAGCAAGAATGACAGTGACTGCAATTGTAATGTGTAGAGCCTCCTGGCTGCACTCTGCAGCTCTTCCAAAAGATCTTCAGTCAGTCATAGAGGATCTTCCATTTGATAAGTCAAAATTATTCGGAGAGAAAGCCAACGAGGCCATGCATATGATGGACTCCCGGGCCACTCTCCGCACACTTGGCACAGTTACACCTGCTCCGAGGCAAAGACAATTTAGACAACAACCGTTTACCCGCAGGTTCAATCAGTACCCGCAACAAAGACAGCAATTCGATAGGAGCAGACAGAGGCCAATGAGAAGGCGTCAGAACAGCTCCACTAACCAGTTGACCTCTCAACAGCCACCAGCATCAAGACAACAATTTTGAAGCTTTGGTCGAGGGTTTGAATAACCTCCCTGACCCAGCGAGCTCCACAGATACTCCTTTTGGCCATCGTCTTCGACCTTACATAGACAACTGGAGGTTGATAACATCACACAGATGGGTCTTAGAAATTATCCAGCAGGGCTACTCTATATCCCTCATATCCATCCCCCCCACCAACCTTCCCCGTCCCTTTTCAGGGACACATCTCAAATACAACTCCTGAGACAGGAGATAAACCGTTTTCTCTCCTTAGGAGCAATAGAACCAGTTCCTCAACAATTCCAAGGGAAAGGGATTTATTCACGGTATTTCCTGGTACAGAAGAAGGGCGGAGGATGGAGAGCCGTACTGGATCTAAGACTTCTAAACAAATTCGTGAAGAACCAGAGACTCAAGATGGTCACTCTTTCAAGTATAATTCCAACGCTAGAGCGCGGGGACTGGTATTCATCCCTTGACCTACAGGATGCTTATTTTCACGTAACAATTCATCCATCCCACAGATGATTCCTCGGATTTGTGATCGAACAAGATCATTACCAATACGCGGTTCTCCCATTCGGGTTATCCACGGCACCAAGAGTCTTCTCGAAAGTGTCAGCAGTCATAACAGCTTACTTACACAAGCAGGGGATTAGTCTCATAGACTTCAAGGTCAGAAGGGACCAGTACGATCATCTAGTCTGACCTCCTGCAAAATGCAGGCCTCAAGACCTCACCCACCCACTCCTGCAATAGGCCACCAACCTATGACTGAGTTATTTACCTCCTTAAATCATGATTTAAGGACTTTAAGATAAAGAGAATTCAACGGTAGGTGCTACAGAGGAAGGCGAAAAACCCCCAGAGTCCAGGCCAATCAGCCCTGGGGGAAAATTCCTTCCCGACCCCAAATATGGTGATCAGTTAAACCCTGAGCACGTGGGCAAGTCTCAACAGCCAGTTATCCAAGAAACAATTCTCTGTAATAACTCAGAACCCACCCCACGTACTCTCCCCTCTTAGGCCACTTCTAAATCCACCACACGTAGCCAAATATCAGTCAATTTCCAAAATAGGCTAATCATACCATCCCCTCCATAAATTTATCAAGCTCAGATTTGAAAGCAGTTATGGTTTTTGCCCCCACAACTCCCTTAGGAAGGTTATTCCAGAACTTTACACCTCTAATGGTTAGAAACCTCCATCTAATTTCAAGCCTAAATTTCTTGATGGACAGTTTATAACCATTTGTTCTGGTGTCCACATTGGTGCTGTACTCAAATAATTCCTCTCCCTCCCTGATGTTAATCCCTCTGATGTATTTATAGAGAGCAATCATATCCCCCCTCAGCCTTCTTTTGGTTAAGCTAAACAAGCCAAGCTTCTTGAGTCTCCACTCATAAGGCAGGTTTTCCACTCCACAGACCATCCTTGTAACCCTTCTCTGCACTTGTTCCAATTTGAATTCATCCTTTTTAAACATCGGGGACCAGAACTGCACACAGTATTCCAGATGGGGTCTCACCAGTGCCTTGTACAGCGGCACTAACTCCTCCCTGTCTCTACTTGAAATACCTCTCCTGATACATCCTAGAACCGCATTAGTTTTTTTCACGGCCACATCACATTGGCGGCTCATAGTCATTCTATGGTCAACCATTACTCCCAGATCCTTCTCCTCCTCAGTCCATTCCAACTGATGCGTCCCCAACTTAT
Organism: Pelusios castaneus; assembly: GCA_007922175.1. NCBI lineage: Eukaryota > Metazoa > Chordata > Testudines > Pelomedusidae > Pelusios > Pelusios castaneus. The sequence goes on from ML685791.1 coordinate 5,623,289, forward strand.
AGGAAAAAATCTTGTTGTTTGTCCCTAAATGCATGACCTTGCACTTCCCATTATTAAATTTCATCCTGTTCCTGATACTCCAGTTTACAAGGTCATCCAGATCTTTCTATATGGTATCCTGGTCCTTCTCCGTATCGGCAATACCTCCCAACTTGGTGTCATCCACAAACTTTATTAGCACATTCCCGCTTTTTGTGCCAAGGTCAGTAACAAAAGGTTGAACAAGATCGGTCCCAAGACAGATCCCTGAGGGACTCCACTGGTAACCTCCCTCCAGTTTGACAGTTTACCCATTCAGTATGACCCTCTGTAGTCTCCCTTTTAACCAGTTCCTTATCCACTTTACTATATTCATATTAATCCCCATCTTCTGTAACTTAACTAATAACTCCCTATGTGGAACTGTATCAAATGCCTTGCTGAAATCTAAGTAAATTAGGTCCACCGCATTCCCTTTATCTAAAAAATCTGTTATCCTTTCAAAAAAGGAGATCAAGTTGGTCTGGCATGATCTCCCTTTTGTAAAGCCATGTTGTATTTTATCACAGTTACCATTATCCTCTATAGCTTTAAGTACTTTCTCCTTCAAAATTTTCTCCAAGACCTTGCATACTACCGAGGTCAAACTAACAGGCCGATAGTTACCCGGATCATTTTTATTCCCTTTCTTGAAAATAGGAACTACATTAGCGATTCTCCAGTCATACGGTACAACCCCCGAGTTTACAGATTCATTAAACATCCTCGTTATAGGGCTGGCAATTTCATGAGCCAGTTCCTTTAGTATCCTCGGATGGAGATTGTCCGGGCCCCCCGATTTAGTCACATCCAGCAGCTCAAGTTTGGCTTCTACCTCAGGTATGGTAATTTCCACATTCATGATCTCATTCCCATTAGCTTCCCTACCTCTATCCCCCAGCTCAACTTCACTCTCATTGAAAACAGATGCAAAGTACTTATTTAGACATTGAGCCATGCCTAGATTATCCTTGACCTCCACCCCATCCTCAGTTTTTAGCGGTCCCACTTCTTCTTTCTTTGTTTTTTTTCCTATTTATATGGCTAAAGAACCTTTTACTATTGGTTTTAATTCCCTTCGCAAGGTCCAGCTCAGTTTGACTTTTTGCCTTTCTCACTTTCTCTCTACATGTTCTGACCTCCAAAAGGTAGCTTTCCTTGCTGATCTCTCCCCTTTTCCACTCCTTGTAGGCTCTGTGCTTCCTCCTAATCGCCTTTCTGAGATGCTTACACATCCAGCTTGGTCGAGTGGATCGGTGCAGATTCAGTAATTTGGTGTAAGGATAGGAAAATCTTACCTGCCTCTGCACCGATCCACTCGATCCTGGAATATACCCTCAATTTGAAACATGGGGGTCTTGCAAATAGTTCACTGAAGGTACACCTTGCAGCGATTTCAGCCTTCCATGCCAAAATTGATCAGAAGCCTATTTTTTCACAGTCTGTTAAAACATTTCTTGAATGGCCTGCAGAATGTTTATCCTGAAGTGCGCTCACCAACGGTGCCTTGGGATTTAAACCTTGTACTCCGGTCTATTACCGGAAAGCCATTTGAGCCATTGGCTACTTGTTCCTTAAAATTGTTGTCCATGAAGGTCTCCTTCCTAGTAGCCATGACATCTGCAAGACGAGTGGGCGAAATGGCGGCACTTATGGCTGATCCGCCTTATACAGTCTTTCATCCAGACAAAGTAACTCTACGTCCTCATCCAAGGTTTATTCCAAAAATAAACACTGCCTTCCATATCAATCAGGAAATAAACTTGCCTATATTTTATCCGAAGCCACATTTGGATCCTCACTCAGCTCTCATACATACACTGGATGTTAGACGGGCTTTAGCCTTTTACATAGATAGGACGAGGAGTTTTCAGAAATCTCCGAGACTTTTCGTATCTATAGCAGAACGTTCGAAAGGCAAGGCAGTCTCCCATCAGAGACTCTCTAGGTGGATAAACAAGTGCATTATTATGTGCTATTCACTCCACAATGTAATACCCCCGGAAGGAATTAAAACCCATTCGACAAGGGGTATGGCCACATCGGTGGCTTTCCTCAAGGACGTTCCGTTATTGGACATTTGCAAAGCTGCAACATGGAGCTCGGTACACACATTCTCCAAACACTATGCTATTGACCAGTCTGTCAGAGCAGATACGGTCCTTGGGACCAAGGTACTTTCAACTGTAGCCGGCATAAGCTCCTAAGTACCCTCCTTCCATAGGGGAATTGCTCCATAGGCACCTAGAGTGGAGCACCCCTACAGGGACACCACTCAAAGAGGAAAAGAAGGTTGCTTACCTTGACGGTAACCGATGTTCCTCGAGATGTGTGTCCCTGTAGGGGTGCTCCACATCCCTCCCTCCTCCCCTCTACTACGGAGCTTTGAATACAGGCTCTGTGGTTGGAATGGAACTGAGGGAGGTTGACCGTGTCCGTGCGACCCCTGGTTTTAACGGCATCGTGAGGGAGTTGCACGGACGCGGCCAGAGCGGCACTGCAAATGAAGAATTCTCTGGGCTCGGTGTGAGGACGCACCAAGCACCTAGAGTGGAGCACCGCTACAGGGACACACATCTCAAGGAACATCGGTTACCGTCAAGGTAAGCAACCTTTTTCCCTTCATCTGAGTGTTTTCCAGTACCTTTGATCATTTTCATCACCCTTCTCTGAACTTCCTCTAGTTTGCAATGTCCTTTTTCAGATGGAGTAGACTGGTATTGCACAAGGTTTTACAGATAAGGCAACACCACTGAAAGGCATATAATATCTGTATTATTCACCATCCTATTCCTTATGCTTTCTAACAAATGCCTATCTTGTTTGCTTTTTTAGACTACACCAATTGAGACCTATTGAGCTGAGGTCTTCAATGAGCTGTTTGTAATGACAACCCATTGCTTTCAAATATAGCTTTGCAAGGAGAAAGTGTTTGCACATGCGTATTTTTCTAGTGGAGCTGTAACTGTCCTAGCTAAACAAAATACTCAAAGCTTATTTTATAGAAGTTATTCTTGTCCTTGTTGAGACACAGTTAAGAACCTCAGGACTTGCCATGAGAAATAACCAAAAGTTAGATGTAGCTCTTGAATTGTTTGTCCCTAAGAGGCTGGGGAAAAAACAGCTGAGCTGGAGTTGGTGTTTTGGTACCAACTGCAGACAGTGATGTCTGCCAAAGATAAACCTATTTTAGTGATACCTCTCCGCAATAAATTGGCCAGTATTTTCACAGAAGGAAGGCCTTCTCCCTTCACAAATATTGTGCAAAATACAACATGCAACTGTAGTCTTAGGTTATTTTTTCTGCAGGTTGAAAATGACCAAACCATTTGCCCTGCAGTTTCCACAAACAGTGCTAGCTTTCTTTCAAACTGCTGGATGCACAACCCCTAAACAGTTGCTCCTTTGTAGCCAAGAGGCCTGTGACTAGCTTCATGAACCAGGTCTTTACAACAATCCTTTAGAAATCACTGATTTCCTGAACCCATAAATGACACTGCATGGTGTAAAGTTGCTCCAGGAACAGCTCCTGTTATTGCAGCTGCTCATTGTTCTCATTCTACTTATGCCACCACTGAAGTTCCCTGCTGCTGCTGCCCCCACAGCAGCTGCATAGTTTTGTGAGCTACACTCAAACAGCCTCTGGATATTTATGGATGCCAGAATAGCAGTGGGAAGCATTATTGGGTCTATGCTTGCTGACAACAATTGGAAAATGGTGCTCTCCTGCCCAGAAAAGAAACATGGGATTTTTTTTTTTTTTAATTAAACTCTCTGGGCTTCTGCTATGCATCCCATAATATACAGCAAGACAAATCCCAGAATGCACACTGCTCAGCTCTGAAGCAGATACCCTGTGAGGATGCCATGCACTTAGTATGTGGCAAGCTGCTCCCATGTTTCTACAATGATGATGCTAATGAAAGAGGGCAGTGTTCCCTATTAGTGCTGCTTGTGTTCTGTGCATCAAATAAATCTGTTTTAAACTGTTAGTGTAGACCAGTCCTAGTAGTTTTGTTTCCCCATTGTGCAAACATAGTCCCTGTGAAAAAAGTCTCAAGTCTGTTATCCAAACCACTAATTGCTTTTGAAAATCTTGGCCTCTGTGGTCTCCCCGGGCAAAGACAATGTGGTGGGTATCTGGAAAAATTAATGAGGGAAAGAGGAAAAGATTCTTTGCAGAAAGATAATTGGCTTGCGTGTTTATTTACATATGGTGCAAGCATAGTGAACTAAAAGGTCTATTACTTTTTCAAAAGATGTCATAGGGGAACCCCAAACAATGAATGATAATGAAGCTGCTTCTGCGGATTCAGCCACAAGTGGCACTAACTGTAACAGCCGTAGGCAAAGTGGAGGTACGTTGGAGGTGTGAGTGAAACAGCTTGCAATGTATTCGTCAGTCAGTCCAGTTGTGTGCTACCTCTCAAATGACATTGGGATGCTTCAGGGAGTTCACTCAGACAAATGGGGTATTTTGTCACGGCCTGCACTGTAAGCCAGGGTACTTCCTGCTGAGCAGCTTAGGCTCAGAACCCTGACAGCTGTTCTCAGCACAAGGGCCTTGTCTCACCGCAGCTTCTAGAACCCTGATTGCTCCTTGCAGTGTGACATCAACAGTCTTCCAGTCTGGAGTCTCCCCCAAAGCATCTGCCCTGCTGTGTCCATTCTCTCTCCCCGGATAGGTGCAGAAGTTAAGTATGCTGCCTCCAAAGAGACAGAGCGCACACCAGCCTGTTAGTTTAGCTGAGGATTTCACCAGCGTTCAGTTTAATACCCAGCATTATGATGGTTTTGTAATAAACCAAGAATAAGTTGAGTAACAAAGCACAGATATTTAAGTGGTAAGTAAAAACAGAAGACACCTACTTCTGGCTAGAAGTACGACAAACCAAACATGCTTTCTAATGACTAAAATGTAACTTCAGCATGTTACACTCTTTATCTAAGGAGATTTCTCACCCATAGTCAGTTCTAACTGCTCTTGGTTTTCAGGCAAAGATGATCCAGTTTTTTATGAGTTCGTCGTAGGAGTCTGCTCCCACTTTGTCCCTACACGATAGATGCCAAAAAGGCTTACTGCTTCAGCTTATATTTTCCTAAGTCTTTTTGTTTCAAGAGCTGAGTTAACTGGCTAGGAGTGCAGGATCCATCTGCAGTTCTGATAGTTAAGTGGTCTTTCTCCCCTGTGCCAAGCTTCTTTAGTTTGATGGCTTTGTTTACCTTTCATCTACCTGTATTCTTTTTCCTGTCCTCTGAGACATTACCTGGCTCAATTTACACTGGAGACGTAGGAAAATAAGCAAATAACATTTCTTTGTCCAGGACAGGCTGGGCTTATGCACTGTTTGCAAAACACCTTTTAAGAATGTATTTCCTGCACATATTGATAATTCTTTACTCATTGCCTGTACATACATCACACAATACTACTTAAAGCCAGCATGATACCAGTTTGCATATGATACCTTACAAGATTTTTTAGATCTTAGGTACAGATTATGACAACCAGATGTAGAGTCAATGCATTCATCAGGCTGGATGTAAGGGATTGTATAGTATGGTGTGCCCCTCCCTGCTGCCATTAAGAGATTCCCTAGGTCACAGTCTTTATACTTCAGAGCATGATAATAATCCCACTCTACAGTGGAGAAAGGGTGGGAAAGAACACAAGCAGCTCCAGTCTCTGGAGTGGGTTCTTCCCAGGTTGCCCTGCTGTCTTCAGATTATAAGGACAGGTCTGAAATTCAGAGCTTTTCCTTATATCCATGTCTGTAACCCCACTCTCGCATCCTGATGTTTTCACACTTGCTACCTAGTCACCCAAGTTCTCCCTGTTGCGTAATCAGTGGCAATCTGGTAAGGCATAATGCTTGATGAGAAGATAGGGTAGACCCCTGACTTTATCATCCTGGCAATAGAAGTGGGGACAGGGGTTTCCCTAACACCCCCTCTAGACCTCCCCCCGAATTTCCCAACACCCCCCCCCCCAGTTGTCAGCTAGTAACATACTGTTATACCAATTAGAAACTGGCCAAAATTCCAACCCCCTCGCCCACCTATTTCAATTCCTGGGGAAAGTTCTGAGTGAGGAAGCACCAGCAGGAGGGGATGTTGTTGTACAGCAGTACCGCCAGGTGATGTACTGCCGGAGAAAACACTTGGCCGGGTGGATAGGGATTTACGTTGCTGCTCCCTTTAGCTAGAGCTAAAAAGCGAACACCTCCACTTTTTCCTATCTAGTGATCTCTTCACACGGACCGGCAATGTGCTTGGGCGGCTCCACCCACGTGGAGCCCACTCCTTACATTCATCCACTCTCCCCTCAACTGGATCCTAGCTGGGAGTACAGAACAGCGAGGAAAGGGCCCTCCTCGTGGCTGGCGCTGCCCCTCTTCCCCGTGGGGCGAGTGAGGGGGCTGACGAGTGCTGGGGGCCCGCCAAGGAGCGCTCCTGTCCGGTCTCCTCGGGCCCGCGTCGCTTGTGCCTCCTTGAGGGACCCGGGGAACGTGCAGCGCGCGGTGGACGCCGGCCGCGGGCGGGGCAGGGCTGTGCAGCAGCCGCCCCGACGGTTACTGCAGCCCCCGCCTTCTGCGTCCTCAGCCCCAGCGCGGTGGCAGGGTTTTGCAGGGGCCGAGTCCCTGCCAGCAGTCCGGGAAGCTGCTTTTTGTCGGCTAAATGAAAACACGGGCTCGGGAGGCAGCGCCCTTGCCTTTAACTCCCCACCCCTTCCTTCAGCGCCAGGAGCCAGCCGCCGACAAGTCTCAGCGCCGGAGCCGGATTGCGGGAGCGCCCTAGGGCGGCGGGAGGAAGAGGAGGATGCTGCCGCGGGCGGGGCAGCTGCTCCGGAGCAGCAGGGGGAGATGGCAGCAGACCCTGTCCCAGGTGAGACGCGGGCGCGGGCAGCACCGGGAAAGTTTGCACGTGGCGACTCCCAGGCAGCTCCCAGCCGGGCTGAGCTTCCCTCTCCGGCCCGCTGCTGCCTCGCGCCGCCTGGTGGGCTGGGCAGGGCGCGTGGCCCAGAGCTGGCCCTTGCGGCTGCGACCGGTCCGGGGGCCGCTTTCCCTGCCGGGGAGGGCGTGTACGGACACCAGCCCCCTGCAGGGAGCGTCGGGAAGTGCTGTGGGGCTGGAGGCGAGTAATAGGATCTCTGCACCGAAGTCTGCAAGGGGGCGGCCACAGCAAAACAGTAACTCCCTTAAACTCCCCAGCTAGAGCCTCCCCCGGGGCAGCCGCGAGACTCAGCCCCCTGCTTTGCACGTTCGGCCGGCGTGTCGAGGCGGGCGCTGCCCAGGCTTCCTTCGGGCAGTCCCGGAGCAAGCGAGTTTGGCGGCGCGCCTTGCTTTGCTGAGGGGTGCGCGGCTGAACTTAGCCAGTGTAAAAGAAGTGGCTGCACTTAGTGAGCCAGGATGCGAACGTGACCGTCACAACGGGGCTGTTATGATCATTTTTCCACTTCCTCCGGCGTTGTCGCCCTGGTCCCTGATTGGTTGATGATGAATCATCAATGCAAATGGTAGGGGTAACAGTTGACTTAGCACAACTGCGTTATATGTTGTTGATAAATATCCTCGGAGAGAGGTGTGGTGTGGAGTATGCAGAAGACAGGAAAAAGAAATCCTGCAAATAACTCCATTTTTATAGCTCAGTGAAAGCCAAGAAATCTAAGGTTAAGATAGCCAGCCTGTTCTTAAATCAGGAGAAGCATCTTAAGGTTTTGTTTGTTACTGTGAATGTTAGTAACACCCCATTAGAATACTGAAATTGAAGTTTCTTATTTGGTTCGCACCATTTATAGATGTTGACTGGTTCAACACAAAGCCCATATGGAGAATGAAACTACACTGTGGCAATTAGTCACCTTATTCAGTTTCAGTTATTTGTTAGTCTTTAAAAGTGCCACAGAAGGCCTTGTTTGTTTTGCTTAACTAGACTAACACGGCTACCCCTTTGGAATTTGAGTAATGAAGTTAAAGCAGTGTATACTTCAACACATATTAAAGTAAAGTAGTAAATATAAAGTAAAGTAGTATAGTAAATTAAAGACTAGCTCCTTACTGCACTTAAACTTTATTAGTTTAGCACATGTTAAATGCAGTGTGGCTTTTCTAGGTTGGTCTTCTCAAACATGTATGCTAACATGCTCTAACACAGCTTTTTATCCTAATCCAGACAAGGCCAGATTGCAAAATATGTTGTGTCCATCTAGAAAATACTTCAGGAGAGGAAAACAAACAAGGTGTCCTATGGCACTTTTAATGACTAACATTTAGGCCTTGTACACACTGCAAAGTTACTGCGCGATAAAGCCCTTTATTGCGCAATAACTAGCAGAGCGTACACACACAGAAGCCTCTTATTGCGCGGCAAGAGCCCTCTTGCTGCGCAATATGTAAACCACCAAAACGAGCGTGGTAAGGCTTATCACGGAACAGTTGTTCCGTGATAGCTGCTGTGTGTACGCTTCTCGCGCAATAGGCAGCCTCCGGAAATGTCCCAGAGTGCCCAACCGGGCCACTCTGGGACATTGGAGCTGTCAAATGTCAATTTCACTGCTCCAGCTGAGCAGTGAAATTGACATCGGGATCCAGTGGGGGCAGAAGCTCTGCAGGAGCTTCTGCCCGAACCCGAACACCTGGACTGAGCTGGGGGGCTGGCTGGGGTTCGAGCCAGCCCCCGAGCTCAGCCCAGGGATTCGGGTGTCAGCAGGCACCGCAGCGCTTAACCGCTGCGGCGCCTGCTCACACCCGAACCAGCTGGGGGATCGGGTGGCGGCAGCTCTGGTGGAGCGTCTGCCGCCACCCGAACCCCCGGACTGTGCTGCGGGAGCCGGCTCCGATTGGAGCCGGCCAGCCCCAGCACAGCCCCCGGGCTCGGCTCTCAGCACAAGCCGGGGCGCTTTAAGTGCCCGTTGCTATTGGCAACTGCTGGGTAGCATCGGTAGCGCAATGCACCACGGGAGATGATACTGGGGACTCTGGGATAGGTACCCACAATCCCCTTTGCTTTACTGGAGGACTGCGATCAGAAGGGGGGGGTTTGTTCCATTCGAGCAAACATGGTGTGTACGCGATCTCGCGCAACAACAGCCACGGGAGAATTAATGCGGAAGAGGATTATTGCGCGTTAAAAACGGTAGTGTGTACATAGCCTTATTTTTCTCATGAGTTCTCATGGGTGAAGTCCCACTTTGTCAGATGCTAGAAAATGGAAAACTTACAGAATGGGAGGGAAAGATAGAAGTTTCTTTTGAGATGACCGAAATATGCAAAAATAGTTTAGGGGTTATTGCTCCCTATCCCTGTTCTTCCTCCCTCTGTCCCTGCAGCCTGTATCCCTCCTCCCCCAAAATAACAAAAACAGTCCCAAACTTGGGATAAAACTCTGCCCTGACTTGCTTATCCATAGTTTCCCTTGAATTTAACTGGAAGCTGTACACACATGGAGAACTTGGCTCTTAATTTACACCCTTATTCTGCAGTTTAACACGTGTGTGTGGACTCCAACACCCATTTGAGAGGTGTCTGAAGTGTGGAGGCAGCCTGCACAAATGAGATGACAGTGTGCAGGTCTTAATTTCTAAATTAACTTCTGTAGGCGGTTTCGTTCAATGTTCTTAAGTGAAATGATAGAACAGAGTGTCTTTGGTTTTATTGATCCTTGGTCTACACTTAAAATTTTAATCAGTCTAGCTACATCTCTAGACATATAGCTGTGAGAACCTTACTTAAACCTACCTAATCCCTGGTGTACGCATAGGTTGATGGGACAGTTGATGGGACCCATATACACATAGGTTGATGGGACAGTTCTTTCTTTTACCTATCTACTGTTCCTCGGGAAGGTGTATTGTGTGGGAAGCATCTATGTTAAGGAATTACAGGCTGTGGGGCCTGTAGTGTAGCTAAGCCCTTAGAAGTGCAGCTACTGTTCTTTATTACAGAAATAAAACTTCATTCCTGGTCAGATTTTTCTCATGACTTGTATAATCAGAACACTTTAGTGCAGTGAAGGGTGAAATTCACCTTCCTTGCACAATGCCTCTGATCAAACAAGTTCAGTTCCTAGCTGAGCTGGGTGGGGAAATGGAATTCTCAGGTGCACAAGCCTGTCCAGTTTGGAGTTTCATTTTAGCCCCTTCAGAGTAACATCTCCATTCCTTGCTGGGGTTGGCATTATGGCTGCTCACTCCCTTTGCCCATTGTGTGGGTGTTTCCCAGCACTGCTTTCATCTTATCTTGAAATCTGTGGCCCTGCCTACAGTATCATAGTATTCAGAGGCACCACTGTGAAGTTACTTTCCCAGAGCCTACTGTAATGCTGAAGTGGTGCAAATCCTTGCAGGTTCCTCTGCAGCTGAGTGAATTTCATGCTAAAAGGACAGCTGGAGCTGGAAAACTGTGGAGGTGTTTGTGCCTTGTTTCAATTACTGCATGGGAAACTGCGTTCTGTCGTGTAGTATTTTTGTTGGGCTGTAGGTTCTGAACTGAGTAGGTTCTTAGCCCTAATGCTTCAGTGGGCATTTTACAGGGAAAGCCCTGTGCTGTTCTTTGAAAATATGATTTCTAATTATTCTGACTTTATTGTGAGATAACTGCCATGCCCCAAAATGTGGCTTTAGAGAATGCAGATGAACTGGTTTAGTAGTGTGCACCTCTTGAAAATATTCCACTCTTTTAATCATTATTTAAATATAGAAGTATTTTCAGAAGCATCAGGCAAGAGCATCAGGGGCCTTTTGAAAAATGACAACTGGATTCAGAGGCAGTTTTAGGGATTCCAGGTCCTGGGGCAAAAGCCAGGATGGGGGGCCCCATGCTGTGGAGGGCCCCATCCTTGACTTTTGACCCCTCTCCCTCACTTGCCGGGGTCCCTTGCCACCACCCTCCACTTCCCCCTGCCTCCCCGGCGGAGCCCTGGGCAAATGCCCACACTGCCAAACCGTTAAGACCGCCTGTGACTGATTTTTATCATGACTGATAAAAATGTAGGTTTAATTTCCAGTGGTTGAGAAAGTCTAGTAAGTTTATTAAAATATATTAAGTATATTAGATATGCATGCACTAGGATATATATGCTTATAATTTAGGAAACAGCACTGAAAAAAGATAAAATCGTAGTAATATGTTTGGCTTCTCTTCCTTATCTCTGTGTCAAATACAAAAGTTTAGTGGCCTAATTCACAGCTCATACAATATGGATTTTGAAATAATACAGTTAAATAAAATATGTGATGGCTTGATCTTGAAAGTTACTGAACGCATTGTGGGATTAGTCTTATATTTTGTATAGCATCTTTCTTATAAACTTTATCTAAAATGCTTTGCTGAAAAAATATTATTTGAAATCATTGCTAGTAAGAGACAGCAGCAAAGGAGAACAAGTGATTTCAGCTAAAATGTCAACTGAGATTGAGAGTAGATGAATTAGGAAGCCATTCCAAAGGCTGGGGGAAAGAAGGAAGTGGAGGCAGAAGGCTCTGTTATTGATAGTGGTGAGATTATGAGTGAGGACAGAGAAGAGACCAGTGTTCTCTGAATGTGATGGAAGATAGATGGAGACAGAAAGGTGGCTCTTTTCTGTCAGTTGGAGTTTTACCATTGACTTCAGTGGAGCCAGGATTTTATCTCATGCTTTAAGTGATGGGTGATGTCATTAGCTTATAATTTTCTGAAACAGTTTATAAAGGAAATTTACAGTTCAGAAGGAACCCTGCCTTATTAAAAACCAATGAAACATTGCATTAAAGTGGCAATATTATCTAAAATACATTTGTCCAAATCTTACTTAAATGGATGCCATTACACACACACATGTCCCAGATTTACTTGCTCAGAACAAACTCTTCTAAAACTTCAGACCAATGGAAGTGTTTCTATAGAGTCTTGTGATTTAAAAAAAAAAAAAGCACCTTTTTCCTATTTGAAAGACATTCTCCCTCTCTGGTTTGAAAGCCCTAACACTGTAATACTAAGAAAGTGAAAGTGACCAGGACAAAAGTGAAGCTGACTTCCTTAATTGCATAATCCAGGAGGAGAGAAACTTGAAAAATAAACAGGATATATATAGTAACAAGCCAACTGGCTTTTTACAATTTTCCATTTAATAATCTCAAATATTATTAGTAAATTATGTAAATTGTTTACAGCATTTGTTTGATAATGTTTTCTTAATGTTAAATCACAAGTTGTGAATCTGCAGAACAGTTCATTCAGATGATGCATTTGTTACTACAACAGTCATATTAACACCTCTTGTTGTAATTAACAGGTACTTGTATTGAAACTTGTCCTAACAAACCAACTGGAGCAGTTTTGATTGTCTGGTAAAAATGACTGAAGGCTTATACAGTTTTTAACACACAGAAAACGTCTCTAAGGCGTGGTGTAAACTAGGGAAATTAGGTCACTATAACTGTGTCACTTGTTTGTCAAGTTCCAAAGGGGTAGCCGTGTTAGTCTCTTGCAGAGCCAGAAGTGCCACTGGACTCTGTTTATGTCATTTGGGTGTGAAAAATCCACACTCCCTTTGAGACAGTTAAACCAATGGTTGAGCTAAATGCTGACTTGCTCTCGGGTAGGTACAGCTCTGTAAGTGCAGACAAGCCTGATGCTTTCCTGATTAAGTGACTTCGGGCTAGTCTGCACTCAAAACTTCCAACAGCACAGCTGTATTGATACAGCTATGCCGCTGTGAGAGTGCTTGTTTAGCTGCATTGTGTTGACAGCAGAGAGCTCTCCTGCAGACAACATAAAATCACCTAAATGAGCAGCAGTAGCTATGTTGGCTGAGAGGGTCTCTTGCTGACAAGCGCTTATGTCAACAAAATTTATATCACTTGGGGTGTGTTTTTTCATGCCCCTGAACAACAAAAATTTTGCCAGCATAGTGCTAGTGGACTACAGTTATTAATTTTTTAACTAACTTTTTCAGTTATCATTTCTTCATATGTGGTGATACGTCCAGGGGAAGCCATTGTTCTGTGGCTTAAAAAAAAAAAAAATATGAGGATGATGACTCTGGCAAGAGAGGATTATCTAATGCAGGGGTTCTCAACCCCTGGCCTGTGGGCCAAAAGAGGCCTGTGAGGCTTTCTGAAGTGGCCCGTGCCCCACTGGTTGGGAGCCGGGCTGCGTCTGCCTGTTTCCAACTTGCGGCTTAGAGCTGGACTGTGGCCGCCTGCCTCCCTCCCCCGGCCGGTCAGCAGAGGCCCTGTCCGAGGAGGGAGGGGAGGCGCCAGCTGGCTGGCCAGGAGCAGAGCTGGGAGAGAACCGGCTGGGCCTGGGCCATGGCCAAGCGTGCGCTGCCCGGGTGAGAGCCGGTGGTGGCACCCTGTCCCACTCCCCGAGCGGGGCAGGACACCCTGTGGGGCGGGAGCTGGAATGGAGCCAGCTTGTGGGGAGCGCTGCCCCCCATACACCCGGAGGAGCGGAGCAGAGGGGCTCACATCCACCCAGGGCCAGGCTTGTGTCCAACCCACAGCATTGGTGCTGGGAGAGAGACCCTGGCCCGGTTCCTCGGGGGCCCATTGGACCGGCCTGGAGGGTGTGGGAGGTTCCAGGTGTTTGTGGGCATCCAGCCCTTTAACAAAAAAAATAAGAAAAGAAATTTAAAAAAACGTAAAAATTTTTAAAAAATCTTTTTGGCTCAAGGGCCAAAAATAAAATTTTTTACAAACCTGAGGGACCACTAGGCTATTTAATAAATTAATTAAATGTAAATTAATTCATTATAATTAAACCTTAATTTGAATTTAATTCATTAAATTTTAATTAATTAGATTGCTGCCCTTCAGGGTTGTAAAAATTATATTATATATATTATATATAGCGAAAAAGGTTGGGAACCGCTAGATGTTAGGGCACGTGCTCGAGGCTCAGGAGAACAGAGTTCAATTATCTCCTCTGCTCTAAACTTTCTGTGTTGCTTTGGGCAAGTCACTTAGTTTCTTTGGGCCTTAATGTCCCCATCTGTGAAATAGGTATTGCGGTGCTTTCCATTTCTCAGGTGGGCTGAGAAGATAAATATATTATTTTGAGGCACTTCATGCTCCATATCACTACGTTATCTAAATACCGAAGGCTGTGTCCACACTATCATTATGTCAACAAAACTTGCATCGCACAGGAGTGTGAATATTCCCCTCCCCGAGCAGCATACGATGGATCGACATAAGCGCTAGTGCGGACAGCGGTATGCTGGTGGGAGAGCTTCTCTTGCCATCGTAGCTTATGCAACTCATGGGGATGAGGTTTTTCATGTCAACGAGAGAGCTCTGTCCTGTTGGCACAGAGCATCTTCCCAACATGTGCTGCAGTGCTCTACATGTAGACATGGCCCAAGATAGCTAGAACATGTAAATAAAGTGCGACTTCGTGGTTATCTACTTGGCCATTCTGACACCAAATGAGCCATAGTATAACGTCTACAACAGGGGTGCACCACCTTTTTTGGCCAAGGGCCCAATTGCATTTTCTAAGGCTGCTCAAGGGCCACAAACGCTCTGTGGGTGGGTGGGTGGGTGGGTGGGTGGTGGGGTGTCACTTCACATGATCCCCCGCTGGCTCCGCTCCCAGAGGGCTGCACAGAAGATGCTCCCGGGCGGCATGTGGCCTGAGGGCCGCAGGTTGTGCACCTCTGGTCTACAAGGACAACGGGACATAGTTTGTTTGTAAATGCAGGGAATGATGTCTGTTGACTTTCTCTCAAAAGGCAGTGCCTCTAATTGTCAGCTTTGCGGTTGAGTGGGTTTTCAGGCAAAATGAAATAATCTGGTGGATGTTGTTCTTCACAGGACTTCTGCTTTGAATAATTACTAAGGCTGTGCGTGCACTAGCACTTGGCTTGGTAAAACTTTTTGCCAGATGTGTGTGTGTGTTTGGGGGTGTGGAGGGGGGAGTTTTCTTATAGTGAGGTTACAAAGGAGACTTCTTAGTGGCGTGGCGACAGCAGTTGATGTATCATAAGCCTTCTGACTAATAGTTATACAAAAAACTGATTCATTTTGTCTCATTGAATCGCCTGCATCTCGTATATGGCTCTCCTTCCATCCTCTCCTCTCCCCACTCCTGAAAGTGTTTGTTGCTTTTATAAGGAGGAAGTTTTGCAAAGTATTTATTTGATAGTGCATTTTTGTGGCAGACTATATAAAATAAAGTTTGTGACCCACAAAAGATGGTTACAGTTAAGTTTGACAGTCTTAATTTTTTTTTTAATTAAGATTATTTTACAGAGACAAGGTGGATGAAATATCTTTTATTCGACCAACTTCTGTTGGTGAGAGAGACAAGCTTTTGAGCCACACACCTTTTTATTGTTGTTGTTTTATTTTCCAAACAATCAAGCCTAAAATTTACCAATTCTTTAACTTTCCCAGGATCATTATTAAATCTTGTTCTTATTTCACTGACACAAATGCATTGCCTGGGCTGTTTTAATGAGATAAAAAGTTTCCCTTAACACAATCCCACTGGGGAGTAGGTCTCTAAACACAGAAGTAAACCTAAAATGCTTGATTTGTTCCAGGAGCTATATACACAGCACTGAGCCACAAAATATTCTGAGCACTGGCATAAGCCTGAGTTTGCAAATTATCCAAGTTAGCATCTTTTTAACCAAGAATGTTGAATTTCTGAAGGCCTGGGATTGTTTGCTGCTTCCAGCTATTCACAGACATAACTAAATTATGGGTCATGTATACTGGGGATGTATTTATTGCTACAGGTATGCAAGTGTGGATGTACTGCACCTATGTGAAATAGGGATTGATTGTACTCATGTGGCTTCCTTTGGTTTGAGACCAACGTGCACATCCTGTTTAAAAACACAGCTCAAAATTACCACTGGTGGTTTCAAAGCAGTGGAATCGTACGAGTACGATTCCCAGTTTGCAAATGGCAACACATCAACCCTGGAAGCTACGTTGGTACACTGTAGATGGGGGTCTTATTTTGTAACAGGTAAGAGCAAGAATGTGGATAAAGAAGGAAGTACCATAATCTAGAATCTGTAAGTATCAAGATGGCTGTCTGTAGGACAAGATATGTCAAAAAGTAGAAATTTGAGTGTGTTCATACTTCATTGTGAATTCAAAATTTGTTCCCTTTTTTTGGTAAAAGTTTATTAAAAAGTGGTCTTTTGTTTGAGGAATAACTACACTGTGAAAATGTGATTTCTTTTGGGCTTGCAGTGAAATATACAGTCCCCAGGAAATGTCAGGAGTGTGAAAACTGGCAAAATGAAATCGCAGATGTTTTTGTGAAAGAATATGCCAGTTCTACTTTATGTCCTAACGAGGCGTTGGCAGGTAACCCTGTGGCTGAAGGGAGTCTTGCTGATTGTAAATTTTGCAGCTGGCTGGAAAAATCTTTGTTTATCTGCAGGCAGCAGGGAAAAAATTGCTTCTCAGTTGCAAATGAACTGATATTCACATTCTGTTTAAAAATACAGCTCAGAATCATCCATGCTGTGATGCCTGCAGCCAGTGAGCTGTTGAGTGGTGCACAAAGTATGTTTTCCAGTCCTTCCCCCTTCTTGCCAACTGTCCACATTTGCTCTCAAATTACTGTAATGCTTCCAGTGTTTATGACTAGTACATTTTAAAGTTCAGTTGTGCATCCGCTTATGAGCAAACATACAAAATGTGTACAAATATCTAAAGGACTGTCTGAAACGTAGCCAGTTTTGTTTTCTTTTCCTCTTCTCCTTGCACTTCATTGTCAGTTTTTATAGTGGATTCTGTTAAAGCAACATCCCCAGAACTGTGCTGGCAGCTGCCTAAGAGAAATTAATCATCAAGCCTCTGCCTTGCGGTTGAATATTCTAAATAAAGTGCAGATTTGTACAGATTAACCCTTTGTTAGCTCTATTTCCAAACCACAGGCCAGATCCTTAGCCCCTGTTCAGGCCACTTTAAATCATGGAATTTTGGGGAATTCCCTGTCTGTGAGCAAGTCCATTTAATCACTCTGGCTATGTCTACACTTGCTAAAATTAGTTCAAATTAGTTAGTTGGAACTAACTAATTTGAACTAATTTTAGTTAATTCGAATTAGCTTAATTAGAACTAGAAAAAGTTAGTTCGAACTAAGCAAGTGCCATTCATGGCACTTGCTTAGGCTATGTACACACTACCAGACTTTTCGCGCAATAAGCCTGTTGCGCTGTAAATGTTCCGTGGTTGTTGTTGCGCAAGATCGCGTACACACTCGGCGGACTCTAACGGAACAGAGCCCCCCCCCCCTCTTTTCGCAGTCCTCCAGGAAAGCAAAGTGAACTGTGGGTACCTATCCCACAGTCCCCCGTATCGGTAATTCGCGCTATGTATCCTGGGAAGAAGAAGGCTCGCGCTATGCTGCATGGGATAATTCTTCATTTCCCGTGGTGCATTCTGTTACCGACGCTTCACAGCAGTTGCCACTAGCAACGAGCGCAAAATTTAAACTGAAACGACCGTCTTTACGGAACTGCCTTTCCAGAATCAGCATGGATTCAGCTCTGATCCTGAATGCTGCGTTCAGCATTGTAAACACAGCCCAGCTTCTGATACAGTACGCCTTTAGCTCTGATTCAGAGCAGGATTCGGATGACTCGAGTACGGAGACTGACAGCCGTGAGAACAAAACTGAAATTCTGATCAGTTTCGCAGACCAGCTGCACGGCATGAACCGCTGTATCTGGTCACGGCAGATGAGCAAAGACTGGTGGGACCGAATCGTTCTTCAGCTGTGGGATGACGATCAGTGGCTACAGAACTTTCGAATGCGGAAAGCCACATTTATGGAACTCTGTTAGGAGCTAGCCCCTGCCCTGCGGCGCAAGGACACGAGGGTGAGAGCCGCCATCTCCATGGAGAAGCGTGTGGCTATTGCCCTATGGAAACTGGCGACTCCGGACTGCTACCGCTCGGTCGCAAACCAGTTCGGGGTTGGACGGTCGACTGTCGGAGTATCACTTTCACAAGTCTGCAAAGCCATCAACCGTCTTTTGCTAAGGAGGACGGTGACCCTCGGGAACGTGAGGGAGATCATCGCTGGATTTAATGAGTTGGGCTTCCCGAACTGTGGTGGTGCAATAGATGGCACTCACATCCCTATTCTCGCGCCCGACCATCTCGCCTCCGAGTACATAAATTGAAAGGGATACTTTTCAATGCTTCTTCAGGCACTGGTGGACCATCGTGGTCGCTTTACGGACATAAATGCGGGTTGGTCAGGAAAGGTGCACGATGCTCGCATATTCAGAAACTCTGGACTGTTCCGAAGGCTACAAGCGGGTACATTTTTTCCGGACGAGAAAATGACAGTGGGGGGTGTTGAGATGCCCGTAGTCATCCTGGGGGACCCCGCCTACCCACTGATGCCATGGCTTATGAAGCCTTTTACCAGGAAGTTGGATCCTGCCAAGGAGTGGTTTAATTACAGGTTAAGCAGGTGTAGAATGGTTGTAGTGTGTGCCTTTGGATGTTTAAAAGCGCGCTGGAGATCGCTGTATGGCCGGCTAGACCTACATGAGGACAACATTCCAATTGTTATTTCCGCGTGTTGTGTCCTTCATAATATTTGCGAAAACCGGGGGGAGAGATTTCTGAACTCGTGGACAATGGAGGCTGAATGTCTAGAGTATGCCTACCAGCAACCGGACACCAGGGGTATCCGGGGGGCGCAGCTTAGGGCTGTGCGCATAAGGCATTGAAGGATCATTTCACAAATGGGGACTGATAGGCTGCTTTTTAATTTTTGAAATCACTGCTATCGTTATGTATTTTTTAATTTAGAAACTCAATGGATATTGATTGTTTGATTCTTTCACGTTTATTTCTTTAACAACCCACGCCCAGGGCATACTAACAATGCAAAACAATAAAGTCAGATTAAATTTACAAATGTCTCAACTTTATTAATACTACACAAATGAAACTTAAGCTGTAAGGAAAGGGGGCTATAGGTGGGTGTAGGTGCGGGACTCCATGACATACATTGAGGGAGGGGTAGAGGTGACGGTATACCAGGGGTGTCCCTGGGGTTCAAAAAACTGTTTGGGGGGAGAGTGTTGTATGGTTGGTGGGAACGGGGGATGTGGGTGCGGGGGGGGGGGAGTGCAAGCCTGGAGCAGACCGACCATGACCTTCAGCAGCTGGGTCTGCTCCTGGAGAATGTCTATTAGGGCATCCTTCTGCTTCGCCCTCCTCTCGATGTTCTCTCTCCTGTCCTGCCTGAACTGCCGCCTCCATTGCCTCGTTGGAATGCATCAGCTCCTGGAAGATATCTTCCTTGCTCCTGCGAGGCCTCCGCCTTATCTTTCTAAGACGGTCAGCAGCAGCTGTAGACTGTCCAGCGAAGGTCGTTCCTGTGTAAATATGAAACAGTTTGAATGCCGCAATTGTTCTCACTCCGTTCAGGTGCAAGTAAGGATGCTCTCCCTACGCATTCCGATGTTACACGGGACAAGAAATACCGGGGGGCAGAAACAAGTTTTGCAAAGCGAGGGACGGGTTGCTGAGAGTAGGCACACGGGACAGTGGACTATTGGCACTGCTTGTTCTGATCCTGTGTCAGAGATGGCTGCAATAGAAGCCGAGCTTAGAGTGCCTCTGCAAGCAAGAATGCATCTCCTGCATGTCGCTGACTTCCAGCTGGGACCTTACGCTGCTGGATTGTGCGCGGCCATGGTTCCCGCGGCAATGCTTGCGAGCTTGAGAGGGAGAGTCTCCCTGAATGGGGGAGGGCAAAGGCTCGCTCTACCATCCAATTTTAAAAGAAGAATTTGGAGATATTTGGAGTACATGTTTAGTGACTTGAAAGGGAACGACTACTTGGCAATCGAGGCATGCATTGATGCGCTTTTTATGTAATGCCAGTAAGACCCTGCCAAACCATTAACCCACAGAAAACAAGAAACAGAAAAGGAGTACTCAATGCCTTATCTTCATGTACACGCTAAGCTGTAGCTGCTAGAATACAGAGCACTGCAAACGTAACTTACCGGAGCTGCCATCGGCTGAATCAGGGGAAGGTGTGGAAAAGGAATCCGCGGAGCTTGTCTCTGGCGGGGTGGTGAATAACTCCTGGCTCCCGATGTCGGTGGATCCGTTGTCACCATCCACGTCCTCTTCCTCCTCTGCTTCCTCGTCGACGACGGCATCGTTGCCTTCTGCTACCCTGTCCTTTTCGGACGCTGTCGCCGAAGCGTCCACGGTTGAGATCGGGGTGGTTGTGGGATCGCTGCCCAGGATCGCCTCCAACTCCTTGTAAAAGCGGCATGTTGCCGGCGCGGAGCCGGAGCGCCGGTTTGCTTCTCTGGCTCTGTGGAACGTTATCCGCAGCTCCTTCACTTTGGCCCAGCATTGCAGAGTCTCTCTCTCGTACCCCTTCTCATTCATCGCCTGAGATATTTGACCGAAAATGTCGAAATTCCTCCGGCTGCCACGTAATTGTGACTGCACGGTGGACTCTCCCCAGATGCCTATCAAATCCATCACCTCTGCTGTTGTCCAGGCTGGAGCTCGTTTGCTGCGCTGCGACGACATTGCAAGCGGAGCACACGGAGGCAGCAGCACTGAACAGCAAGCCAGAAGGAAGAGCGGGGAATTCAAAAATTCGCGGGGCAGAAGGGGAAGTCGGGAACCATGACATCATGGCAACAGAGTACAGAGGGAAGTGCAGAAGGGATGGGATTGGAATTGTGGGCCATTTCCGGAGGTTTCGCATTGCGCGGTAACCGTACACACACGGACTGTCGCGCAATAGCTATTGCGCGTTAGACGCTACCACGCTCGTATTGGTGGTTTACATTTTGCGCAACAAGAGGGCTCTTAAAGCGCAAAAACTGTAAGTTCTGTGTGTACGCTCGGCTTCTTATCGCGCAATAAAGGGCTTTATCGCGCAATAACTTCGTAGTGTGTACAAGGCCTTAGTTCGAATTAGTGATCCCCATTCATTTCAATGGCCGGTTAGTTCGAACTAGGAAATTAGTTCGAATTAACATGGCCACATTGGCTCATTCGAACTATTTAGTTCGAATTAACCCTTTAGTTCGAATACCCTATTCGAACTTATTAGTTGGAATTAAGGAAGCCCTTAATTTGAACTAACTAAAGCCTAGTGTAGCCATGGCTTTAGTTAGTTCGAATTAAGGAGGCTTAATTCGAACTAACTTGCCAGTGTAGACTTAGCCTCTGTGTCCCATTGGCATAGGAAGATTATTGGTGGTTGCAAGGATAGGTTGCTTATATGCTGCAGTGAGCTCCAGCCAGTTCAGTGATTCTGGGGGGTGGTAGTATCTGTCATAGGTTAGAACAACCCTGAAGTTATTTTAATTTATGCCAGGGGCTGAACTGGACACCACAGCGTGTTTGAAGGTCAGGGAATTTTTTGAGGATTAAAGCCACATCTACTGAGGTTTAGCAAGGATTGCAGCTCTGACAGACCCAGCAACTGGGAAGAATTATATATATAATATATATATATACAGTATTATAATAATATATATAATAATAATAATATACAGTATTATTATATATATATATATATATATATATATATATATATATATATATTATAATACTGTACCAGTAGTGGAAGATTAAAATTATGTTTTAGACCAGTACTTGCTCTCTGCACACACATTGTGCTAAATACAAGAGGACAAAAAGTCAGTAAAACCCACACAACCCCCAATAAAGTGCTAATATATGGAGAATTTATGCTCTTTTCATGACTTCTGCAGATAAATGTTTCATAGTTTCTTAAATAAAAAGCCATTGTGCATTCCTCACTCCTGTTTCAGAGAACATGCCTGCCTCAGCAGGTTCATTTTCATAGCCTTTAATGTTGTATCCATGCCAATATATCATAATGGAATTAGGATTTGATGTTTTCCCTTGTTTCAGCTAGTAATTCAGATGGCTACTTTCTCCGAGATGAACAGTAGCTCAATTGAAAGAGACAAAGTTCACTATCCCCTCCTCTTCTGTACATATTTACATCCTCAACCCCTTACTGTTGGTATGCTGAATATAGATTCTGGAATCCATCAGTGAGTTGCAAGGAAGTATTCTTGTGTATGTACTTTCGGTTATCTGCAAAATACCATGTTCCATGTCACTTCAAACATGAACAGTTTTGTAAAAGCCAGCTTTATTTAGCATTTGAGACTAACATCTGCTATAGAGATCCACAGTATTGTTTAAAAGAAACTGAATTTTTTTATAACAGAATCATAGACATGTAGGACTGAAAAGGACCTAAGTAGGTCATTTAGTCCATGGCTAATTGGAGAAGAGAGATTAATTTGGGAATGTAAAATCAGCTCTACTTCCAGAGAAGATTAGACTCTCTATGAGATGGTCAGTACGGGTTGGTAGATGTGCCTGTTGTTTATGCACCAGTTTCTAAGAATGGAAATGGTACCAATTCTCAAGGCAAAGACAGCATTTGAAGTATACATAGTACAGTATGTGTTTATAGAATTCAGGCCAGAAAAGACTGTTCAGTCACCTCGTCTAACCTTTTGGGATTGCAGCCATTAAATTTTGACTACCTATCCCATATTGAGTGTCCGCAGTAGGTAAAGGATGGGAGAAGGAAGGCTCCTGGAAACTTAAAGTGGTGGCCAAAAATAATAAACTTTATTAGTCTCCCTCTTTGGGATGCAAAGGGTTAACAGTTTTGCGGCTGGCTGAGCTAGACCCGGCAGTCAGCTTCACAGATAACAAGATAACCCCAGGTGATTACCCACAGTTTAACATACAGTGAGTCACACAGGAATAAAGCTTTCAGAATAAAAAGGCAGAATCCTATACATAAAACAATAAGTGTAACAATAATCCCCAAACCTACACCAATTGTAACAATAATCCCCAAACCTACACCAATTGTAATACCTTGGGTTAAAACTGAGGTAGAAGAGTTATTCACATTCAACTATATAAATTTAAAGGGAAACAATCATGAGAAGTAAACGTGGGGGATACTCGGGGTCACATATGTACCAAACCTATCAGGCAGGTGATTAGCAACAGCATGACGTCTTAAGGTGGAGGTTGAAATCGACTCGGGCCGGCACTCTTGGGGGGACTTCTATTGCAGGGTGATCAGGTCTAGCAGTTAACTCGAGGAGACTCCTACCCTGCTCCATGCGGCATGGTAGCTTTTATGGCCTAGGCCTCTGCTTCCTGCCGAGGGCTGTGATTGGCCAGATTTCGCTGCAGTAGGAGTGGGGGGCGAAAGGCTGCCCGGTTCCTCCTGTCCTTATTTGGCCAAAGGAATTTTCACCAGCTCTCTAGGTTCCGGGTCAGAGCCCTCTACACCCCTGGAGGGGAGGGGGGGGGGGGCAAAGCAGCCATGATTGACTTGCCTTCCAGATGCCGTGACATGGGCTAGGGGGATGACCCACCCCTTTGGGAGCTGGCTGAGAGTGAATCAGGGTCCGAATAAAGCATGTTGATGGTCACAAGCCTCGCAGCCATGAGTTCTCTACGTGACCTGGTGAAACAGTTTGTTTATGTGACCTGGGGGAAGTATCTGGTCTATGTGACCTAGGGGAAGTATCTGGTCTACGTGACCTAGGGGAAGTATCTGGTAAACAATCTCTATGACTTTATATCACAAGGGAGGTGGCGGCCACTTTATGGGGTGCTCATAACAGCACCTTAACATTGAGCTCAGTAACTTTACTTTCACTGAACATTTCAGTCTTCAGGAAACTTTACTGCAGAGAACAGGAAGGTGTGAGACAGAGTCCAGGAGGAGAACAGGAAAATCCAAGGTTCCACTAGTGCCCAAGACCCCTGGAATGCTGGGGAAATTGATTTAGGTGAGATTTGTCCATAAGATCATTCTAGATGACTTCTGTCCCAGACTGCAGAGGAAAATACCCTAGTCCGACTGACTGCAAAGGGATTTGAAGCAAGTGCTTAAATATTGTCCTGAAAGAGGGATGCTTTTGGGAATTGGGGCCTAAATGAGTCTCCCTGTGAATGTAGGTAGGCAAAATAGCTGTCTTACTAGTAATGACACCCATTTGTTCCAAATTTTAATTGATGTTTTTATGCTGTGCTCAAAAGTTTTTTAATATGTAATTTGTAAAATGCATTTTTAAATAACAGCCCTTTTTAACAAAAAATATTTTTCATAGTCAAGAAGTTGTCACTAAAAATTAATTTAAAAATATTTCTTTATCTATTAGCAGTAAAATCTTAAAACTCTGTCCTTTTCACTTAGTGTTTAATTTTTGCATTTTGATGGTTCAAACTCAGTGAGATGTGAAACAGAACATTCCGTTTATGTAGTTAGTTTCTCTATTTTGTGTTCATGAAATGTTTAAATCAAAACGAACTGTTCGGCTCTATGTCCCCAACTCCCAAAAAAGGCAACTGGACACCACATGGAGACACTTTTACAAAACAACGTTCAGAATGGGATTGGAAATAAATTCCTCTTGGCTTCCATTCCACACTTGATTCCTTCTAGGACCTTGCACAAGGCACTTAATATTTTTTCTCTTTCTCACCTGAGGAGGATATTTAACCTACTTTTACGGGGCAGTTGTGAGAATTGATCATTAAAATGTATTGAATATTAAAACAAATTGAGCGCTTTGAAGGCTTACTACAAAGTACAGTATAATTGCTACATTTTAATTGACTTATACAAAATAATTGCATGGTTTAAGAAATTCTTTTGGTACACATCTTTTCCCTTTCTGTGCACTTCTGTTTTTTTCTTTACTCTAAGTGCAGCTGTGAACCCCTAGTTTGTATCTGAACTTTCGATTCAGAGGGATGTTTTTCTGTCTTTGTGTTCAAGACTTCGTAATCAAATTTTCCAAGACAACAACCAGTCTGCTATGATGGCTCTGCTGACATCATCCTAGGGAATGATAAATAGTGCATCTACCCTCAACATTTAATTAAATTATAAACCTTGATTCTCCTACCTTGACTAGAAATAGTGAAATATCAATGTGTAGCAGTTAAGTTTAGTGGACTGTTGCTAATTCACCTATCCCATAATAGCATGCCTGCAATCCACAGTAAAGGTGAATTTCCAGTTACATGCTTCACGGAAAGAGTAGTGGTCGCTAAGTGCTGCTGTGGCCAGTGGTGGGAAGTTGACTGTGCTCTTTGAAGTACAGCTGAGGACTGCAATATCATTCCCTTGAGCCTGCCCATGCTGCGACATTGGCTAAGTCCAGAGGCAGGCTCCTTATATTAATTCCTCTTCCTGACTATTTTCTCTTGTTGGCCTTAAGGTATGCATGAACAAGCTGTGTTCCCTGCTGTCTACTTGGCTCTGCTTGCTGACTCAATGTTGAACAAGAATCTCATGATCACCTTGATGTGTGAAGGCGAGGAGACCTTTGATAAGGTCCTTGGCCACCACCTATTCCCTGCAGCCCAAGCCTGCCTTGAAAGGGCAGTGAGCATTAAATCTTGTCATTAGCTGTGTACTTGATGGGGGGTAGATGGACTGACCTGGGAGCTGTTTTTTTTCCCCCCCCGATGTCACTCACACTGGTGGTTCTACTGAATTGTCAGTGATATACTTGCAACCTTAAAGGGATCCTTTGAGAGAGTACACCTCAACTGAGACTTTATTTCTGATACGGGATAATAAAAGATTGTTTTTTTAAACTCCTCATGTTCAATATGGTGTGGGCTACTGTTTGTCCAAAGCCACATATTGAACAGCCATTTGTGGTTTATATTGTAGTAGATTAGTGTTATGTAATTTGTAAGGAGAGTTGACTTAAAATGGAACACTTGATCAGAGTCCCTGGTGAATTTGGGGGATGTTCAGATCTGAATTGCAGGTCAGGCCCACCTCTAATGAAGTAGATCTCTCTTGATAGGATGACTTTATTCACCATAACTGTGTATGTAAAGAAGGGAGTGACAGTTAAGACTGAGCATTAATTGGCTGCGTGCTTAATAATAATAAAAATGGTAACTTTCGCAGTCTGTCAAATAATTCTGTTTAATCTCGGAAGGATTGGCAGAACTGTGGACTGTCATGCCTAGTGAGCAAGGGACAAGAGTGTTCCGGAGGCAGAGAAGAATAAGTAGAGAAATAAGTAACCTCTGTGCTGTATGTGATGGTTGGCAGACAGAATCTCCTATTGTTCCTTCTGAGAGAACATTTGACATAATTTTGTCTGCCTGGTGATTCTTTCAGCTTCTGCCTCCATTCACTGAATTTCTGTTACCGTTCAGGCTTGTTTAGGATGTTGCAACAAAAAGCCTTCATACTGTTCCCAAAAAATCAAATTAGTACATTTTAAAATCTGCATTAATCATGGATAAGTATAGAGTAAGAATATACACCTTTAAAAAGATAAAACAATTTGAGTGCCCCGGACAGTGGGAAGGCATTCAGTTTGATTGTCATGTTAGAATGAGCAATTCAAATGCAGTTAACCTCCCTTGCATTCACTTTCAAATTTTTTAGACCAAAATTATTTGATAACCTTCATGTTGTAATCTGCTGCTGAGGAAATGCAAATTGGCTCCCAGCAAGAAATGTTTCTGAATTTACCTGCACAATCAGTGGCAATTCCATTCCTTAAATATCTCCCCATTGTCAGAGGAAGATGTGATGCGGGCACATGAGCCTGCTTTTATGATCAGTCTCAGAAGGAGTCTTTAAGTGGAACGCCAGATCATCACGCTAAAGGGAAATCTTATTTCCTTTCTGAACATTAAACTTTTTATGTCACAGAAAAATCGTTTTGGCCAGAGATGCTCTCTGTACCATGAAAGGGTGATTACCAGTCCCTGTCTGTGCCATGCAATATATATTGTAACTAAAATGCCTATGTCTTACTACCCAGAGCAAAATGTATGGATGGATGGATTTTTCTTCCTCCAGGAAACATTCATTTGTTCTTACTTCACAGTTTATATGAAATATTCATAGTTAGATATGCTGTATTTAATTTTTTGAACCAGTCTCCTTCCTGCTCAAGGTAGTCAATTGCAGTGTTGGAGGTAATGGACAATCTGAGCATGCTCCATTTCATTCAGTCATGGAGGAAAAAGGGATGCATCTCTGGAAATTTGGATCCTGCATCTTTAAACCTTTTATTGAAAGAGGAGGAGGATTCCATATGTTCTGTAAATCTGCTGCTGCTGTTTAATTTTTCTAGTGTGGGAATGCATAGGGGCCCACCAGGTCTGGGTCGCATTGTGCTATATGCAATACAAGTACAGTAGAACTACACAATTACAAACACCAGAGTTACAAGTTGACAGTTTAGCCACATACCACATTTGGTGCCAGAAATACAGAGTCAGGCAGCCACAGAAAAAAGAAAAAAACCCAAAAAACAAACGAACCAAAAAACCCCACAAATACAGTACAGTACTGTGTTAAACGTAAACTACTAAAAAAAGGGGAGGATGGAGCAGCATTTTTCTGTAATGTTTCAAAACTATTGTGTTATTGTTCAGTTTTGAAACAGCCATCATAACGTTTTGCTCAGCGTTACGAACAACCTCCATTCCTGAGAAGTTCGCAGCTCTGAGGTTCTGTTGTATAGGAAGTATCAGTCCCTGCCCCAAAGACCAACGTTAGAACTGTAATAGTGTTTTAATGATGCCTCATTTTAAGTAGACTTTAAAGAAAGTATTTTGATGGCTAACGTAGATTTTTGTTTAAGCTTCCCTCCCTCTCCACCTCCCCAGTTTTTATCAATTTAAATTTTCAGAGTTGTAGGAAATGATGAGGAATGGGTCAGAATGGAAAAGGTACGACAATTGAAAGTAAATACTGAAATTCAAAAAGGTAAAGCCATTATAAGCATTTAAAGACAAATTGTTAACATCATATATCAGAATATACAAAGAAAATATCCTTGGATCAAATTCTATTAGGTTCTCAAGCAACATTTTTCTTACTTTGCCTGCCTGTAAATTTCAGTTGTTGATGGAAATATTTTTCATTACTTTGTTTGTGTGCAGTAAAATTGAAGTTTACAGACTTTTTACCAATAACAATTAAATTCTTCTGAGCCTAATTTTAAGCTACCCTCAAAGCTGTAATTAAGGGGCGGGGAATCCAGTCATATCCGTTTAATGAAATAGCAGCTGTTTCAGGCTGAATGGGAATTCTGATGGAGCTATGACTACAGCTATGTGCTAAAGTAGTTGTCTTTAGTGGAGTAATTTTGGAGCAGAATGTGTTTGATCTTGCTCTGGGTTGGCATTTGCAACTGAAATTACTTACTGCAAATGAAGATTGATTAAAACTTTCTAGAAGTCTTTGAAGAGACACAGGAAAGGTATAACCTATGCACACAGTAATCCTATTCTTGCATTGGCTGTAGAGAAAATCTGAAATCAGCTTTTGCAAAAATACTTTCACAGTAATATCAATTCCATTAGAAGAAATACATTTTGTAATGAGTGTGCTATTTCAGAACCAGTATATTATGGTCTCTTGGGGGCAAATAAATTGAAGTCCATTTCTGTATGTCTGAATGAATGCTGGTGACATCATAGCAGAATTTTCAGAAGTCTTCTCAATTCATGGCTACCATTGCACACTCAGCAGCTGACCTCCCGGTAATCTGCTGCATACAGTGTGTCTCCTCATCGGTCATTCCCTCCTATGATGACCTATCAACAATCCTTCCATTACAACTTTCTTGAGCTTATTTCCTGATGTGACCGAAGAGTATATAAATTTGAGCCTTTTGATTTCCAAGAGCAGAGGCAGCTTCTCTCCAATAATATTTCTAATGTAAGCATCCATTGTCTTTTTCTGTCCAGGAAATACACAGGAGTCTTCACCAGCACCAAATCTCAAATCAGTTTTCTTACAGCATTACTTTCCCAGGGTTCACATGCATAAAAACAAACTAAGCTTTTCACCAGTCAAACTGTGGGACGTTTTGAGATGCCACAATTTTCCCATACTTCAATAAGGAAGGCCATTTCTGAGTGAGCCATCCCTCATCAGCTCCTGATTTCTTCAACAGCATCCATGGTTAGATACATAGGATCCCGGATCATTAATCTATTGCCTGTACAGTTTGACTGTTAATTGTGATATCCGCTTGCATCTTGTCGTTTTATCATGTCAGTTGCCAGAGGTGTAGCTGTGTTAGTCTGTATACAGCAAAACCAACGAGAGTCCTGTGGCACCTTAAAGACTAACAAATTTCTTCAGGCATAAGCGTTCGTGGGCTCCAACCCATTCGTCAGATGCAGTGGGTTGGAGCCCCGAAAGCTTATGCCTGAAGAAATTTGTTTGTCTTTAAGGTGCCACAGGACTCTCGTTGGTTTTTATCACGTCAGTGTACATGCATTTTGTTGTTCCACATTCAGGAATAGTCCCTATTCCTTATTAACAATTTTTAGACTCCATTGTTAGTGTCATTCCATTGATGGTTGCAGCAAAAACTGTCCTGTTATCAGTATGTCAGTTAAGAAGCGTCCAAGAATGGAAATCCTAGCTTCTTCTGCTTTATTAGCACCTTTCAGGGCTTGGCTCAATAAATTCTATGTACATGTTGAAAACGTATGGCTATAGAATGTATTCTTGTCTCATACCCTGCCCAATGGAAAACCACTCACTGTTCCCAGCTGCTGTTTGCACCATGATCTGTTGTTGACAGTAGAAACTAACAATTTAGTTTAGTGAGATGCTTTGGAGTCCTAATGTGTGCCTGTATCCTCCAGAGACAGTCATGCCAGAAGGTATCAAATGCTTCGGAGATGACCCACATAAACAGTGGGTGATTATACTCTACCCCTTTCAATGATATGACAGATATTTTGCAGTTTGATCACGTGTGCCTTGTCCCGCTCTGAAACCAGCTTGTTTTGTAGTTCTGTCTCTATCACTGGCTTCGTGCAATCCTGAATTTATGTACAGCAGCACTCTACTTACGTCAAATGATAGAAGGGAGATGGAACGATAATTACTGCATTCGGTTTCATTAGAGCAGAAAGATTCCCTTCATCTGTTTGTGGCCAATTTTTAGTCATACATGTATTGTTGCACATTTTCCACATGAGATCAATATTGCAGTTGCCAGTTACCTCTAACAATTGTGCTGGTATGTTATCTACCCCCGGTGATTTCTCAGGCTTCATTTTCATAACACCACAGACCACTTCATCTTACAGGATTAATGCTGGCCTCCTCCTTTCTTCTATCATTTTGTTTTGCAACAATGACAGGATAAATATTACATGGAAGTTGAAGAATTAGAATGACTGACTTCATTGTCGAAATAGTCATGCCTGAGGTTAGCATTTCTGAATTGATTGAGCACTGGAACTGGTAGTTTGGGCTGGCTATTGAGGTAGATTTTTTGTTGTTGTTGCACACACAGAGAGAAAATAATTGAAACTAATAATTGAAGCAGAATTTTCTCATCTGTCATAAATGCCATGCTTCTGTCTTCAGATGCTCGAATAGATGAGATATCTTTGGAACATGGTGTTGTCAGATTGTCTTAATTTTATTGTGGATCAGCTTTAATTTATTGCATTTTTCCATAGCATCTTAAACTTGGAGATTCTGAATATAACATAGATGAGACTGCCTCATTGCAATTCAGTGAGCTCAGAATTGAACAGAACCAAGAGGAGGCAATGGCTTTATCTACAATTAATGGTGTGTGCTATTCATCCTAAAATTTCAAAGCTTTGTACGCAAGCCGTAAGTATTATCCCCATATTAAGGCTAGGGAAACGGAGGCACAAACATGTAATCTTGAGCAAATCACTGTCATAAGTCAGCATTGGAACTAGAACTCAGGTCTTCTGACCCCCAGTTCTGTGCTCTGACTTCTAGTTCACACTGAAATTTATGTTCTAATTGCACTTGAAAAATGATAGTCCTGAATAGCCATCTTGTGACTGTACCTTTCCATTCAACTAACCTGATAGCGTGATCCCAGCCAGGACTTAGTTTTTTTTTTTTTTTTTTAATGATTTTGATTTTACATATCCTTTCTATTTTCCTTCATAGATTCATTTGATTTATAGCCCATTGTGTCTGTTGGTTTTCTTCAGGGCTGTTTGTTGTATCTTTTCATTCGTTTCTCCAAAATGCTAAAATTCTGTGTTGCTTATATTCAATGCAGACCATACAGTTGACCTAGCAGTTAGTACATTGCTTACGGAAATTTCTTTAAGCCATATAGTTCTCTCCATTTGGTCTCACAAAAACAGAGGCCTTCCTGCAGATGCAGTTTCATCAAACTATGAAGTTCTGAAGTGGATGAGCAAGCAGTTTTGGATCAGTTCTGCTTGTCTTTGGTTACACATGGTAGAGAACTACTGTAAAGCTAATTATAGTTAATCTAAATTGAGAAAAAAGAGCCCAAAATAAACAGTCTCAAATGAAGGATTTTTGCCAAAACATGTTCCAAATCCTCTGACATCAATAGTGGTACTGTTGACCTGAGACCCTTATCTCATGAGAATGATTTCTCAGCCAATACAGTAGATTTCATAGCTCAAGCAATTTCATATAATGCAGATAATACTGATTTGTGAACTTTGGAGTAGTCCTTATTTTAATTCACAGCCAAGCTTTTTCATGCTATAGGGATGTAAAGCAGTTTTTCTTTTCTTCAGCTTGGTGAAATTCTCTCCTATCCTTATAGTTATATTATTCTTAACAATCCCATCTTGGGTTTGAAAGATTAATACCCAGCAGTTTAAGAAATAGAACCTCGTTCAGTGTTTAGACCTGCATGCTTTGTGCAAAGGCCTCTCTACTCTGTTTGGGGTCTTTCAAGTATAATCCATAATGCATGTTCTTTATGGTCTCTGATGTTGGTTTCAATAATACATGTCAAAGTATGACAGTGTCAAGATTCTTTTCTGAACAATTTGGATGAATTACAGATGCCTTTTGAAATGATCGCATAATTTGAGTATTTGACATTTTCAGGTTTGTCCCTTCAGCGTATCTGCAAATTAATTGAGAATGTAATTAAGCATGTAGCAGAGTTGTAATAAATTGTTTAAAATCCCTCTCCATAGTTCAGGCCACAGAATTGACCTATCTTTTTCAGAGCCTGATCCTTTCTTAGGATAGTAACCCCAGTCATCTTCTGATGCCAGTGAAATTTAGAGTTCCTAATCACTCTCCTAGATTAGGCCCAGATATGGTTTTTAATCTAAGGAGACATTCTCTGTGTTGCCAGTTCTCAGCGTTCAAACATCATGAGTCAGACACTGAAAATCATAAGTATCTGAATCATGAGACTGGAAAAAACCAACACTGTGACTTCCTTTTATTTGCCTTCTGGGTTTTGAGCTTTTAGGGTACACATTTACTAGCATTTCTTTGCAACCACAGAGTCTAGAAACTCACTTTTTTTTTTTAAATGGAAGCTCAGATTGTTCTGTAGACACATGACTCCTGGAGCTGGTATTGTAAGAAAATACCCTGAGACTCATGATAAAATTAGGAGAATTGGCACCTTTGCAATATCCCCTAATTTCTGACGTAGTAGCAGGGACTGGCTGACTCGTGGTCAGTATGCTCTGTTATCACCACAAGCTGGTCTTCCCCACAAATTTGTGATAAAATAGGAGACTTTAACATTCCAAGGTAGACACATCCCATAATAAAAATATTCTGCAAAATGCTGGGAAAGAACCAGGGAATGTTAAACCTGCAAATATCCTTAAACTTGTTTCCAGGTTTAATAAATAATCTAGAGTCAGTATGTAAAATGTCTCCTCTGCTTCTTATTGTTTCTTTTGTAGTCTGTGTAACAGGGTGGTTGCCCCGCCCAGGCTCTGAAGGGGTTAAAAAGGGCCAGGGACCAGCAGCCAATAGGAGACTGCTGCAGAGGGAGCCAATCAGGTGCCAGGTTCCCAGCATAAAAGGGAGCAGAAAGAGACTAGGAGAAGCCCAGTCAGTCTGGGTTAGGACAGCAGGGAGGAGAGGTATCTCCCTGGCTGGCTGGTTGGCTGTGGGAGCCAGCACTGTGGACAGCTTACTGTGGTTGCACTGGGAGCTGACCAGGAGCCAAGAGGTCCTGGGGGAGCAGACAGCAGCAGAGGTCCAGAGTATGGTCCAGAGGCAAATGGCTGGTGTGGGGCAGGCAGCTGTAGAGGAGCTGTTGGGCTACAGCAGGACCAGGTGGCGGAGTGAGCTGAGGTGAGGGTCTGCGCACAAAACTTAGGGGCTGTGGGAAAAGCAGCCCAGGGAGGTAGACTGTGGCAAGGACTGGAGGGAGCCGGTACTGGTGCTGAGGTTGCAGCACATAGGGTCCCTGGGCTGGGGCCTGGAGAAGTGGGTGGGCCTGGGCACCTCCCCACTCCCCCAGAGTGCAAGGAGTAGTACTGAACTTGCTGGCCTGAGGACTTACAGAGAGGCCAGATACAATGAGTGGGACTTCCCCTGGAAGCAAGGCAGCAAGGACTAAGATACTCAGCTGGAGGGCCAAGTAGCCTGAGGGCCCACCTGGAGCTGGACGGGGGACCACTTGAGCCAATTCCTCAGTAACATCATTGCTGGGGGGTGCCTGTCCAGCAAGAGGCGTGTACCCCATCACAGTCTGGCAAAGTCACTGTCATCAGTTGTCACTCATGTTTAGCAGTTGGATCAGTATCTCTCTTAATACATAGGCTGACTCCACTGATTTCAGTGGAGTTGCACCTGCTTACGCCAGCCCCCTGAATTTGGCACACAGTCTGTTACAGAGCTGTCCCAGATGCTCCAGTTCAGTGCTTACCCATCTGATATTGCCTGAAACTCCAAGCAGTGGTAAAGTTACCTCTGTGGTGCTATCCTTCTGGCTTGTCTCAAGATGAGATTAAGGTTTTGCAGTTCTGTGGGGTTTGTTTGAAACACTCTCCTGTCTGCCTGATTAATGGGGTCGAATACCCAAGCTGAAGGAAGTAGTCTCTCATACATGATGCTCCGCGAGGGATTTAGCCTGAAGAACTCTTCAGGACCCATCTTCTTAGTCAAAGCCTATGTGTGGTGGTATCAAATGCCTCCCCACACCAGGATAGCTGTCAATAGCGCCAGAAACTTTGACTGGAAAAGTTAACTATAGAAAGTATAATAGGCACACCCCTAGTGTTTTAACTAAAATCCAGTCTGTTTCATTCTTGTAGAATAAACATAAAAGAAAGAACTAGAGAGATCATTCTCCTCTTGCTCTGCATTCCCATAAATCAGCTGAGACAAAGCATACTCAACCCTTTCTGTTAGTTAAATCCTCACTCTAGGAACTGGCATACTAAAACAGCATGTTCCAGCAGAAACGTGTTGGTGTGGGAGAGACTGATAACTTATCCTTTATTGTCCTCTTGAATGATACACTACATATGTGGCTGTGTTGTCCCTGGATTTTTAGAAGTTACTGCTTTCAAATCTAGGTTCATGGAAAAAACAGTATTTAGATGTAATCTCTGGCACTCCAAAAATTACTTGCTTGTGTAATAAGGGTGCTGGTTACAAGTTATTGTATCTTCTCCATAGTGTTCTAAGTGCATCTAAGAAAGATGGTCTGTTTTATAGTATGGGAGACACTTACAAGAATCATGTTCTTCTCAAACTCTTAGGAAAAGGCTGATGTAAGTGTGTAGAGGTACTACAAGAATATAGCTGTGAGGTACAGCCTGAGAAATCTCCGTGGGACAAATACTTTTGGTACACGGGTAGGGTGTTGCCAGCCTCAAACACTCAAACTACAAGAGTTGGTCCCCCAAAATCATGAGACTGGCTTAAAAACTGAGGGTTTTTTAAATGTTGGGTTTCTTTGTATTTGCTGTCTGGTTTTGGAGCCTTTAAGATGTACACAAATCATGTTTTCAAGCTTTTCTTTGCAACATGAGAGCTGAGATATTCATGTAGTCTTTTGTTTGCAGGAGGTCTGTGTCTCTCCTCCCTTCTCCCCCCCCACCCCCCCAAAGGCAAGGGTCACTGAGTGAGCCAGACATATTCCTCAGACATGCAGGCCTTCCCATCTGCATTAATACTGAGCCAGTTCAAATTCAACTACGGTAGTTTCCTCCACCATATCAGGGAAAGGGGATTCTCGGAGGTAGCAGCATTAATGCTTCTGCACATAATATACTACATGGGGTCTGGGAGCAATGCTGACTGCAGAACTTTGGTGGTGCTTACCTTGACATCAAGTAGACCACTTGAGATTGATGG
This sequence comes from Pelusios castaneus, assembly GCA_007922175.1. NCBI lineage: Eukaryota > Metazoa > Chordata > Testudines > Pelomedusidae > Pelusios > Pelusios castaneus. The sequence continues at coordinate 5,658,451 of ML685791.1, forward strand.
TTCTGAACACTTGGATCTCCTCAGCATTCTGTATGGTGAATAACCTGAAAAGATTGAAACTGTCTCATCTGTGAACATATGCATGTGCAATATTTTTACTGTCATTCAAAAGACAGAAAGAGACCCTCGAAATTCCAATAATTAGACCATCTCCTTGATTATGACTGAAATGTCTTTGCAAATATATTGTCAACAAGGTTGGGGAAAGGCTTCTTTGAAATTGGAACCCTCCTGACTATCGTTGAATTGATGAAACCTCAGATTTGGGAAATACTGTATTCTCTATTATCTTCATTTAAATCATCAGTTTCTGAAATCTCACTAGACTTGATAAAATCAGGAAGTTTTACTGGTATAAGATAAACTGTAAATGTATACTGCCATAGTTATACCGATATAACTCCCTGTGTGGATACTTACTCTGGAATCCAAGTGCTTTTCTCCAGTTTAGCTTACGTTCCTCTGGAGTTTACTTTTATTCTGTAATAAGAGTTGTTCACACTGGGGAATGATACCAGTATAACTAGAGTGGCTTAGCTATACACCTGTATAATTATACTGATATACCTGGAAAAATCTCCTATGTTGTCAGGCCTTAAGAAAAGTGTTGATATTGTGAACACTTCAGTGCATGCCTAATTTCACTGATGCGAATGGCCCTATTTAAATAAATAGTTGTATGTGCTTTCCAGTGTTTGCAGGATTGAGGACACATACTTTTTTTGTTAAAAAGTTGGATGTGTTAGTTGTGCTAGTCTTAGATCCGTTAGTTATTGCTACAAAGTCTATGCTAGAAATTCAATGGATACCTTTTTGCCATTAACGGTTTAAAATCTCCTTAAACATAGAGGATTTTCTGATGTTTGCAACCCAGTTTCCATGGGTTTATTCAACTTGCATTCTCTAATTATAAAAATAAATAGCGTGAAGTCTGAGGATTGTTTTTTTAGTGAATGGTCACTGCAGTCTGATTAGTCAACTTCCTTCTATTTACTTGGGAAGCTCAGTTTAAAATATCTTGAAGAGAATATTAGCATGGTGTTAATGTGACTGCAAATTTTAACCAGCATAGGCTACTTCAAATTATAAAAGTGTAGGAAGAATTTGATGTACACCATGTCCTTCTATAAGCTGTCTTGTGTCAGCTGTCTCCTGTATTACAACTGACTGCCTAACTGCAATGCTCTAGCTGTTATGTTAATATTTTGCTGTATAGTGTCTGTCTGCTTTGGGGAGGATTAAAGAAAAAAAAATCAGTGGTAATGTTTCTAAGATCACCTCCAACAACTCTTGGGTGTGGTAGATTGGCGACTGTTAAAATGAGGATTGTTTAAAAAGGCACGCTGCCAATTGGAATCAGCAACAAGCTGCCAATAGATATCTTTTGTTGTCCACATTTTAGGAAATAACGTTTTGAGAATTTTGTGTGTCTGTGTCTCTGTTTAAAAAAAACAAACACCTTCAACCCCCTGAAATAAGAATGGGAGAGGATTTAGTTTCCTTAATCTTTAAAATACTATGCAGACCGTTGCTCCTTTTTGATCTGAGCGGCAAGTCAAAATATTTCCAAGGAATATACAATATCCTGCTTCTCCAAGTGCAGGAGAAACCAAGAACAACAGGAGCAGTTTCTCAGTTTATAGGTGTAAGCTTCTTTCAGAAAACACTGCTGACCCAGAACCTCTCTTCAGGCTTCTCTGAGTCATTCTGTGCTTGCAGGTTGCTGCTTGGCTTTCTTACTGCATCGCTATAGTTACCTACATCCTTCAAGCTTCCACTCAGGACATGCCACTCGATCCATTGTCTACAGCCAAGCCCTAAGATATAACTGCATTTGCTCTGATCCCTCAGACACCTTTAGAATCTCTATCAAGCATTCTTAAAACCACAATACCCATCTGGGGAAGTAAGGAAACAGATTGACAGAGCCAGATGGGTACCCAGAAGTCGTCTACTACAGGAGAAGCCCAAGAAAGAAAACAGACTGCTACTCGGCATCACCTACAACCGCCAAGTCAAACTTATAGCACACCATCACGGACCTACAGCCTATTCTACAAGAACCCTCACTTTCTCAAACTTTTGGGTGGCAGATCTCTCCTTGCTTACAGACAGCCCCCCAACCTTAAGCAGATACTCACCAGCAACTACAAGCCTAACAACAGAAACGTTAAAGCAGGCACATATCCCTCCAACAGATCATCCTGCCAACTTTGCCCACATATCTGCACAAAAGACACCATCACAGGACCTAATCAAGCCAGCTACTCCATCAGGGTCTTATTCTCCTTCTCATCCCCCAATATGATTTATGCCATCATGTGCCAGAAATACCCCTCTGCCTTATACATTGGACAAATAGGACAATCTCTGGACAAAAGAATAAATGGACACAAATCTGACATCAGAAATAATGACATTCAAAAACCAATAGGTGAACACTTCAATCTACCTGCTCACTCCATTAATCATCTGTTAATAGTCGTACTTAGGCAAATGGATAACAAATCAAAGCTTCAAAGAGAAACTGCGGAATTGGAATTCATATGCAGATTTGACATCGTGGATTTAGGGTTAAATAGGGACTATGTTTTTTTTCCCCCCCATTACAACAGGTAATTTTGCTTTCCTTTTTCTCTCACCTCCTTCTAATATGCTGTTCTCCACTGTTTGAATCTAAACTACTACATTGATTTGCTGTAATAGTCTGATCTGATTCTATGACATACACTTTCCTGCATATATTTTCCTCCCATTTAGCTGTACTTTTCCATCTTCAAGAGTCTAAGTGGGATTTTCTCCCATGAAAGCTCATGCAATAAATACATTTGTTAGTCTTTAAAAATGCCAATAGCCTCCTTGTTCATTTTGCTGAATTAGACTAAAGTGCTACCCCTTGGGAACTTATTGTGCCTGACTCTGATTTTTGTCTGCCTCTCTGCTCCCCAGCTAGTCTTTTTCTGTGCCTGTAGACACAAATGCGCCTGGTCAGAGCAACGTCCAGTGGAACCCTCCTCCCCAATACTGCAAATTGCTGGACAGATTCTATAATGCTTTGTTTTAGGTGTGGCCCCTTTGATGTCTCTTACAATTATAAATGAAGGAATGGTACATTCACACATCAGTTTCAATGAGGTTTAACTCAATTCATAATATGGACATTCATATTCAACGTGTGTGTGTGTGTGTGTGTGTGTGTGTGTGTGTGTGTGTGTGTGTG
>ML685791.1:5666244-5678482 GCA_007922175.1 Pelusios castaneus
CTTTAAAAGTGCCACAAGACTCTGTTGTCTTGCTGAAAGATGTAATTCTTGGGTCATGGACATAAATGATTTTTTTTCAACTGATTTTTTTCCAACTGGGTTCCAAGAAAAGTTTGAAAACCGCTGCTCTAAAATGACCCCCAACCTGGCCTGATAGTTGATTTGATTTGTCATTGTGGGAGGGCTGTGATACTGAGGAAAATTAAATGACTAACCAGCTATGCCATTTAATAATGCTGAAGGCTATCCGGCTTTTGAGTTAAGAACAAAACAAAGCTACAGAAAATTGCAGTTCTTTCTGCTCCGTCACTGACATTGTTTAATCTAAATCTAATAACTGAACCCTGACATCTGAGGTGTTCAGGATTCTGCTAGGATTTCTTAGTGCTAACTCTGTGGCTTATTTTCAAAACAAATTGTATTTGTCTTCAGTAATTATAGCCGTGGGGAAAAGATGTGTGAAATTTTCTGGACTGATTCTGTTCTGTGGGTTTTAATCAGTTGCTTTCATCAGGAGAAATTGATTTTGAAGTAATTTCTTTGCTCATTCTCTGTGTTTTGCTCTCCCTGTGTTGGCTTTATCTCTTACACAGAGACGTACACAGCTCCATCAATCAGTGCCCAGTCCCATGTGCTAGAGTAGTTTCTAGGAAAACCCTTTGGGCCACACTTGGGATTCTACTCAAGCCTTGCCATATACCAGTATTTTCAATTTTGATTTTTTGCAGCTATGTGGTTCCATAAAGGAGTTTGGTTGTTTCTTACATATATCTTGAATGAAGGATGGAGGTTACATTCACTAGCTTCAGTGAGGTTTTGTTGAACCTGTCCCCAACGCATAACTATTTTCTTCCACAAATAATGTGTTGTTTCATCTAAACAGCCATTGCATTCAGTTCTGAATGGGGAGGTATAACTTCGGTTCTGTGGTTATTTGATGTACTGATTAGGATCACTTCCTGTGCCAAAGTTCATACGGATTGAGAAGCGATTTGCAATCAAAGATATAAAGTGAATACTGAGAGATGCACAACATACCAGGCTAGACCTCCTGCTAGAAAGTGAACTTGCTTCTCGATTCCTAACAGGTGTGAAATCATTTATTTATTGCAACAAGCTGGGTAGCAGATTTGAGAGAATCCATTAACTCCAGCTCATTGGACAAGGCCAGAGAGACGTATCAAGTAGCTCCAGTCTGTTCTGAATATGCTGCATGGTGAAAAAGTGTAACATTAAAAAATTACTGTTTTGAAAATAGGTGTCTGACCTTTTGTTGAACTATGTCAGTTGGTTGAAATGGAATGTTTATCCCACTCACGGAGAGCAGTTTTGCTTCCTAGGCTGAAATAAGGGAACACAAGCTACCGTTCCATTTATAGGAGAGAAAGGATTGTCCAATGATTAGTAGTCTGGTTCTTGGAAGATGTGGATTCGGTTTCCTGGTACTCCATAAGCTTCCTGTGTGCCCTTGAGCTAGTCACTTAATCTGTGTCCTAGTTCTCTATCTGTAAAATGAGGGTAATAGTTCTTCCCTACCTCCTCAGGTAGTATGAGGGTTAAACACTGTTAGGTGCTCAGATATCACAGTTATGGGGGCCATATAATTACCTTAGATAGATCTGCTTTAGGAAATCAAACATATCCCTCGCTTCCATATAAGTTCCATTTAAAAAAAAAAAAAAAACTTTTGGAAAGTTCATTACTGTGTTGATAAATACTAGATTCAAAATCTATTGTGTACTAGAATAAGATGCTGTTTTAATAATAATACTTGGGAATCCCGCTATTGAAAATAACATAATGGAAAGAATTACAATGTAAATTCTAATACTATTTAATTTTTAGGAGCTTCAGAAGCTAGAGAATTACGACGACCATGCAGGCCCAGCAGGGTAAGGTTTGTCACAGTGCAGCTGACTTGCAAAGAACCCAAGGTGGGGGGTGTTGTCCAGATGTTTTAGAGCTCCTCTATAGTGCTTCTCTGAGGCTGTGTACACACGATCAGATTAAAGTGCAACATGGCAATCGCGGTATTAAAAACATGTGACCTTTATTGCGGGAGAGCGCGTACACACGTCGCTCCTTACAACGCAACAGCATTCTTTGCAATATCGCGGTGTAGCGCAATGAATTCTGGGCACCTATCCCACAGTTCAATTTTCCCTCAATCGGCGCTTGGAATCCTGGGATGAAGGAAAAGAACGCAAAGCGCCATGGGTAAACTCTCATTTTCCCGTGGTGCACTGTGTTCCCCTTGCGTCTCCCTCGTTGCCAATAGCAACTCATGCCTATTTTCAACAGTGCAGTGACGCACTACTTGCGAGCAATCACAACTGCAACAGCATGGATCCTGCTGTAATCTCCACTGTCGCCTTCAGCATTCTAAATACATCTCGGCTGGTTGCTCAGTACCCAATGAGCTCCGAATCAGACGAGGACGCCGAGGAGCAGGGGCTGATCGATGCCCTGCAGAACAACAGCACCGCATTGCTCAGCTCCTTCACCGATCATCCGCACACGGTGCAACGCCATTTCTGGTTGCGAGAGACGAGCACCGAGTGGTGGGATTGCATTGTTATGCAGTTGTGGGATGACGAGCAGTGGGTACAGAACTTTCGAATGTGTAAAGCAACCTTTCTGGAACTGTGTTCAGAATTGGCCCCTGCCCTGCAACGTAAAGACACCAACATGAGGTCAGCCCTAACCGTGGAGAAGCATGTTGCGATTGCCGTCTGGAAGATGGCGACTCCTGACTGCTACCGGTCGGTTGCAAACCAGTTTGGAGTCGGGAGGTCCACCGTCGGATTAGCCCTCTCACAAGTGTGCCGAGCCATCAATCGCTTTCTGATACGGAGGATGGTGACGTTGGGCAATGTTCGTGAGATTGTGGAGGGCTTTGCTGCCATGGGATTCCCTAACTGTGGGGGAGCCATAGATGGTGCACACATCCCGATTTTGGCTCCAGACCATCTCGCAACTGAGTACATAAACAGGAAGGGCTACTTCTCCATGGTGCTGCAAGGGGCGTTTTACGGACATCATTGCTGGGTGGTCGGGAAAGGTGCATGATGCCCGCATTTTCAGAAACACTGGACTGTACCGGAAGCTGCAAGGGGGTACCTTCTTCCCTGATCAAAAAATTACTGTGGGGGATGTGGAGATGCCCATAGTCATCCTTGGAGACCCGGCATACCCACTGATGCCATGGCTCATGAAGCTGTACACTGGGAACCTGGATCGCAGCAAGGAGTGGTTCAATTACTGATTGAGCCTCTGCAGAATGACTGTGGAGTGTGCCTTCGGCCGCTTGAAAGGGCGCTGGCGCTGTTTGTATGGGAGGCTGGACTTGGACAATGACAACATCCCTGCTGTAATTGTGGTGTGCTGTGTCCTTCATAACCTTTGTGAAAATAGGGGAGAAAAGTTTTCCCCGGGATGGGCTATGGAGGCACAGCACCTCGAGGAAGCATACGAACAGCAAGCCACTAGGAGTATTGGGTGGGCCCAACGAGGAGCTGCTCGCATAAGGGAGGCACTCAGGGAGCATTTCAATGATGCCCTCCCGTAGTTCACTTCAAGGACGGATCAAGTGCACCTTATGAGATTTTCACTGTGTACAAATAAAGCCACTCTTCAGATTTTCTGTTACTGTTTTTATTAAAAGATAAAAAGGGGGGGTAGTTGGGGGTTTTTGGAGGGGTTACAGGTGGGTGTAGCTGCGGGTCTCTAAAAAGTAGCTCTGTGAGGGACTGGATGTTGTAGTATACCAGGGGGACGGGTGGCCTTCAAATACATGCTTTGAAGGACTACGGGGTGTGGGAGACAGACATGGCTGAACTGTCTGGAGTGGAGCCCGTACATTAATCGCCTGGGTCTGCAGAGCAATCATGCTCTTGAGCAGTTCTGTTTGCTCCTTCATGACGCTTATCAGTTCGTCCCTGTGTTTCTGCCTCCTCTGTTGGGATTCCTCTCTCCAGGCTCGATTCTCCCTCGCGGATGCCTCTGTTGTTTTCAACAGCTCCTGAAACATATCCTCCCTGTTTCTTCGAGCACGCCGCCGATTGTTTCTCATGCGGTCAGCTGGGGTAGACACCGGCCTTGTGAAGGTCGAATCTAATAAAAAAAATAATAATAAAGCTATTGTTAACACATAGCTTAGATAACCAATGTAACCTTCCAGTAGCACATTCCACTGGAAGGTACAAGGCAGTCAACATCCTGTGCTTCGCTGAAGTGGACAAGGTACGTCCTAATAGAAAGCTTACTGGGGGCTAACATTCTGCACAGGGCACACTGATGGAACCCGATATCTCTCTCCTCAGAGTGCCCCTGCCAGCTAGAATACGTATCCTACATGCCACCGGATGCCAGCCGGGACCTTATGCTGCTGCCTTGTGTGCTGCCACGGTTCCCAGTGCTGTGCTTTGCAGCTGGCGAGGCCGAGTATCCTTATACGGGAGCGTAGACACATACGCTATCCCGTCTAACCTGAGTAGGAGGCTCTGGCGGTACATCGAGGAAACCTTTAGCGACCTAAACACAGATGATTTTTTGACAATCACTGCTTGGGTTGATGCACTTCTAATGAATGCATGGTAAAGAGCGTGCACAGCGGGGACCGAGACAGCAAGCACCCCCTGCCTGGACAATGATTTTTTAGCGGGCGCCATAGCTGCACGGAAGAGAAACTTACCTGAACCCCCCTCTGCCGCCTCAGAGGACACGCTGCAATTCATGTCTTGGGTGGACATCTCAGCGGGGGTGCAGAAGAGCTCCTGGCTACACGCTGTTGCGCTCTCCTCCAGGTCATCCTCCATCTCCTCCTCCTCATCGATCACATCCTCATCCTGCTTGGCTCTGGCATTCAGTGGAGGAGGGGGGGCCGATGTGTCCACAGGACTCTTTTTAGTGGTTGTGGGGTCCCCACTGAGGATGGCTTCGATCTCCTTATGGTACCTGCATGTAGCAGGTGCTGATCCCGAACGGCGGTTTGCCTCCTTCGCTCGGTGATAGGTTATTCTTAGCTCCTTCACCTTTGATCTGCACTGCACAGTGTCTCTCTCATGACCTCTCTCTGACATGGTCCGAGAAATTATGCCATATGTATCGAAATTTCGCCTGCTGCCGCGTAGCTGCGCCTGCACAGCAGACTCTCCCCAGATGCTGATCAGGTCCAGCACCTCTGCTGTGCTCCAAATGGGTGCGCATCTTCCACGATGGGCTGCCATTGCTAGGTAAGATCGGAGCTGCACTCCACTCCACGAGGAAGAGAACAGGAAGTGAAACAGAGGAGAAATTTGAAAATCCCGGGAATCGAAACAGGGCGGGGACTGTTTCGTCACGGCCACAGAGCGGGTGGGGGGAAGACCAGAGAGGACGACTTTGGAATGCTGGGACACTTCCGGAGGCCAATCATTGCGCGGTAAGCGTACACACGAGTGGAAAGGTGCAACAGCTGTTCCGTGTTAACTGCTCCCACCCTCGTCGAGGTGGTTTTTGTATTGCGCTACAACAAGGCAGTTAACGCGCAACAGCCCTATTGCACGTGTGTACGCTGTTGTTGGTATTGCGCGGTAATGATTGTTAATGTGCGATAAAGTGATCGTGTGTACATGGCCTTTGTCTAGTTCTACTCTGTGCAGGCCACAGGGGTGCTGAAGATGCACTCTAGGATCCATGTGGTTAGGGGTAGCAATATCCCCTTCTCTCACCCCTCCCCCCCACTGCTGGTGTAAAAGATCCCTTTTGGCAGCTCCCTGCGCATCACAGCTCACTCTTACATGGGGTGGTTCTCCTTCAGCTGCAACGTGGCACAAAGAGGCTGTACTAGCAGTCATTAGGGTCTAAACATTGACAGGAGTGGTGCTGTTACCGGTTTAATTGTTGAGTTCTTATTCCTTCCCAAACCCAGTGAGGCTATAAAAATCTTTGTGTTTTGATTTAATATTAATGTTTTCAATGTAGCTGACTCATGTAAAGGATACTCTTTTGAAAGGTGACAGTGTGCTTTGTGAAGTAAGGACTTAGTCCATTGATTTACATACTGCAACATAAATCTAGATTTTAGAACCTTTACTCATATAAAAAGTGTGATCACATACTGCAATTTAGTTACACAGGAACACATCATTCACTTCTCCTAAACTGGTAAATGCTGATGGTAGTTGATCTTTTCAGTTGTAAAGGGCAATTGTGAAATGTGACAAATTTAAGTCGGTTCAGAGTGAAGCTCTTAAAGCAACCCCCTCTGATAATGGTAGAGGAAAAAACCATATAGGCAGGGCTTAAGCATTCCTCTCAGCAGTTCTCAGACTCTGAGTTGGGACCTCAAAGTGGGTTGCAACCCCCTTTTAATGGGATTGCTAGGGCTGGCATAAGACTTGCTGCGGTCTGGGGCTGAAGCTTAAGCCCCAGCCTGAGTGTTTCAGTCCAGGGTGGTGGGTTTCAGACTTCTCACCTGAGGTCGTGTAGTAGTTTTTGTTATCGGAAGGGAGCTGTGCAGTGAAGTTTGAGAATGCTGCCCTCCAGAAATTGGAGCACCTCAAGCATTTTGTGTCCCTTCACATAAAAGCATAATTAGAATGTCTCTTTCTCATTTGTGTGTGTGGGCTTTTAAAAACGGCTAATCCTATCTTCAGAAGCTGGTTATTAGTAGAATCTTGGCTTTATTTTTCCCTCTAAAGATAGAAAACAGATATATGAAAAGCTGTTTCTAAAAAGTGGTTCCAAAACTGCTGTAGTGCTTTGCCTGACAGCAGTACAGCACTAAAACCCTGTGCAAAGCACATTTTCCTGGAGAGTGGCGTATTAAAGCTTTCAAACGAGACTTCTCCTTTGCCCACAGTGTGAGCCATTTATTCCATAAAAGAAACTCGACTGCTTTGGGCAGTCGTTTCCTACCTGAGGTCTCCTCAATAGGCAGAGACTTCATGAGCAAAGAGCATAAAGGAAGGGAAGCTATCTTAATCTGTGGTCAGAAGATAGGGTATGGTATGACAGGACATTCCTCAGTTCTTTTTGATGGACTCGGGGAGTAAGACACGAAGTGGTCTCATCTTGTGATCCAAATGTGCAGGAAGCTTTAAATGTAATGAAGGAAAATAGTTGTTTGGTTTTGTTTATTATTCAAAATTGTGTTTATTTTCATGATAGTATATTGTCCTTTCTCCTTCCCTGCAAAGGGACGAAGAGAGGGACTCCTGACCTGGCCTCCAGAAGAGAAGGGGGGAAAGTGAGGGCTGCCAGTGTTTCTCAGGCTGTTTACCTTGAAGGTGGCAGCAGTTGGTGACTTTTCCATTCATGTTATTACAGCTCTTCTCTGTGTGGCCCTTCCCATCCCTGACTTTCATTTTGTGCGGTTATGGGCTAAAATGGTAAAGAAAAAGGAAGTAAGGGAAAGAGAGACCTCAGGGAGGAAAATAGCCTCTGCTATTGCAGAGTGTTTCTGATGTGGGTGGAGCAAGAATCCTAAACCCTGAGCTTTTTGCAGAATACGGAGACTTTGTGAGGCATGACCAACTCTACTAGTGTTTGGTTCATTACTAGGCCTACGTATTTAGGTCTAGCTCATCTCTCTGGTTCTGTCTCTACAGATTTTGGGTGTGACTTCTCGTTTACCAGGGTGGAGGGGTTCTGAGAATTGGTGGCTGTCTGTGTGGTGAGTTCTGGGAGCACCAAGATAGGACTGTTGTTAAGGGGAAATGAAAGCACAGTGTCCTCTAAGAACTGTTGGTGTGTCCAGTGACTGAGGAAATTCTCTGCAAAGATGAGACCACAATCTCCATACAGACTGCTATGTTCTGTTCCTTTCCTCACTGTTCCACCTGTCTGGTCTACTTGGGCTTTTCTCACCTATTAGAATCTGCCACTCAATATTCAGCCCAGAGGTCCCTGTTTGCTCAATTATAAATGTGTCTTCTGGGTTACCACACATTGGTATTTGAGATTCCTGGAACAGAAAGTACCCAAAATGAAATAAATTTTGCTTTATGAATCTGTGACTTTTCCCAGGCACCTAAAAGTTAGGCATTGTGATGAACAGTGTGATGCTGAACAACTCCTTTTAGAGAGGGTATATAAGGAATATTAATCACTGGGAATAGTGGATAGGTGTCACAAAGGCTCTTCGGCCACTTTCTGCAGTAGCAGTTTCCAAACTGGCCCGCCCTCCCCAGCCAAACTTTGGCACAGAGGTTGTTTAATTCTTATCATGGAGCTTCTGGCCATTCTGAGTCTCTGTTGACAGCCATACAGTAATCCTAGAAGCAAGCAACAAACTCCCCCACACCCCCAGTTATTTGCAATTGACCTTAGTGAATGCCTCAGTCAACCTCAGTAAAAATGAAAATAGTCATCCTAGACATAAAACAAAAAAATTAGGAGCAAAAATTAAAAAGAAATCTCACAGTGGTGATCAAATGACAATTGAGTGAGAACTATATTCACAGAATATTGAAGAAGTGCCACAATCCCTTACTGTTCAAAGCGAGGACAGCTAGTTTCCACTGATATGGTTTAGAGTTGTAGGTGCCAAGCATCTGAAAATCAGACCCACCTAACCAGCCTCCCCAAAAGTAGTGGAAGCACCACGTGAGCAGAGCATATACAGAAGTTTGGGAGGAGGTAATCCTTTATGTTGGTCTTGACTGACCTTCACTTGCCTGCATGATTGTTGCACTGGCTTGAAAGAAGTTGCATCTAGAACAATCTGGCAAAGACTTACTTAAAGCTGAGCCCGTGAATAAATCCTTTGCAAGAGCAGGATGCTACTATGAAAATAGGATGGCTTGAGGTCATGGGAAGCTGAGTTGCAGGGACTTGGAAGTGTATGATCATCCTCACTTAAACAATCCCAAACAAGAAAAAAAAATGGGAGGAGATGTTTTACTTGCAAAGAGTTTTAGCAAATCATACTGGAAGGGTGAGAGAATAAAGGAAATGATACAAGTATTGCCTCTGACACAGTGTGCTAGCACAGACTCGTAGGAGTGGTGAGCATTGGGTGACTTTGAATTTGCTTTAGGTTTTGTACCTTGGCTGAATGCTGCAGAGTTGTTTCATTTCCTCCATTTTGTGTTTTCATTAGTCAGCTTATGCCCTACCTGCTCATGTTAGTGTACTCTGCACACTATAGTCTAGCTCCTGCGGATGTTAGTGACCTACTCAGGGCCGTCCCTGGGGGGCAAAAGGGGCGATCACCCCGGGCCCCATGGTTACATGGGCCCCACACTGTCCCGCTCCCAGTGAGGCAGTGCAGGGCCCACGCGTGCCACAGCCCCTCTTCCCACAGCCACCCCACTGCCTTTGGCAGCGGGGTGGGACGGGTTGGGAGGGCTATGCCCGGCCCCTGGGCCGGCCCTCCCCGCCCCCCAAGGTGGAGCAGGCAGGCCCAGGGGCGGAGCACGTGGGGCCCAGCCTCTGGGCCAGCCTGCCCCACATGGCCGGCTCCCCTGCAACAGGCGGCCTCCGGGGCTTGGGCCGGAGTCAGATCCCCGCACCGGCAGCCTTGGCCTCCTGGCCCAGGGCCGGCTCCCTGGGGGGCGGGGGCGGGACTGTCGGCCCACCACGCTCCCCTCCAGCATGGGGCCCCGCTTCGGCTGGGGAGCTCTGTAAAGCTGAGAATCCAGGCTCCCACACCGCCCCTCTGTAGTTGGTGGAAGCTCTTCTGGTGAGAATGTGCATCACCAACAGAATGAGGTACCAGCTACTATAGAACTGTGGCTGTAAGAAGATTGTAGAATAGACATGCCCTTCATGTTTTGACATTGCCTGCCTTCATTAGCGGTACTGATTCGTTGAGTCCCGTGAAGGTAGTAAATGCCTTAATTTCTTACAATTCTTTTATTCTTTTGTATTTATTTCAATATGCTCTGCTGTTGTTTTTATGACAGTAATCCCAGAACAGAGATGAGCAAGGGCTGATGAGCAGCTGAATTCCTTTTTGTGCTGTTTTTCTGGCTGTCAGAGATGGGCAATTTCCAAGTAATCAGTAAGAGCTCTCTAGCATTGTTCAACAAAAAGAATTCAGCTGCTAATCAAGGGACAAATGCTAGAGTCTAGCTGAGATCTAGCTGAGGTGATTTTTTTTTTCCTGAGGAAATATGCAATCAGATGTAATATTATAGAGAACAGTAGTGTGGAGTAGAAGGAGGAATTTTTTTTTTTCTTTTTCTCTCAATCCGTTCTGTAAGACAGCTCTTCTCTTTCAAAACAAACAAACACAAAACCAATCAAACAAAACAAATCAACTTTAAAATTTTCTCTCTCTAGTTTATATTTGACTGTCAACAGTCTGAGAAACTTGATGTATGAAAGATACTGCACAAAAATGTACATACTAGTAAATTTTAAATTCAAAGCTTGAAATTGTAAGGTTGAAATTGAAGGAACCAGTGACCCGGTACGGTCTTCCTCCTCTCTGAACTCATTCATGCCCCCTGTCTATGGATTTAAAAACAGAGTCACTGATAGATCACAAAAAGTAATTATAAATGAAGAATTGCATCCAGCTGGGGATGTCTAGTAGGGTCCTGCAAAGATCTGGTCTTATCAAGGTCCCTTCCAGCCCTACATTTCTCTGATTCTGTGATATTGAGGCTCAGATACTTCAAAATACTCAGCATCCACTAGGACCCCTTCTCCTGGCCATTGATGTACATGTACTGGGTGTCCAGTTTCTCTTCCTACCCAGAAAAAACCTATTTGGAACAAAGGACTATCTGTTATAACATTGGCTTAAAAAGTATTAGCATGCCAAAAACATTAAGGTAACTTGGTATTCTGTATGTAAGAATACCAATGAATGTGTAAAACAGCGCAAGGAAAGTACGCTGTAAGCTGAAAACTAGGGAAGCAAGCAGCTAGAGGAGATAGACAATAACCATTACAAATCTGATAAACATTAACAACTTTGCCCATTTACAATCTCTTGTTTCCAAATATAGCTTTTGCATGAGTCTTGAAACTATATCAGAGGTACAAGCTGGCTTTGAATTACATACTTTGAAAGATTGCATCCAAGTTAAGTTTAAAAGTTTAAATCTGAGCGATTTTAACAACCTGTAATACAAAATCAGCGTGACCACTCTTCTCAAAACTTGCAGAAAAATTTACCCTTCAGGGTAATTCCTAGGCCAGTCAATCTTTTAAGCCAAATTTTATAGGGATGTTAAAAAAAATAAAAAAAAATAAAAATATATATATATATATATAGGACTTATTATGGCACCTGGTTGCAATTTTAAGGAGAACTCTATCGTTTCTCCATAAACTCTGGTGAATCAAAGTGAAAATTTCTGATTGATCTAAAAAAGTGTTGCAAAATAATACTTATGTATTAGCCTTCCATCCGATGAGTTCAAGCGCTTAACTTCTAGAGGTGAAAGCACCCAGGATTCCAGCTAAAATCAGTAGCTGTGGGTGCCACATAGTGAATCAAAGCTGGAGCAAAAACCCAGGAGTCCTGGCACATTCTCCCTACATTAATAACAAAAATTAAATTACTGTCCTTGAAAATGCCAGTTGAGAATGTTAATGTAGTTCTATGGATTTTTCACTTTTACAGTAGATTTTCAAATGGTTGTACACAAACATACAGATAATAAATATTTTTACTGCAGTACCCACCAGAACATTTCTGAATCAAGCTGGGAACAAAAGACAGCTATGCTCTATTAGATTAGGTGGAAAGCTGTAGTCTGGATAGCTGGATTTTATTTCTAGTATCTGGCTCTTTTACCCCATCCATGTAAATTAAGCTCTCTTAAACCCTACTTTAATTGACCTACATTTGACTCCATGAGGATGGACCTCTTTACTTGCCACATGTCAGTTACAGGATTGGGGTTTAAATATGTGTTGCATCTCAATTGTTTACCTACATTGCTTCTCACTATTCTGAAGAATTTACTTTTGAGAGCTGAATAAATGCTTTTGTGACAAAGGAGTTATCTGTCTTCACCTTCTTTAAATGCAGTCAGATCAGATTGAGAAATACTTTCCATAAGATTGCAGGATAATAAAATGATGATTAGTTTCTTTTGAGTTCCTTCTAAATTGGAAAGGAAGTACTGTTACATGCAGGGAGCATTTTCTAAGCCCAGATTTCATATTTCTATTAAAAATCGATGCATGGTCGCCACACTGAGAAACCTATGTTCTACATTTGTAATAACATCAGAGTCTTGTGGCACTTTTAAAGACTAACAGATTTATTTATCGCATGGGCTTTCGTGGGAGA
>ML685791.1:5678882-5761434 GCA_007922175.1 Pelusios castaneus
AAATCTGTTAGTCTTTAAAAGTGCCACAAGACTCTGTTGTCTTTCTACAATAGACTAACACGGCTACCCCTTTGGAATTAGTAATAACATCTGTTCTTATGCTTGGGTTGTTCTAATGAAAAATGTTCAATAAATATGTCAGAGTGTTCCGGAAAGGAGACTGCAATAGTTTGAATTCCAGTATTTAGGCATCGTTGCATGGCTGGTCACAGCCTGCCTCAGAATCTGGCTCAGGTCACTGTTCTTCTGATATTCAGAGCCCTCAATGTTACTGGCCTTAAGTACCTGAGAGATCACCTCTCTGAACAACTCTTCTTTTGCCACAATTAAATTGTCAATTGATAGGGGAAGCTTGTGAACAATGGAGACCAACCTTTCACCGAGAACTCTCACCATGAAGAGAGAAGAATGAACATAGCTCTCACTGCATTCAGCACTACATGCCAAGAGTTCTTCTCTATATTCTGCACACTTAGATGCCCAATAACGGGTGGAGGGAACAGAGCGAGAGGTGACTTCTGTTGTGAATTTGAGGGGAGAATGGTTCTTGAGGAAGTTTTTCTAATTTTTTTATGCCAGTTGTTCTCAACATTTCCAGACTACTATACCCCTTTCAGGAGTCAGATTTTGTCTTGCATACCCCAAGTTTCACATCGCTTTAATACTGCTTGCTTTCAGTGTCAGACATAAAAATACAAAAGTCTCACAGCGCATTACTGAAAAATTGCTTGCTTTGTCATTTTTATCAGATGATTATAAAATAAATCAATTGGAATATAAATATTGTACTTGCATTTCAGTGCATAGTATATAGATCAGTACAAACAAGTCATTCTTGTACAACTCTGTATAACGTTTTAGTTTGTGCTAACTTCGCTGGTGCTTTTTGTGTAGCCTGTTTTAAAACTAGAGAAATATTTAGTTGAGTTGAAATACCCCTAGAAACTTCTGCATAACCCTTCCCTGATTGAGAACCACTGTTCAAACCAGAAATTAAAAAGTCATTGTGTAGAACTGAATACACCACATCAGGGGCATAGCCACAGATGGGCTGGGTCCACCCGCCTTAGCCCCCAGCAGCGGTGTGAGCTTCGTGGCCATGGGCCATGTGTGGGGCAGAGGCGCCGGCACCAACACCTCTGCTCCGCTGGCTGCTGGCTGGCACGGTGGCTTTCCCACTCCCTGGTTTATTTTACTTCACTTATCATTGTCACTGGTAATTTTGGGTTAAAAAGGTTGATGTAGCAGGAGTGACTAGCCAGACTCAGATCTCTCCCTCAATATTACACTGGTGTACAAATTCTAATAAAAGGAACCTGGGTTATTAAAGCTTTGAGCTTTTATTAGTTATCCATGACAATGGGGTTCTGTTAGTGCCTAAGGAAACAATTTTTAATTCTTTTAGCAAAACCTCAACCTCGTTGGGATTATGTGCTGTTAGGAGAAGACAATAGCAGTGCGGATCTGTTATTTCTCCATAATAAGTGGGAAAGGTTGTATAGGGGGGAAAAAAAAGAAAATGGAAAATGTTATCTTGACTGAAAAAGTGCCTACACATGATCTTATTATTGTTAGCTCACTTCTTGGAGGGTAACTGCTTGAAAATAGTTTTTCTCTGTTTTGGAAATGTGTGTTTAAATTGTGCCTATTGCATCTAAATATTGGGTATCTTGAAGTGTTTGTCTGTATATATATTGAAATTGACACGGTCAATTTCAGTCACTTCCTTTTAAAGACATCTTTGTAAAACTAACTTACTTCACAATATTTTGAGTTTGCATTTTGCTCAGCCTGGCCTGTAAGTTTACATTTATCAGCCTTCCCCTGACTAGAAATGAGGTAAAACGATGTCTATTCTGCAGCCAACTACAGTGGTGCAATTGCATTGCTGTACTACTTCTGATGAAGACACTCTACAGCAGTGATTCCCAACCTGCAGCCCATAGGCCGCTTGTGGCCCAGTCAGCACATAGCTGTGTACCATGTGACATCCTCAGGGCCATCCAGCTAATATGTATTGTGTATGAGGCCCACATAACACACAGAGAGATGCGTATGTGACCCATAGTGGTAAATAGGTTGGTTAAGCCAATAGGAGAGAGCTCTCCCATCAGTTTAATGACTCCTGCCTTTGAGAAGCAGTAGCTGTGTCAGCAGGAGAGAAGCTTCTGCCTACATAGCACTGTCCACACCAATGCTTAGGTTGGTATAACATATGTCAATCAAGGGTGTGGATTATTCACACCCTTGAGTTCCAGAGGGGTAGCCATGTTACTCTAGTTCAGCAAAACAAAACAAAGAGTGCCCATCTGTCTGATACATTGGCCAAATGGGACTGTGTGTGCAAAAGAATAAAGGGACACAAATCAGATCTCAAGAATGGTAATATTAAAAAATCAATAGGGGAGCACTTCAACTTCCCTGCACATTCTGTGAAAGACATGGCAGTTACAGTGCCTCAACAGAAATGCTTTAAAACAAGATTCCAATGTGAAACTGCAGAGTTGGAATTCATAGGAAAATTTCACACCATTAGACTGTCTGAATTGAGATTTGGGTTGGCTCACTCATTACCAAAGGTAATTTCCTCCTCTTTTCTCATTCTCACCTTCTTATCTGTGGTTCCACACTCATAGACTCAAAGGTCAGAAGGGACCAATATGATCATCTAGTCTGACCACCTGCACAATGCAGGCCACAGAACACAGAACCCACCCACTTCTGTAATGAACTCTAACCTGTGACTGAGTTATTAAAGTCTTCAAATCATGGTTTGAATCAAAACAACTTGTTTGGTTTGCTGAAAAAGGATGAACTGAACTCATGAGTTACCTTTCTCTGTATTTATTCACCTGACATGCTACAGCTTCCATTTCATGGTGCTGATGAAGCGGGATTACACCCATGAAAGGCCATGCGATAAATAAATTTGTTAATCTTTAAAAGTGCCACAGGACACATTTGTTTTATTTAAGTAATATGGAATGTAAACGTATCCTCAGTCTCTAGTACTCAGACACAGTGTTTTCAATGCTACGAGTGTATTAAATTTTTTCCTTACATCTAAGAAACCTATTGAAATTAAATAGAAAATTTATCTTGTGACACAACTTTAGTTTCATATAATTTTAGATGAAAATTTTGTTGCATTTTTTAAGAAGTTCCTTTAAATATTTGTATTTAATAATGGAAATCTATTATACATTTTGGTTCAAATGTTTTTAAAACATAGACTCTGCAGTGAGAGCAACTTAAAATCCTGTCTTTGGTCTGCAGCAGTCTTAAGTTTACCTGTAGACTGAAGCATTGGCCTTTTCTTTGTAATGTGTGGAAAAGAGCTTTTTTTTTTTTTTTTTTTTTTTTAGATATACCAAATTTAATTCACATGCAGATGCCAAATTAAATAATAAAGTAGTAGAGAGGAACAAAGCTCTATGGTGGTAATTTTTCAAGTGTCTATTTTTACAGTGTGGTAGGCTTTTAATTAATTGAGCTGCTGATGGGATTTGGTGACTGGTGTTTTATGGGACTCTCTAGTACACGCTTGTCCAACCTATGGCCCGTGGGCCAGACTTCAGCTCGCTAAGAGCTCTTATCTGGCCCGCGGCACCGCCTGGAAGCAGGGGCTCCAGAGCATTTTTAAATGTCCCGCTGCAGCAGCATGCTGACCATGCGGCCAGGGCAGAAGAGCTGGCTGAGTGGATTCTGACAATTAGAGATTGTGGAATCAGGTACAGACTTCTGTAGGCCTCAGACTTGTTCAAGCAGCTGTAGGCCTCAAACCATTTTAAACAACAGCACAATTATAAAGAGAAATATTTTTTTTTTGCTGGAATTGCTGATGAGTTGCAAAAGCTAAAAGTGAAGATAACGATGAAATGTCTCAAGAATAAGTGGCTGTGCTGTTTTTGCTGATTTCTGTAAATTTCCACTAACTAATGTAAGACCATACTAACCTTACAGTTATTTTAAGTAAGTAATAAGAACTTCTGGTTTTGTCCCCAAAGTGACCCTGATTATTGTTTATAACCTTGTGATTTAACTACATGTCCGGTAAACATCTCTGTTCTATTATAATTAAGAATGTAACTGTTGACCAATTAGGTTAAAGAAATTTTAATTGTACCCACCTCCATATCCCCAACCCCAATTTTTCTGTATAAAAATCTCTGAAATATGCCTACAGGCAGAGCACTTAACCTGATGGGGTTTTTCTCTGTTAGTGTGCTCTCCATCCAGTAGTTTGAACTAAAGTGTCTTGCTGAAACCCGATACCGGTTTGCTTGCTGCTTCTACAAGATCCAGCCCGCCAGGTGAGGGGGGGGGGGGGGGGGGAGTAGCCGGTGATCAGGACCCCTGAGCTGCAGAGCCGGGACCAGGGGACATGCGGAACTGGAGGAGAATGGGGCTGGGAGCGGGGAGGGTGTGCAACTGGGAGGGGTCGGGGGCTGGAAAGGAAGGTGATTGGCAGGCAGCGAGGTGCCTAGCCAGGGAGGAGGGGGCTGGGAGGGGAGAGGAGAAGCTGATCAGGACCAAGAGAGGTGCAGAGCTGGGAGGGGGAAGTGATGCAGATGGCTAGATGCAGGACCAGCAGCGGAAAGGGACTGGAAGGGGAGGAATATGATCAGGATGGGGACGTGCAGAACAGGAGAGGACAGAGGCTGGGGAGAAGGTGATCAGACCAGGAAGTGGGGAGGTGTGCAGCCAGGAGGGGTTGGGGGCTGGGCAGGGGAAGGTGATTGGCAGGCAGTGATGTGCCTCTCCAGGAGGCGGGGAAGGAGGCTGGGAGGACAAGAAAGTGATGGGGACTGGGGAAGGAGGCCATGTGGGGAGGAAGGCTGTTGGACCTGTCAGGTGAAGTGATGGGCCAGGAAGGGAGAAGGGGATTGTCAGGCAGTGAGGTGCAGGGCTGGGGAAGGAGATCTGTGCTGGGGGCTGGGTAAAGGAAATAGTGGGGGGGTCCTGCCTGCTCCCCATGCTCCTCCCAGCCACCCTAACCCTCTCTTGCTCTGCTACCCCTGCCTTCCCATGCTCCCCATGTTCTCCCCTGCCACCCACATGGCCACCCCACACCTTGGCACCCGTGCTCTGTCATGCTCCATGCACTCTTCTCTGCCACCCCGTGCAGCAGCCCTTGCCCTGCCACGTGCAGCAGCCCTTGCCCTGCCACGTCTCCTGGCCACCTATACACATTGATGCTTCCTGGAAAAAAAGAATAAAGGGAAGCCCTTTTCAAATTCTTACAAAATATGGTTTTATTAACAAGTGAAAACTTGTGTGTGGTTGTAAAAGTGACCCTCCCTACTGTAATCTTTATATATTATTTGGAAATTGTGTGTAGGTATGAAATATAAGTTTCTGCTTTTATAGACCCAAATTGAGTTGTAAACTGTTTTTATTTTTTGATTGTTTAATTTTAATTCATATCAATTTCTATGCCTTATCTATCCAAAATTTGTTCACTAGTCCCCCGAGTGAGAAAAAAATTGCAGCATGGTCTCTCATACTAAAAGTTGGACACCCTAGTACAAAGTTGTGCTCTGAATTGAGATAAGAGTTTTATATGTGCTTTTCAAGGCATCATTCCTATTCAGCCAGTGTCATTATCATCTTTTCCCTGTAAGATGTGCTCTGTGGGTAATGCAGAAAGATCTTACAATGAAGTTGATTACGGTGCTGGTTAATGCTCTTGGAAATGAAGGTGAAACAACCTTGTAAGGTTTTTTTTACAGTGAACTGCGTGTTTGTGACGGGTTAGGCTGACAAGTCTGGAGATTTGAAGCCCTTTTACTAGCAGATATGTAGTATGGCTACAGCCATGCCCTCTCTTCCTCTATCTGTAAAACAAGTTAGTGAGCAGAACAACCTGTGCACTCAAGTGAGAAAGATCCTCAGGATTGACAGGAACTGGAAAGAGTAACTGGAAAAGAACTTGGGTGGCTGGGAAGTGAGTTATATGTCAGAGATTCAATAAAGCATTTATTTGTTTATTTATTTGACCAGCCTTTGTCTTACACTTAGTATATTGTATAAAGCATCGTGAGATAAATAGACTCATTCAGCTCCATGAATGGTCCTAATTGTGAGCCAGAAGGATTGTTTCTGATGGTGAGGGAGTAGTTGATGTTTCATACTTATTCCATCCTGTGGACTTGGTTACTGAAGTGACAAGCTGATTATAAATAACTCAGGCTGGTTGTTTGCTAAGATTGCCAGTGGTAGAGGTGTTTTTAGTGAGATGAACTGGATCCCAGCATTTGTGTGTGAGACCTTTTTTCTTAGTACAAGAGTTAAAATGAAAGAGGCAGCAAATGTGCGGGCAAAGTTGGCAACGGGGTTTGTTGCAGTGGTAGGTTCTTGGGTTGGTGTACAGTTGCTGGTGAGTATTAGCTTCAGGTTGGGGGGCTGTCTATAAGCAAGGATTGGCCTGCCTCCAAAGACTTGAGAGAGTGAGGGATCATCTTCTAGATAGGTTGTAGATCCTTAATGATGTGTTGGAGAGATTTTAGCTGGGGGCTGTAGGTGGTGGCCAGAGTTGTTCTGTTGTTTTCTTTGTTGGGCCTGTCCTGTAATAGGGGACTTCTGGGTACCCATCTGGCTCTGTCGATCTGTTTTGTCACTTTTCCAGGTGGGTACTGTAGTTTTAAGAATGTTTGATAGAGAAGTGGGAATAGTTTGAATAACAGCATAAACTCTGGTTGGTTGGTTGACTTTTGGTGGGTTACTAAACTTCAGTTAAGATACGTGGAAGATGTGGCTCCCATTTGCAGAAAGGTTGTCTACTCCATTGATGATGAAATACCTTCTTTTGGAGTGCTCCTTCACATGAGTAGAAGCTTGAGACTGCATTCATTTTTTAAAGATAAACTAGAGACAGCTATAGCTAGATATACAATAGCGTGTTAGCATGCCAGTCTTGAACAGAGCAATGAAAACATAATATAATACTTAGAGATTTATTCCTGGTTCTTTCTTCACTTGCTAGCAGTATTTCTTATGTTTACAAAATATTTTTGGATATATCAACAGCATATGCATTTATTTTCTCCCTCTAAATTTAAGATACTTTCCTTTTTGGCTAATGAAAAATCAACTTGAGATTCACTGTTGGTTTACACCTCTGAAGGCAGAAATAGTTGTTTTGTTATGCTCAGAGTTGTATGAGTACCACTGAAAGGCACCTCTGCATGTTAAAAATCATGTACAGTATTTTTAAGAGCACATTTATGTATCAGTATTAATGATATTTTAAATTGTTTAAAAAACCACTCATATTTACTCTTCCTTATGTATGTAATTAATTTCTTTTTTTGTACTGCACCTATTTTTGGATGATGAAACACTAGACTAGTGAGTTACCTTCTCGCTCTCACAGCCACACTGTGAATCCTTCTAGATTATAGGACCAAGGATGAAAAGGGTGATGCTTCAGAGGTGGCTGTCACCCCCTTCACCTCCTTCCATGTGGGGCAGAGGGAGTTCTTTTGCAGAGACATGTGGCTCTAAGGAGCATAATCTAGTCTAAGCAAGGTGTAAATTTGCTAAGGACATATCTGTATTTCAGGAACGGGAACTGAATTCTGAAGCAAGTTAAGAAATGTTCTCAGTACTTGAAAAGCTGTGTTTGGCCTCTTGATAAATTGTCCTGGGACTTTGACAGCTTAATATGTTTAATTAATGCTGTCATTTTAGCTATTGATTTTATCTGGCTACTTACATTCAGCATTTAACCATCTCCAGAAGCCTGTGTAAAAGGAGGGAATTTAAAGATCCTTAGTGACCATTATGAAGAATGGAAGCCAACTAAGTAAAACTATGAATGTCTTGTATGTCATTCACTTACCAAGATGAAAAGCATGGGCTGTTTCATCCAAGAGCCAGAAAAGTGCTGTTTTGCTGTGGGTACAGTGTCTGCAGTAATCTTACCAGTTGAAATTGCTGATGGGAATTCCAAGATCCCTTTTTGTTATGTAAGTAACCTTGATTTACGCCAGCAAAAAGAGGTTAAAAAATTGTAGCTCTTCAATAAATTTTGAGATTGAACCATAAATGTGTGTAGTGTAATTGAATCCTCCATGGCACTGTTTAGAACAGCAGGAGAGAATATTTCATTTTAGAGAGGATGTTTGCCTGCTAGTTCCTATTGTGATGTAGAAGCTGTGTTTGAAAAAGATAAGAGAATTTATCAACAATGACTTGCTCTAGGAAAGAGAAAAGGGCTATTTCTGACACTTGGAACACTAGGCATTCATCTTCTCTGGAGTGAAGTTGTTTGTAACTGTATACAACAGTACTATTTCAGAGAGCAAATGATCTTTTTAAAAAAAATAATTGTCCTCTAGCTGATAAATTGCTCAGATTTACAGGCTTCGTGAACAGGTGGTGTAATTGTTATAAAAACTGTCCAATTCATGGTGACTTAAATCAATTCTGGGAACTGCAGAGCACAAAATGAAAATCCTGGTCAATTAAAGCAGGAAGAAATTACTGAGATGTTAATCCATGGGTTGCCATGCAAAACTGGAAGGCCTTTCCAGTTCAAATGAACAGTTTATATAAAATGATGGTGGATGGTTGTTAGAACGCCTAATATCTTGCTCCCTTATACATATATGTATATTTAATGATAGAAAACAAATTTTTGAAAAAATATAAAATAGGTCCAGTGAACAACTTTTAAATTGTAACTTAGCTTCTGGTTGTCAAAGTTTGTATGAAAGACTGATTCATTTTGTGGTAATCAATAATGATTTTGGATGTGCAGCCCTTTTTTATTTTTTAAATCTTCATTTAATTTCTGGAGCGCAGGCTTAGTTAGAAATCGCAGCTTTTGGCTCTTGAATCTTGTCCTTCTACATGAATTGCTTTCCAGATTTGTTTTGCAATTAATTTCACATTCACACATGCATCTCCCCTGCTCCCAACAATGCGTCTGTGTGGTGGGTATGCTAAAACATGTAAGTAAAACATTGAAAACTTACTCATAAACAGTTGGCTATATTTATATTAATCTCATTTTATATTTTTGCTGATTAATATTTTAAACCTACAGGAAGCATTGTTATGCTTAGCCAGTCCAATGTTGAGGAATACAGAAACCCCTCCAGAAGCATGCCTTTTGCTGTTCATTAGGATAGATGAGCATCTAGGAAAGTCTGCAATCAGGTTGACTTCAGTCCCAGTGAATTATCTTCACTGGGCTGTTGGCAACTGAGCAAGGGAACATACCTTTTTTGGGGAGGAAAACTGTGAAAGCTACTCCTTCCTCCCTTTCATCCCGTTGAAGTAAGGATTGCCCCTTCTTCCATGGCACAGGCTGCCTATGAAACCCCACAAGCCCCCTAGAATCGAGAAGGATCCTGGCTGGGTTGATCTGGGGGAAGCTTGGGCCTTTCATGCAGAATCCATGTGGGACTGCACTGTCTTTGCAGCCCCAGCATTAACCTTCCCCACTAACCATCCTGGTTATGGCTGCCCCATTAAAGGGGAGCTCTGCAGCATCAAGGAACCAGCAGAAGATAACCCAGGCTGCTGGTGTTTTGTTCTTAGGAATCACTGGGGAGGTTCGCATGGCAAGGCAGGGAATAGGATACGTGTGATCCCACCGAACACAGACTGAACAATGCCTGCTCTGGGCCCTCCCCCGACCCTGCAGACTAAACAGCATTACAAAGGCAGCGGTAACCTCTCTCACATCCTTTTCATCATCCACAGGATAGATGCGTGATCCCTTGGGTAGAGATTCAAGGTATATGACTTGGCCTTGGGTGATTACATTTTGAAGGACAGGCCTCTGAACTTATCCTTGGGTGTCCAGTTCTCATTTCCCAAATGATTTTTCTGAAGTTCCTCTCCCCCAACCCCCCCAACTTCTCAAGCAGACAATTCAGGAGAATTGCACTGATATTGAACCAGAACTATGGGTGACAATTGAGGAACGCTGACAAACGGTAGTAATACGGGAGTGTCTGTCTGCTCATATGAAGACGGAAGAGCTGTAATGCTCCATTACTGTTGAAAGGCTCAGAGTGAGATACATTTTAAATGGAGTACTTTTCACAGCAGCATAATTCAAATGGTTCTGAAATGCTTACATTTAGCAGCAAATTGTGTTGTATTGAAAGAGGAGAGTAGAAAAAAACCATTGCCATTGAGAAGGAAAGAAATGTGAAATATAGGCCACTGTCTTGTATTCCATGGCATACAGTATAGTTTACTCTATAGCCTTGTGTTAGGCCAGTTAATTTCTCTAAGGACTGTGTGTTTGACTCTCAGAATTATTGATAAAAATCCCATATCTGAACAATAAAAACACATTAATTTTACTATTGATACTCTGGATTAAGAAAATATATATTGAGTAAAGCTGGTTGAAAAATTTTCAGTGGAGCGTTTTTCAATAAAAAGTGGAGTTTCATAGAAATAAAAACATTTGGTCAGAAAACATTAACTCCCACAAACTTTTTATTGGGAAAAAGGGGAAAGTGAATCATTTAAACTTTTTCATTTATGTTGATGTTGTTTCAGTTCACTTTGTTTTGACTGTTATATTATAATTAAATATATATATAACAAATTAATTTCTAATATATAAAGTATAAACAGAATGATGATAAAGTTGAAACAAACACATTTATCTAATGAAAAGATTTGAAACATTTTGTTTTGATCATGTCCCAAATCAAAACTCTTTTTGGATATTTTGTTAAATAGGAAATTTCAAACTTCAGCTTTTCATTCAGATTCAGAATGAATTTTTTTTTATATGTCAGAATTCCCTGTAGAATGGAAATCCTGGTTCCTAGCCAGCTTTAATATTGAGAATGTTCTGTCTAGTCAAGCCTTGATGGGTGGTTTCAGCTTGCTTGCATATAAACTGTTCAAATGTAAATCTGGAGACCGGGTTTGAAGAAGCAATTTCTCAATAGCGTAAGCCTTAAATAGTTGCTTCTTGGAACAGCTAATTTTAGAGCACACAGGAGGACAGGCTCCTCTCAGCATAGTCCTAAATTACACAAAGGAGCTGCTCAAGTAACTAACTATATATAGTTGAGCCACTAAATAATAGTGACCACATTAAAGAAACTCAACATTCTCAGAGGAGGGATTGTCAAACTATCTCGGTAACATTAAACTATAGAATTGGTGCTTTAAAATAAATAGATAAATTAGAAAACTTGTCAAAGGCACTTTGCAGGCAAGAATAAAGCAATTAAAACTCTTCATCTCCGGCTATTTAAGGACACGATTACTGAATCACAGGAAGCATTCAAGTTCCAAAGGAGTAGCTGTGTTAGTCTAGTTCAGCAAAACAAACGAGGAGTCCTGTGGCACTTTTAAGGACTAATGACGTGGGATTTTCTCCCACGAAAGCTCATGCGATAAATAAATTCGTTAGTCTTTAAAAGTGCCACAGGACTCCTTGTTTAGGAAGCATTCAGACTCTGAAAGAAAAAGAAAGTAAGTTGCCAAGTCAAAACTAGTATAGTTAAATCGCAAGGCATCAAGTGGTAATTTTAGCCAATCAGGTATCCTTTAATAAATGGAAATCCAGTCCAAGTGAAGTAAATTGAAATGAATATGAACTATGTCAAGTAAAATGTAACCTGAAATTGGGGAAACTAATCAAAGAACAGCTGACCTAAAATGTTGTTAACACACAAATTATTTAAGAATATTGGAAGTTGCAAATTTACCGGAGATTCAATGGGTTTGTTTGGCTACCAGGTGCGTAAAGGGGAATAATTGAGGAGTATATCAGAAAATACAGAGAAGCTAAATGATTTTGAATCAGTCTTCATTGAAGAGAATACTGGAGTGATACCAAAGACCTCCCTTTCAGGTAATAAAAATGAGAAACTGTCAGACTGACAGAAACTGTCAAAAGAGGGACTGTAGTACAGGCTAATACATTAATTAGCAACAAGTCATCCAGATCAAATGGCAAGTACTTAAGAGTTCTGAAGGAACTTAATGAAGTGACTGGACTGCTAACAAAAATCTGCTGTCTTTTATTAATATGCCTTCCAGTTTTGCATGGCAAGCCTTGGATTAAAATTTCAATAATTTCTTCCTGCTTTTATTGACCAGGATTTTCATTCTGTGCTCTGCAGTTTCTAGAATTTAATTTGTCAGCATGAATTGGACAGTTTAAAAAAAAATTACAACACAAATTAGAAAAATAGTCTTGTATTACGTAAATAATAATAAAGATTAAGGCTTGTCTTGGGAACTACTCACCTGTGAGATTGCGAGTTTTAATGCCAGATGTATTGGCTAAAACAGTAAGTAAAATAGAGAGTTTCATACATGTCTAGATGGACATGATATAATAGGGACAAATCAGCATGGTTTATGTAATGGCAAATGTATTAATCTATTAGACTGTTTTAGTGTATTAGAATTCTTTGAGTTTGTCAGCAAAAGAATTGTTTGACATCTGTTTAGTTTTTTTTTTCCTGATTCTTACCATGAAGACTCATCCACTGAGCCTGAACTGACTCAAGGAACCTGTTTGTAATATGGTTGATGGCTATGTCCATATCTCTTGCAATGTATTGCGTAGCTAGCTCTGTTATCAATGTTACATAACTGGCTTCACAACTTTTCTGACTGATCACAGAACATAATTAGGATCACATTGCAAGAATCTTGTAACTGGGTCCTCTAATTCACTTGCATTTGTGTAGTAGACACAGCCTAAAATGGTTTTGTACTCCTTTTGCTAAGAAGACATGATACTTGGTTAAGCCAAGAGAAGCTTGTGATAGAAAGTAGTGCTGTATTGCATTGTTATAACTGTCTGGCAATCAAAGTTCTAATTTAATAAATCCCTAACATGCTTCGTAAGATGAACTTCTTGGAAGAGGTAAGTCTTTATCACTGAAGCTGAATGTGTGAAAGTAGGCTTTTTGACTTACGTATTTTGAGTTGAGGGTCAAAGGGGTAGCCGTGTTAGTTTGTTGCAGAAAAACAACAGAGTCCTGTGGCACTTTTAAAGACTAACAGATTTATTTATTGCATGAGCATTCGTAGGAGAAAATCCCACTTCGTCAGACACTTTGAAGATGGGAAACTTACAGAATGGGAGGAAATTAAACGCTGGGGAGTGTATGACATAGGATCAGGTCAGGCTGTAACAGCAAATCAAAATAGCTGTTAGGATTCAAACACTGGGGAACAGCACATAGAGGAAGGTGAGGTCAAATCACCTGTTGTAATGAGAGAAAACTCTGTAGTTCCTGTTTAATCCCAAGGCAACTGAGTCAAATTTGCATATAAACTGGAGTTCTGCAGTTTCTCTTTGAAGCCGTGATTTGTTATTTTGTTGTTTTGAGTCTTTAGTACAATGGTGATGTAATGGCTTATTACAAACAGTAACAAATGAATTGCACGTCATTTGAAAAGATAATAGCTTTTATTGTCAGCGTCGCCTTTCAGAACTGCAATCACTGCAGCCTGTTGCTTTATGCTGGGCGGGGGGTAAGTTAATGATCAGAACCCCGGATTTAAATCCTAAACAGAGGGGGGGATGTTAACTCTGTCACCGTTCTTCCCAGGTAGATAAACTAGGCTTTTTACAGAAACATTCAACTTGGGTAGATTTGAATCGTGTTCCTTGGCTGATGTACCTGTGGTATGCCTTTCTCTATTTCAGCTATTTGCACTATGCAGGTGACTGATTAGTCTGCATTTTTAAATAAATCTTTTTTGATCACTTTGCTGCATGACTGCCTTGTTGAATAAGTACTGTCATGGTCTACTGGTTGTTTTTCCTCCCAGGCTTCTCCGTTGTTTGGGTACGTTAACAGCATTGTGTATAAACGGAGACAGTTGCTTACCTAAAATTCCCGCTCTCTGCATCTGATCTCATTGCTACATGTTGTTTGTTAAAACATTGTTTTCTTCTTCAGCAGCATCAAGACTTTTTGTCTTTTGTTTATATTCTGCTTAAATATGAATTACCTGCAAGGACAGTAACCAAACAAATCTACTAATGACCTCTCTCCATTAAGTAGATACCAATTGTAGCCACTCACGCTACTCATTTTCAGCTATTTTCTCATTTAATAAACCATTTTATCTCCTAAAGCATGACTCTACTCTTAACCAGTAACCTTTTCTGTTATCTCACTGTCTAAAGCTATTAGAGCCACTTGAATTGCCTCCATTTAGTTTTCTATGTGTTGGAAATATTATCATGTTTGATTAGACATCAGTAGTTCTTCAGGAGGGAAAGAAAAATAGATAATCAAAGGATTTTTTGTTTTTGTTCTTTGCATGATGCCTGGGACGGGACATATGAATAAGTTTCTGCAGAAAGAAACATATAAAATATGTATTGAGGCAGCTTCTTTGACCCTACTCAAATGGTACTTCATTTACAGGTCCAAATTATATTCATTTTAACTTATTGACAGAATTTAATTTCAATATGTATAAATACTGTATACAGTGGGTTATAAACAATACATGCATCTTCTAAAGAAGAGTACACCTGCATGTTCTAAAGAATGCATTCCAACCAAGTCAACTATAAAGTGAATTAGTATTTTTCCAACAGATTATCATTGCATGGTTTATCCTCTGGCTAAACAAAGTTGACACCAAAAGATTTGCAGCAAAAGAAATAAAGCTGCACCTTCATGCAAACAGTGTAGTACAATGGCCAGGATAGGGAGAAATTTGTTAACAAGCAGAAGCATAAGAATTATTTATCACAGATCAATAAAAAGATGTGTTAAGTAGGCCCTAGGGAGACATGCCTGATGCATTGTAATTATTGTATACTAAATTCCTGAGTATGTATTATTTATTGTATTATATATTGTCTTGCTTTGATATGCTTTTCTGAAAAACTGGGGTAGGAATTGCTTAAATTTTTTGCCACTATTGTGCTACATGCAATGTATCTAGTGTGTGGTATGCATCTTCTACTGGATGGATTCAGAACTTCAGAACCGTAACTGTGTCAGAGGCCCTAATCTACTAAAGAGAGTTGTTTTGCTCAAATGAAAGGAACATGTGCTGTTGGAGAAGGGAGAGATGATTTCAGCCCCTGTTGTTGCTATGAGGTTCTAAATTGCTTTGCAGCAATCAGTGGCCACGGTCTTTTAAACCATCATTTGTCTGTAAGGTATTTTTGTTTTTAATATATGGTTCCCACCCACTGCCTTCCTCAGTTGTCACAAACAACTGAGAATTTCCCAACCTGAAAATCTCTCACTTTTTAAAACCCTGAAAAACTCAGTTTTCAGGAGGGGACCAGAACTCAAATCCACATCCCACAAACCACGACCCATCAATTAAACACACAACACTATTCTGTGGAATCACTTTTTGTAAACTTATGCTTTTTGCTAACCTAAAAGGTGCTTATTATTTAAAATGAAAAGCTCACAATTCTGTTAAATGCAAGAACATCATAATCATTCATCAGGCTACCAATTGGGAGGTGGATCCCTCATTCTTTTTTAACTTCCATTTGATATCTTTCAAAATGGGAAAACATGCTGCAAGCTTTCCAGAATGATACTCTCTCCTTTCTTTGGTAAATTGACTCCAAAGTATGCAGTTTCTGCCCTACCTAGCTGTTAAGTCTCAAGCCTTCACGTAGTCCTGGTCCGCACAGATTTTTGTAACTTTTTCAGTTAATGTGGTGAGGTTGGGTGGGTGTGTTTTCTTTTAATGGGTGTAGTTCTATTGATCCAGTCCTTAGTGTAGTTGTCGCAGTCCTGGTATAAAGGTGACTTATATCAGTTTAGCTTATTTCCCTTCCCATATGGGAATAGTTTATACCTTTACTAATAACCTTTATATGGAGTCACAGCAGAAGAGAAGTTGTACTGCTCTAATTATACCAATAAAGTTAAAGCACCTCTTGTGCGTAGACAAGCCGTTAGTGAGGAATGTTGCAGTTATTTACCAGTATTTCTGGGGATGAACACACTAAATGATATTGGTTAGGTTAAAACACCTGCTGTGATTACTGGCTGTATTCATTCCAGAAGGTAACACAGTGACGCTTCTTGCATATTGGTAGGTCTCTTTCCGTGGGGCATTAGGCAGTGATGATCTCGAGAGGTTGTACTACTAGCAATTGACTTGTACTGTAGGGCGTGAAGGAATCATTTTTGAAATCTGGTATAAAATTGTGAAATAGACTGAGAGTAACCATGGAGCACAGCTGCTTCCATTTTCCATGAATGGATGTACTTGGTAAGAGTATGATCTTTTTCATAATGTACATACTAAGATAGTTTGCTTGACCACAGTTTTGTGCATAGTGAATGGTGATATTCTCTCCTACAAGATATCACGGTGTGGAAATATCTAAAGTTATTTGTTTCAGTTCCCCCCTTACAATTTACCGCCTAATACAAAAAAGTGATATACTCTATTTCTGAGCAGTGCTTTCGTCTTAAGATATTAGTAGCATATAGGTTGAAATATTAAGAGTATTTGTAAATTGCTGCCTATAAACTAACAGCATTTTTGTTTAGGACAACTAGTAAAGGTCCTGCCTAGAAATCAGAGTCTCTAAAGCCTTTTGTATTTAGAGAGGTGATTTTTCAGAAATCATCAGCCAGTGTTCTGCCAATCTTTGCAGAAGGTTACTAAGTTGGGCTGAAGACTGCCTCTTACCAAGAAAGCATTCTATCCCAACCTCTCTTAAACAAAGCCCAAAATCTCTGTTGCAGATGCAGTGTGTGAGGCAACCTGGAAATCTGCAGCACCATAAAACAGCACTGTACGGCACACTAGTGCCATCTGATGGTAAGTTTTCTCATCAGTTATCTTTTAAAATCAGCTGAACTTCCAGTTCCAGCTTTCTGAAAATGACACACACAAAAACATCGAATGTCTATTACTTCCTTGTATATGCAAGTATTCGAAGTATATGCTGATATTCCAAGTATATCTGATTCAGCCACAATAGCACAGAACTGGGTGTCTGGAGATCAGGTTTCCATTCCTAGCCCTGCCACTGACTTCTTGAGTGACTTTGAGCAACTCACTTATCTTTTTGGTGTTTGAATTCCCCAGGATTAATATGGCAAGGACACTTACATCACGGTAGTGTGGCGGATCTTAATGAAAGATGTTCCAGAAGTTAAAGAATGAATCCTTGTGTTATAGTTGCATACAATTCATTGAATAAATGCAGAAATACTAGGCAGCTCCCTGTACTAAACATCTGTTTTGAAAGGCACATGTAAATTTAAAAGACGTTATACCTTACAATATAGCTTTATTTCCTTTTTCAGAAGTAACTGTTAATTACAGACATGGACTTCCTGTGATAACCCTTATGTTGCCCTCAAGAAAAGAGCGCTGTCAGTTTACCATCAAGCCAATGTTAACAAGAGTGGGGACCTTCCTGCAGGATTTACAGAAAGAAGATAAAGCAATTGAAAAGGCTGAAATCTTTACAACAGGTATTCACAAACTCAGCTCCCTGTTTAAAATAACATGTTAAACAGATTCTAAAGAGTAAGTATCTTGAACAATCTTAGTTTTTTCTCTCATTGACCAGATTCTGTGTAACTGAAGTGGACAGGCGAATCTTAACTGCTAGTACTCCTTAAGAGCATCATGAATTAATAATGTTTCATGGGTTAATTTCAATTTCTCCCTAGAGAGACCTGATTAAAAATACAGAATTTGGACTTGTCAATTTAACCTTCCTATGACTTTGTAACTTTTCTTTAATTGTTACATTCTTAAAAAAGAGCATTAAAAAGCACTGTAAGAAAAATTAGAAGTAGGTATCTTCTGGTTTTCCCAATTTTTCTCCTACCACTAGTCTTAAAGGTCCAGGCACTGTACTGAGAGAGACACTCTCTGAATGGGACTAGTTGTGGTGTTTGTCAGTGTTTCGGTGGGTATGATCTAGACAGGAGGTGACTTGAGAGTAACAGTAAATGAATCTTTATTTATCTAAGCGGAGGTGCACAGCCTGTGGCCCGCAAGCACGTTCTGTGCGGCCCTCTGGGAGCGGAGCAAGCAGGGGGATCATGTGACGTGAGCCCCCCTGTCCCCACACATTGCATTTGTGGCCCTCGAGTGGCCTTAGAAAATGCAATTTGGCCCTGGGCCAAAAAAGGTTGTGCAGCCCTGATCTAGAGGCACAGATTTTCTTTTTGTGGTAAGGAACCTGTCTTCTAGTGCTCTGCAATCAACACCCAGTGAGTTCCATTGTTCTGAGAACAACATGGGGGAAAAATGTCAATTCTCATTCCCCGAATGACAAAATTGCTAAGGACTTGCTGAAAGATGAATATATCTCTCTTAAATAAGCAATTTGGATTAATTATAGGGCTGTGGTGAGGGGCTTTTTGAATGGGTTTAGTGACTTTATTTTATAAACTTAAAACTCCTTAATGAAGGAAAAAATTGCCACTGGCCAGCTGCTTTTCTTTCCTTCAACCCTATATGTACTTTTCCTCTCATGATTCTGTTGTTGTTTACTCCAGAATTTACCTCTTCACCTTAGTCTCTTCTACCTATTCCGTCTTCTCCTGTATGTCAGAATCTCTTTGTGGATTGCCAGCTCACAATAGGGAAAGCTGAGGCTGTTATATTACTTTATCTCTGTTAACAATTTCTCTGCTATCCTGTTTCCTAGGCTTGCAGCCTGTGTGTCATATTTGATTCTCCCTATATCCAGTTTGTTGCAAAGAGATCTCTGCTTTTGCCTAGACTAATGCAAACTGAACTTCTGGGACCACCTTGATTCACACCTCTACAATCCATTCAAAATGTTGCTGCTAAGACTATTCTTCCTTACTAGCCACTCTGACCAGGCCATGTCACTCTTTGAATTCCTTCATTGCCTACTCTAGGTCTTCCCACCAGGTTGAAACTTCTTCACCTTCAAGGCTTTGCCCAACCCTGTACTCTGCTGTCACCTTGTTACATACTGCTCTCTTGTTTTTCAGCCCAGGCCCTCCTGCTTTAACCATTCTCTTTCTGTGTGTGTCTTCCTCCATGCTGGCCCTTGTACCTTCTCTCTTGTTGTGTGTCAAGCTACTTCTTTCAGCTACCTTCTTAAAACACACTTCTTCCATGAAACCTATCAACTGCAGTTCTGCAGTCACATAAACATGGTGTGGAGAGACCTTTACCCACCCTCAATTCCCTCTTGCCACCCATAGCCATGAGGCAGAATCTGGCATGCTAGTTCTCAGCTTTGACTTAACCGTCCCAAGAATCCTCAACAAACATTCAGAACTCTCTTGATTCTTCAACATATGGCTGCCATGATCCATATCGTCCCTGTGGACTGAGTATTGATGGTTAAATTGTCCTCTCACCTCACCACTTCCTCATACAGACACCCTGTACAGGCCGCTTAAGATGATGGACTCACCCTGCAGCTTCTAGCCCTGTCTGTTCTACATTGATCTCATTCCCCTGAAAGATAGACACAAACACCTCTTCTGTTTAGCAAAACAAGGAGTTCTGTGGCACTTTTAAAGACTAACAAATTTATTTATCACAAAACTGCCAAAGGACTCCTTGTTTGTTTTGCTGAACTAGACTAACACAGCTACCTTTGAAATTCTTCTGTTTAGGAGAGTCATGAATACTGAGCAGACATTTGGTGCGCCTGTCATTCTCCACAAGAACGTATTAAGTCACAGGACACTAGGTTGAAGCTCCATCTTCTGGAGCAATCCGTGAAGGTCTCATCAGACCCCCAAGAAGACAATTTCAAGTCCTGCTAATAGACAGGCAGCCTTTTCCAGCACATTGTCTAGTAGACAGACAATGCCAAAGACTGACATAGAAAAAAGGGTGCTAATGAAGGACTAGGCACTGAAGTCAATCCCAACATCACTGGCACCAAAGTGGCCCTAAAAACTCAGTACTAATGGGGGCACTCTAAGCAGAACTCTGTCCTTAGGATAGACCACCTGCATCTTAAGGGGGAAAAACCACCAAGCCTACAGAACAATAAAGTGCTGATAAAGAGCAACAGACTCTTCTGGACATCTTACTCTGGTGTCAATGCTTACGGTGGATATTCTACCACTGGAAGAACCTGAATTGTGACTTGGGCACTTTGGAAAATGTTTCCATAAATCTTTATTGCTCTATCAATGTTTTAATTTAACGAAAGATCCATTCCATAACAGGGACTCCTCTGAGCACAAAACGCCTTTAACAGAAGATCACGTGATAACTTTAGAATGTGCATCATCTGTAGTTTTTGAACTGTTTGTATTTTATTTTTCACATCTGTATAACACAAAATTAGGCAAACTTTCTAGTGAAAAGTAAACCTTCAGGCTGAAATTATGTGCTTATGAACTAAAGGTGGGTGCGGGGGGTTATGGGAATTTTTTTAATAATCTGCTGAAAATAGAGCTTTATAATGAAAGTGCCTTCTCAACCAGAATTACCCTGTCGCTACTGTGGCATGCTCATACTATAAGAACACTGTTGTCACTGAAGTAGCATATTACCATTTATAAACTTTTACAATTATAAGCAGGAATTTACATTTTCATCTTTCCGAAGGAAAAAGCATATCATGCTTGAACTACAAAATGGGATCTGAACATCCTTTTTGAATTGATTTTCATCTCTTAAAACGTTTTTTAGCCTTTGATTCCATGAAGCACGTAGGTTAGTATAATGAAGGCAATAATTTGTCTGTTTAAGCATATTGATAAAATACAGGCATTAGAAGTTATAGTCCATAACACTTTCTTATATTCCCTGCAAGCATCTTACATGGGTTAGGGTCAAATTACTACCCTATGAATTGTCTGGGCTAGGACGTATGTGTGTTTTCACAATAGATTATGCTATAATGAAGTGATTCAGACTATCCTCCATCCTTTACAAGAAACTAAGTCAGGATATGATCCTGCAGAAAGTACATCTGTGATCAAAGCTACCCCAGTACAAAGCCCTGTTGATGTTTGCGGGGTCTACATGGAGTATCTACACTTGCAAACATAACTCACTGCAGAATCCCACCCATATATATTAAATACCAAAAGTTTATTATTAACCAAGCACTCTCAGCTTCACAGTTTTTGTGTTGCTATAGTGCACAATGCTATTACAATAAGAAATTACCAGTCCACCTATTTTGCAGATGTTCATTAGATTACTAGTTTTAGAGGAAATATGACACTTCCATCCTTGGTGAAGTAATCTCATGTGATAAAGTGCCTTGCATTTATTTAATAGTTGTGACAGTAAATCTTCTCCACTCCATACTTTCAAATGCCCAATGGAGAAGAACTTTCACGTCTACTTTATCAGGAAATGACTATTATATCAACAAGTGTTAAAACTATGGATTATTATATTTTTAAATGTAAATTAATTAATATATATGTATTTTTTTAAAAAAGAAAGTAAGATCCCAAAAAGCTTTGATATAAAATATTTCTCCTGTTTTTGCCACTAGATAAAATGAGAGTAGAAAAATCTAACCTTATGCTATATATTTAAAAAGAAAAGCTACCCTGAAATGACTGACTTACTTCCCTTTAGTTAAATTTTCTGTGGATTTCATTCTAGCTCTGTATAAAATTAGACAAAGAAAAGCTTTTTTGTTGACATCTCTGCACCTACAGTATGATAAATGGAAGGGAAAATTGCCTCGTACAGAAAATTGTTGTTTTTCGGTCTTCCAACGCGCTCCTATTTTTCCTCCAGTTAATAAACCATTAGACAGGTTAAAAAAATCTTAATTTTGCATCAGATATGGAAAAGAAATCCTGTCTGGCACTTTCAAACAAGCGCTCCTTTTTTAATTATTGTTATATTAAATGTTATGGTAATGAGACAGGTGAAGCTCATTTACAGGTAAATCATTAAGGTGACATTTGTAAAATCTTGAAAAAAAATGAGTGGATATGCATAATTTAACATTATTTTGATTAAAAATGATAGTGTTCCAAGTTTGTCACCCTACTCAACCAGAGTGGGTAGGAGAGCCAGCTGGTGTCTTTGCTTCCTGAGCTCATTAATAGAAATCTTAGCAGACGCTGCCAAATGGGTCCAGACAACAGAGTTCCAATATGAAACTGCAGGTGTGGAGTTATTTATAGCATGCTTTTACAGATGGAAAGTCTGGAACTGTAGCATGGCAGTATGCTCAGTCAGGAATCATACTCACCATTTTCCCACTCATATAGGTCCCCTCAGCCAAGAGTCTCAAAGTGATTTATCAACATTAACATCAGCTCCAATTTATTTGTAGGGAAATGGAGATATGGACAAACAGCTAGTCAATGGCAGAGGTGGGACCAGAGCCCAGATCTCCTCTTCCTCACACCTCTTTTCTTTGCTATCAGTTGGGGAGTCGGTCTATCTCAGGTGCTCAGGCCCACTTCAGCAAAGTATTTAACCATGTGCGTAAATCCGTTAGGTGTGTACCTAAGTTTATGATTAAATACTTTCCTAAATTTGGGGCCTCCAGTGCAACAAGGAAACTAAAGGAAATAGTTAGCTTCCATTAATCTATGATGCCCGTGCAACTGAGGTGGCGGGGAACAACAAAATGTGGAGACTGGGAGTGTGGAAGCAATTGAGCAGGAATTGCCAATCTCACAACAAAAAGGAGAGAAGCTATTTAAAAATGGCAGGCTATTTAAAAAAAAACCAAACAAACCCAAAAAGCAGATATTGGACAGAGCCAGACCCTCTGATCCAAGCCCTTTTGAATTTTGGCAGGGGGGTGTATGTCTGTCCATCATTCTT
Source organism: Pelusios castaneus (assembly GCA_007922175.1). Lineage (NCBI taxonomy): Eukaryota > Metazoa > Chordata > Testudines > Pelomedusidae > Pelusios > Pelusios castaneus. Next base: position 5,701,611 of record ML685791.1, read on the forward strand.
GGTTATGCGATGGATCAACCGTCGAGAGAGATCTGTCTTCCAGTCCTGGTTTAGAGGCAGGTCAGCTCTCACAAGGCATCTATTCTCATAAGATTCTAACCATTCACTATGGCAGAAATATCACTGGAACAACTGATCTCATGGGCTCTCTGCCAAATTGAGTTCAGCTGAGAACAGTGTGCAACATGTCAGTGTCATTGGATGGAAATGAAAAAAATCTGCGGAATTCAAGCCATGATCTAGCCTCTAACCCAAATCCTAGATAAGCTTTATACAGACTGGAACACAATTTCTTGGCCTATCCTTGCTAAAAATCAGAACTACTCGGGAAGAAAGAAGGTAAAAACAGATAAAGGGGGGAAGAGAGAAAATGAGAAAAAGGAACAACCTGAAAAGTGGTGGAAGAAGCAAGAGGACTTTGCACTGGCAGTGTCCGTCTTAGTTGTGCATGTGTGGGGTTTTGTTGCACTGTCTCTCTTTCCACTTCCTCATCCTGGGGGAAAACATTCAATTGTGCTATACTCTCCAATAAGAAAGCTGTAAAAAACCAGACACTTCTCTATCCCTGCGTAAGAGAACACTGCCTCCTCCTTATCAGCATTATGTCTAGACATGTATTCATCTTCTTTCCTTTGGTGATCGTCACTCTGGTTTCAAACAATAAATCCCAACTCAAGAGAAATGAGTTAGAATAAAGATACTGTAATTAAGGTTGTAAACATAAATCTGATTTTTTTTAAAAAAAAATCTTCCCCTCAATTTCTCAAACATAAAACCAGGCCATAGTCTTGCAATCTGTACTCACATAAACATTCCCATTTGAAACCAAAGACTGCTTTCTTGAGGAAAGGGCCAGTCAAACTGTAAGGATCTTTAAAACAGCTTGAAATAGGAACTCCAGATTTCCTTTGTTCAGAACTAGTGCCTTGGAGGTGTTTTTTTGAGATTTTATACTTAATTTTGGAAATGCAGTATTTTCCATAAAGCTTTGACACTCTCAATAATCCTTTACTTTTTGTGTAGAATTTCTAAGATTTTCAGTCTTATGTTGTATCCTCCATCTAAAACATCGCAAACATTAATGTTAGCCTCTCAACACTTCTGAGAGCTTAACAAAATTCTCCCCAGTTAAGAGAAAACAGAGACAGAGAGAGAAACTTTGACTTACCTGGGTCCCCCGCTGGTTGAACTAGATTTCCCAAAGCAGAGTCCTATCCTGTAGCTATAAGACCATTCTATTTCTAAGATGAATCTGATTTAACTAGTTTAATTTTACAGAGCCAAATGCAAAAAGTTAATTGTTAAAATAAACAAGACTTGGTGTTAAGTAAAACTGAGAGAATTTTAAGGTCTTGACACACAAGTAAAGGGAGTCTTTAAATGTAACTATCTTTACAGTTGTCCCTCCTTAAAACTGAAATAAAAGGGACAGTGCTGGCAATAGTGAGTTGTGCCAGACAAGTCAAATGAAATATGGAAACATGCTAAATATTTCAGATGGTGCTTTCTTGGCTTAATATTGTTAAGAAACTTATCTGTTAATAGCATTTTGTTATTGTAGCTGCATACCGTCCATTTCTGAACTTCATGTAATAGTTATTACAACACAGTTTTATCTGGTGTTACTTTTTGGAAACTGCTGACATAGAAGCTATTCAGGTTTGTGTGGGTTTTTTTGCTTTTTGGGGTTTTATTAAATGAAATAATTTTGTGTTTAGGATTTAAACCTCAAATTTTCTCCTGTAGATGGTAGCAAGATCCCTGCTACAGCATTGATGGAAGTTTTGTTTATGAACGATTTTAAACTTGTCATCAACAACACGACATATAGTGTACAAGTCCCTGTAAAAGGTAAGAACCAGAGCTGTGCTGAAGTCTCAATGAATCTGATTATCCAGTTACATCTGTTCCAAGGCGTATTTTGTCTTTTTAAAAATAAATAAATAAATAAATCATGGCAGTCCCCACAAAAAAATCAGTCTGGTTTTGTATCCCCTTTGAAACTGTTGGCCCTCAGTTTGTGGCCTCAAACAAACACTCTATAAACAGTGATTGGGGGGGTGGGGGGGTTTCAAGCATTGCTTGATACATCTTACCGGCCCTGACAACCATGTCTGCAGTCTTCTTGTAGTTGTGTTGGTGCCAGGATACTAGAGACATAAGGTGGGTGAGGTAACAGCTTTTATTGAACCAACTTCTGTTGGTGAGAGAGACAAGCTATTGAGTTTACACAGAGGTCTTCTTGAGGTCAGGGTGTTAGCTCGAAGCTTATTTCTTTTACAAACAGAAGCTGGTTCAGTAAAAAATACTACCTCACCCACCTTGTCTCTCTAATGACAACCATGATCTTTTTTCAGCTAAGTGCAGTAGCAAGCATAATGCGGAAGCGGATGATGTCAAATCCTTGGTTCATAGACTCTTCATGGCCCTTCATTTAGAAGACCATCAGTTAAGGAGAGAAAGAGAACTGCTTCAAAAACTGGACCACCTGAAGGAACAGCTGCTACCCCTGGAGCAGGTTGGGATGGATTTTTTTAAAACATAAAAACAAATTTCCCTTGAATAATTTCCACAATGTGACATCTCCAGCATGAATGCATGGCACAAGCCCTGCTTATTTGTCAGGCAGGTAGGTGATAGCTAATCCAGATGCAGGATTATTTCCAACCCTGTTCCTTCTCCTGTTATGCGGCTTACTCTGTTGAGAACTTCTAGAGTTGAAGAAAAACTGTGGTGAGCTTGCATTACCCTGACTGCCTGGCTACTTTGTCTGAATGTGGTTGTTCACTTGGGTGTCTGGAGTGATGTTGCCACATCACAGAAAAATGATTAGTGAGTTAGAAAGCAGCAGTATTTACTGTGATGCAGCCGTCACCAGACAGCCAGCTGGGTCTGACTAATGATGAGCATAATGTAAAAAAGAAATGAATGAACATGGTGAAGCTAAGAAAGGCCAAGCTAAGGCACATGAAGGGACGGATAGGGAGAAGAGACTAGTAAGAGCTTGATGGGGTGGGAACGAACTTCACATTGAACACAGCAGTCTCAATGCTGCTGTGAAAGTGCCACTCTGACAAATCAGGCAGCATCAACTGATGCATGCAAATCCAGTTGGTAGAGTCCTGAAGGGTGGAAGACCCAGCAGAGGGCTGGCAAAGCTCATCCCCTCTGTACTCCATGCAGGAAGTGGCCACTGCTGGGAGCAGGAACTCAAAGCCTCTCTGGGCTGAGAAGACTTGCTGCAAGTGAGTGGGAGTCCCAAGCGCAGGCTCTTATCTGGGAAGAAAGGAGATAAGATGTAGTGGGACGTGCTCTCTCCTTTGTTCAGAGAACTGTAGGAAATTAATATCCACATGTCGAATGAAAAGTTTTTTTTGTCCTAGATGAAAGTCAGAATCGCAACAAGTGCAGATGCAAAAACCAGTAGGCTCCTATGGACTGGTTTAGCTCTACTTTCCGCTCAAGGTGGAGCCCTGGCCTGGCTGACGTGGTGGGTCTATTCATGGGATATAATGGAGCCAGTCACATATTTTATCACTTACGGGAGTGCCCTGGCATTCTACGCTTACTTTATACTTACTAAACAGGTAAGTCCCATTATATAAACATGTCTGAAGTAACAGTACAGTGGTTTCATATTAAATTATCCAAATTATTTAAATATCAAAGCTCCTGTGTGTGTTCTGTAGAATTACAGTCGGGCTGGAACTCTGATTTTAATGTAGCTCAGAGACAAACACTCATTTGAATGGCACTTAAAACTCCTAGCTGTAATTAGTGACCAGGAGGGTCCAATCTGATGCTGAAAATAAAAACGATTCTCTTTCCTCCAGTTCTTTTGTATGTGGCCTGTATGATAATTGTCTCTCATACTTCTCTAGATTCTGGAGTGAGAGTGCAACTACTGAGGCAGGACTGATCAAGGAATGGAGCCTAGTAGTGGGCCAGAGAGACGCATCCATCCATTTCTTTTTCTGTTTGATGGAGTTTGTGATGCAGCAGGCTAGACTGCTTGGAAACTTTTCAGCTGTTTTTCTCTTGACTACTTTTACTTTATTTCCATGAGTAAGATGCAGATTTTTCTTATGTGGCTTAACTTCCTTTTTCATTTTTGGATATGCAAAGGAGAAGTCACTAGAGCTGGAGTGAGTGTTTAGAGGAGGAAGAAGAGTTTATGAACAGCAAAAACCCAGCACTTGGACAAAGTACAGAATGTGGAAATCATCAAATACTATAAAATATAAAGGAACTTACATTTTTCTCAATATTTGGGATCCTATGATATATTACAGAGCACACGGTTGGATAGTAACTTGCCTTCCTTCTCATGCTGCATGTTCAATAACGCACTCCTCCATTTTTATTTTGCTTGGTGTGAACATAGTTGGTAAATATCCAGTACTTACAAATATGGAACCTATAGTACATGTGAAACATCAGTGGAGGAGGTTGCTGGCTTTTGGAGTTCTCAGCTGGGTTTGTGAATTCTGCTGCTCTTGCTTTATGCTGACTTTCAGGAGGATTGTGGTAGTAATTGTGTTTGCGATAAATTGATAAATACATTACTGGCCTGATTTTTCAGAGGTGCTGCACACCGGCAGCTGCCATTGTCTGGGACTTTTAAAGCCCAACTTTCTCAGTCTCCTTTGACAATCTCACCTATTGACTCCACTGGGAGCTGAGAGTGCTTAGCAGTTCTGAAAATAAGGTCCTCTATTTGTCATGGTTTAGATTTCCTCTAATTACTATGGGGTTTTTTTTGGTGTAAGTTAATTAGATTTAACTCTCATCTATACAAGTCTTTGCTCTTCTGCCTGCCCAAAACACTCAAATATTTATGTCCTTTTTCTACCTGTCAGGATTACGTTTATCCAGATATTAAAAACAGGCAGTTCCTCCACTACTTCTACCGGAAATCCAGAAGCCAGCGTTTTGATGTGGAACAATACAACAAGCTGAAAGAGGAGCTGGCAGAGGTATTTTTATAAGTTTCTTGGTGCAAGTGAATGACACTATGGTCTCCCCATTTCAGACTTTTCAGTAAACCATTAGCTAATTGGAAAGTGGCTTCTATATTTCTTGATTTATGCATTATTTTTTTTTAAATAATTAAGTAGGGGTCAAACTAGTACTTTTCGTCAAGGCTGGGACTTAAAATATTTTCAGTAGTTTCCTATTCTGACACTAGGCTGGAGTGTGATTTTTGCAATTCATGCTAGAGCATTTAAAATAATTCTCTTCTGCTTTTGGAGGAAATGGGCTTTCTACATTCTCCTCGGCTTTGACTGAAGGCAAGAGCGCACTATGAATGGGTGTCTCAAAGGCAGTTGCCTTGAAGGAGAATGCTTGTGCCATTCATATGATGGCACTTCCTTCCAGTCAATCTATTGGCTGTCAGATTAACTCACTGATGGCAGGAATTGGTTTTGGATGGTAATCCCTAGAACGAGAAAACCTGGACAGGGGCCTACCCACGGCCCTGACGCACCCACTTGGCCTTAAGACCCGTCCACCTTAGCCCCCAGAAGCGGTGGCTGCGATGGCTGCAGAACCACACAGTGGCCGCGAGTGGGGCAGAAGTGCCAGCACCTCTGCTTTGCTCGTGGCTTTGCCAGGCCCTGCCAATGGAGCTCTCGCAGCTGCAGCTGACCCTGCAGCTGAAGTGGTGAAGTTCACGCCATTGCCGTTGGGTTGAAGTGGGGGGGAGGGGAGGAGGCAGCTTCCGGTTGCTGTAAGCTACCTTGGCTGGGCCCACCCGGCCCTTGCAGGGGCCTGGCCAAAAACCAGGGGCTGGCTATGCCCCTGGACCAGAAGGCTGCCCTGGTGATTATTTTGGGAAATCTTTGTCATGCGGTCACTGTCTTCTCAGAAGCAAAAGACCTGGTTAGAGAGAGAGAGAGAATATCAAGAGTATGAAAGGAAGGTGCAGAGTAAGGATGACCTGAAAGGGATAAATATAGAACAGAACATCCTCCGTTTAATTCTCTATTCCATTTACAGACTGAAGAGTCCTTGAGACGCTTGCATCAACCCCTACATCTTCAACTTCCAATACAGGAAATTAATGAGAAAGACTAATTATTTTTTGTAGTTGATTTGTCCTTTCCAAAACTGATTCCACTACTTAGGTTTCTTTGTTGGAAACTGGATATTTTTGACCACTGTAGTTCTGAATTTTACTAGAAATGTTGGATTAAAACTATTAGGTCAATGGACTTTTAAAATTTAATTCCTGAAATAAAGACATATTTCAAAATATGCATTCAGATATTGTAATAAAATTGCCTCTACATTTTAGTAAATTGATGCGGGCAGTAGAGTCAGAATGGTGTTCTAGTGTATTGAAGCATATTACTGTTTTTGATAGGGCTATTAATACCAGAAGAGGAATAGCACCTTCCATTTAGAATCTGTTGCCACTTAAAGTATTAAATATTATTCCCATTTTAGAGGAGGAAACTAAAGCATGTAGGAGTTTAAATGAGTCGCTTAAGGCCCCAAGTTTCAGGAATGCCAAAGTTTTTTGGTTCTTTCTGGCTCTAAACTTCTAGCAATGATGTTTCTTAACCGACTTTGGAGTATGAAAACCTTGAACCAACCACAGATTAAAATCCTCAGTGCTATTTGATTTTACATAGACTAGACAAATTTTTAGAAATATATCTATTAAAATGGAGATACACAGTTAATTTACATCTAATATCAAATTATGGGGGTTTGGGGCTCAGTTTCATTTTACTGAAATAAGTTTGTTAGATGCTTTGATAATTTATCGTAACCAAGTTGTATACAATTTATATACTAAATAAATAAAGTTAATGACAAAGCTAATAAATCTTAAGTCAATATATGCTATACATCAAGTCTCAGGCACCTACATAATATGGTACCTCTAATCTAGAACAACAAACAATTTCAGTCACCTCTAGTTAATTCAGGCTGTACCGTGTATTACTTTTTAGAGCATAACATATATACTCATTATCAGAGTCCTGAAGAACATATTTGTACATAGTTACCCTGAATACTACTAGAATAAACTCAGGGTGCTATTGTAGTAACAGATTCAAGTTTGGCATGAAGTGTTCAGTGTACTATAATAAAATGCATATTTAAATTTAAAGATGTTATTTTTCCATACTCAAAAGACTGTGGGAAAATATCTGACTAAGCAATGGAAGACTTCCAGAGGTCTAAGAGGGTATTTAAAATAATACAGAAAAAATCTTTCAGGTCAGAAATTCAACATTTTGAGATTACAACTCTTGATGAACTAAGGCAAAAAGAAGAGTGTGGGTTTTGGGTCTGTTGTTTTTCGGATTGATGGTCCCTTCGATTGTGAACTGAATGCTGTAACTGTCTAAATTAGAGAGAGAATAAATATCAAACCCCACGTTGTCATTTTTGATCACACTATCTCTGTAAAGTTAAGTGATGAGAAGGTTTTGATCTAGTAAGGATGAGGTCAAACACAGCAATGTTTCTTAGGTGTTTATTTTCTTTCCTAAGATTAAAGGCAAATTACCACCCATGATGAAACACACACTAACATGTTGTGTTAAATATTTTTTAAGATAGAGAAAAGGTACAAATATACCTTAGTTGCACTCCCCACAAATAAATGTTGGTGCAAGAAACGAAGTTTCATAATCTAACGCAATTTTTAAAATTCTTGAAAAAAGTTACAAAATGCTATACAATACAGTGAGAAAGAGGACAAGGTGTTTTTCAAGTGACAGTCAGAATATTTAAAAACTTTGATTAAAAAGTGCTTTCCCTCTTGGGACTTATGACTTTCGTTATGGAAGCTTCAATTTTTATTACACAGATATCAGTGTTACAATTATTTTCTCCCAAAATTCCCTGAGACTGCTATTGCTACAATGCTTTCTGATAACAAAGCAATAATTTCTAACATAGAAAGTTTTTGGGTTTTTTAAAAAAAGTATTTAAGTTATGGCTCCTGAAATTTGATCCCAGCATTTTTGCACATAGTCCTGTTGAGGAAAATGAGTGAATAACTGTGCAATTCTCTAGCTACATTGAAAATCATGTTATAAACTGAACAACCCTTCACTCAGTGATCTAGCGTAAAAGCTTAAGTGATGAAGATATTTTCCATTTTTTTGAGAGAATCTGAATAATATATAGTTCTCACGGTGGGCATATCTACTTTGATTGTGGTTGGAAGTGCAATTTTCTAGTCAGCATTGAGGCAAAACAAGGAACCTGCTTCTTTCCTATTGCATTAATGTCTCTGCACACGTCTACTTTGCGATGAGCTACTTTCCTATTAACTAGAGTGAGAAGTTCTGTGAACTCCAAGGAAGAACCATATCTTCTTATCATCTCACACAAGTCTTGAATATACCAGCTGCCATTTTGAGTTTCACGATGCGAATAATAACCTATTAGGAAATAAGAGCATAGGACTGCATTTAACCTTAAATGAAGACTAGAACCAACCGTTAGTAACGTTCAATACCACAATTTATTTCTTGCCAGCCTATGGACTACGAATGAGTTTTTAAATATACGTCTCTGTACGGTGTATGCTGTCTTGGGTACTCAGGTGCTAGAGTTGAAAACAGCACTTTGGCACATCTGCATAGTTAAATTCAACCTGGGATTAATAAGAAGGATCGCACCAGGTCAAACCGCTGGTCCATCTAGCCCAGTATCCTGTCTTCTGACAATGGCCATTCCCAGATGTTTCACAGGGGATGAACAGAACAGGGTAAATATCGAGTGACCCATCTCCTGTCATCCACTCTCTGTTTCTGGCAATTAAAGACTTTAGGACGCCCCGAGCAAGTGGTTACATCCCTGATCAGTGGTTTTCAAACTAAGGGTCGAGACCTAGTACTGGTTCGCGGTGCCCCCTGCTGCTGCCGCCAAAAGACTGGAATGCATAGTTCAAAGATGTAATTGTTAGGTCGCGGGCATAAGTGATTTTTTTCAACTGGGTCCCAACAAAAAAAGTTTGAAAACCATTGTCCCTGATCATCTTGGTGAATAGCCATTGATAGACCTATCCTCATGAACTAATTTAATTCCTTTTTTTAAACTCTCTCATAGTTTTGGCCTTCACACCATCCCCTGGCAATGAGTTCCACAGTTAGACTGTGTATGGTGTGATGAGATGCTGCCTCTTAATTTCATTGGGGATGCCCTGCTTTTTGTGCTATGTTAAGGGGTATACACTTTTCCTCCACATCATTCATGATTTTATAGACCTGTCATATCCCTCTTAGTTGTCTCTTTTTTCCACCTGAAAAGCCCCAGTCTTTTTAATCTCTTATAATTAGTGCAACTCCATTTCTGTCAATGGCATGGCTTCAGTGGAATTGCACATTAATGATGAATTTTGCCCTTTGACTTTATACAATATTTTACAAAAGGATTTTGTATTAATAGTTGTATATCTTCCCAACATCAGGTAATGGGCGTGGAAGTTTAAGAAATCACATGACTAGAAGAAAGGTGCAGAAGTGTATTTCCTGCCACCAGGCGGCACAGGGATAGGGATGGGATTAGTATGCTTTGATGTATCATTTTGCAATTTAGAGGGGCATATTTTCATTTATTCTTAATCCTTATGTCGGGGAGACGGCAGCACTAATGCAAACAAAGTGGTCCATTTAAGGAACTTTCATTCTTGTTTTGATTGTGCCATGAAGAAACCCTGCAAGCCTGCTATAGTTAATGAAAGGGTAGCGATACAGCTCCAGAAGAAGTCTTGCAGGAGTTAGATGCTAGAAATATAAATGCAAAATAACATACCTTCTGCAACAGAGTAGCACATTAGAAAGTCAGCACCAGCAGGTAACGTGTACACAGCTGCAGCATCCACCTCAGTTTCATTGACATTTGACTTGTCTGTAATACCGTCCACTGTATCCATAGCAATGACAGGCTCATCGTGTTTATCTCCTCGACATGCCTAATAGGAGAAAAAGCTGTTGAATTCTTATTTGCAGAACAAAATTCCAAAAGCAGAAGTGCTTCCTGTTTGTTATGATCTTCATTAATGTGACTAAGTTCGGAAAGAACGACCCTTTGTCCTATTTGTCCATCCCTGATGCTTTCATTGGTAAAGCAATTTGATTAACGGTGAAGGGCTTCAACTTAGAAATATCAAAGTATAGCAGACACCATACTGATGTGCTCCCTTCTTTCGGAAGAAGAGCATGGTTTTGTATCCCTATTGAACCTCTAAATGTTGTGTGTTAAGCTGACTGGTGATCCTGAGTTCACTCTAATAAACTGCTGCATACTACTCCTTTGGGAGTAGCAAATTGGAGTACTGTGAGTGTTCAACGGCAGTGGTTTTCAACCAGTGTGCCGTGAAATTTTGTACAAAGGTAATGAAAATCAATGTAAAACAAACATTGTTTCATCTTAAACAATCTTCTAGTCAACCAAACTTACAACTTATAAAACTCGTGAAGATTAATCATCAAATTAAAAGTAAGGTATCGGTCTTTCAATTCTAAAACGTGAACATTCTAAATGCAGGTAGCCAAAGGGCAAAATTGAGATGTGGGGTTTTTTTCCGATGCATTAATGCATTGGATCCTTCTTTAGCTTGTTGTATGCAGTGTGTTGCAAACCACCATGACCATAGTAGGTGTGCCATGGAATTTTGTCTCGTTGAAGTGTGCTGTGCTACTGAAAAGGTTGGGAACCACTGTTCAGTGGAATGGGCTGAGCCGTCCAAAGGGATGGTCAGAGGATTTGGGGCTGACGTGTGCCTATCGTTAACCTGAACTGAGAGAGCAAGATCTATGAGGGCCTGGAAGGGAGCTGATTCCCAAACAAGAATTCCTCTCACTAAGGGCAACTGGTAACAAAGGTGCCAGCGGGAAGTGTCACAGTAACCATTGCCTCATTCATACTGGAGGAAGTTATCCCAGAAGAACGGTCTTCTGTACCATTGTGGAAAAGATATATAAATTGAAAACCAGACAACTTACCTGAATTATAAATATTTTAGGCTTTCCTACTAGAGTCGGGCATTGGTCTCCTCTGAACATCTGTGTCAGTGTCTGAATTTTTATTTTAGCATCATAGGCATAAACGTGATTATCTTCCCCATGGCTCAAGAACACGCACACAAAGCAGTCCGCATCATTGTGGTTGTCCATTGACACTAGAATAGTGGATCTGTGTTTAGAGGACTACAAAAGCTTACTGTACTTGTTAAACACCACACCATTAGTCCACTCAAGGCCACATTTACCCACTTAATCTCAAATCTGTCCAATTCCAAATATATTAAGCCAGGTTCTCAGATGCTGTAAGCACTACCGAAGCCTGGACCTACACTAGTCCATACAATCTGAGCATCCTGTCTACCAGAAGTTAAGTAGATGCTTATTCAGCGCTACTTCTGTAATAGAATGCATCTTAGCAATTCTAATACTTGGACTGCAATACAAATGAATATACCACTGGTATAAAATGTATTTTCTGTTTCTTAGTCTTTTTATGTTATGGGACTTCATCACACAAGGGAAAAAATATAGCTTAGAGTGAATATGTCTAACAATGATGGAGAAATACTATCTTATCTAGAACTGCTCCTACAAATAGAGTAAGACATATTCAGTGCATGATCTCCTACCTTCATAAATCTTCTGCAGTACATCTCCTGCTTTAAGGTCATCAAAGCATCTGACTTCAAATCCAAGCTCTGTCAAACTATCATTAAACACACAAGTTTTAATAAGTATCCTTTCTGAGTTATGCTAACAATGACACCAATTCTGTTGCTCCCTTTGGAACTTTGTACCTCTTCTTTGAAAGAATAGATACCCATATTAATTAAGGTAATGGTACCGAAACCTGAGAGCCAGGAATGCCTGAATGATGCATAGAGCCAAAAAAATTGTTTATAAAGTGAGGGTGTTCTCATGAAAAAGGAATTTTCTTAAGGAGCACCAGAAAACACAAAAACTTGAAGTACCCAAGCAGGGACTTGTCTGAAAGCCAATCAAATAAGACGCCAAATAGAGTAGACAGAACAACTTCCATTGCTGCCAAAATGAAGTTTCACTTTCATGCAACTATCAGCCAAAATGACAGTTTTGGACTTTCTTTTTGAAAAGCCAGAATATTATTAAATCATAAGAAACTGCAGAATAGAAAAACAATCATACCCTGAAAAATGCTGATGCTGGGTTATACCACCTCCTCTGTATTAAGCGTTGATTAGCTTATGTATAGCCACTTGCCCTGTGAGCTCTGTGCCAATCCACTACACTTGTAACTGGTTACTTTATAGACAGGCCAATGCCAGCCTAACCTGTCTGCTTTACCCGTTTTTACTCGTTTACCAAATGCCCTGATACGCTGTTGTTGAATGGTGCCATAGGTTAAAGCAGAATTTATTATGAAATTCCATTGTTTGTGAATGAAACAGTGGGTTCGCTATCACTTTTGTTGAGGGACACATGTTTCTAATTAATAGTTTACCTGTGTCAGTCCAGGATATTAGAGAGACAACAAGGTGTCTGCGAAACAACGTCAGCCTTCTCATTAGGTAAGTTATCTTTTTCCCACTGGTAGGCCTACTTCAGGTAAATGTACTGTGACAAGTGCAATATATTTGTGAGTGAGCATAATGCATTATTAGAAATAGCTGCGTTTTTAATACCCCTTGATATATAAGTTTGACTCCTGCCAGCCATAGGCTATGTTAAAATGGCTTGCTTATGTGGTGGTCCACAAAAGCTTTCGAAGATGATGTAGTGGTCCGCATAAAGGAAAAGGTTGGGAACGGCTGTGCTAGCAGCCATAGCTGTGTGCACCTGCTAGATGAATAGGAATAAAGGCCTCTTAACTTTCTCAGCTCTTTAGTCAGTTTTAGAAACTGTATCATACAGGACCGCTGTTTCCGCTAGGCACCTCTATGTAATTCAACTACTCTGCTATTGCACAGCATAAGTTATTAAACAGATTTATTTGTACAACACAGCACTTTCTCAAACTGGTTACTGATTTAGTGAATGACAGTAAGTGAAAGATGTAAAACAGCAAAAGGTCACTTTATCTCCGACCATAAACAGCACAGTTATAAAGTCACACATTTAAAACATTATTTTCAAAAGAAGACACTTGCATCCAGCCATCACTTGGCTTGAATGCATTAAGGATACTGGATAAACTAATGCTGTCAAGCAATATTAAAGCAGCACAATATTATTTTAGCTTGAAATCTAGTCCATTGCAAAAAATGAGTTACAAGTAATTTCAGGTACTAGACCTGCCCCCTGGGTCTACCTACCAGTTTATGATTTTACAATCAAGTTTACCTTTTTTATATATTAACCTGTGAAAATCTGTGTTCTACTTTTTCCCCCTTATTATACTGAGTGACAAAAATGCGTTGTTTGCTTAATTAAACAAAACTAAGAAGCCTTTAAAAATTAAAACAAACAAGGAGTCCTGTGGCACTTTTAAAGATTAACACATTTATTTAATGCATGAGCTTTCGTGGGAGATTTTCAAGTGTCTGACAAAGTGGGATTTTCTCCCACAAAAGCGCATGCGTGAAATAAATGTGTTAGTCTTTAAAAGTGCCACAGGCCTCCTTGTTTGTTTTGCTGAGCTAGGCTAACACGGCTACCCCTCTGGAACTTTTAAAAATTAAGACTACCATTTAGTCTTCTTCACCCAGCTATCTATTTTCACAGAGCCTGATCCTGTCCCCACTGAAATCAATGGGAACACTTCCTGCCTATTATTTCAAAGGGAGCAGAAGCCAGTTTTTAATTCTTTTTATCATGGGATATGAGGCAAAATCTTTCAATCACAATTACGTTAATAAAATCAGTTATTTTAGACCTGCGTATACAACTTGCGTAACAAATCATTTTGAATTGCATATTTTTATTTAACTTACCTAAAAAAATGAATCCTTCTGTAAAGCAGCCAAATATCATCTTACCTGCGGTTCAGATTCTGTCTGTCTGCATTTGTGCCACGTCTCTCTGGCAGCATTAGATGCCAGAAAAACCGCTCATGATTGAAGATTAAAGCAATCCCTCTTCGCCTGTGGTTCATTTTGTATTGTGCTGCTGGATCAAATGCTCGGCTGTTACAAAGAAAAAACCCATGCCTTTCAATTAACAAATAAATAACTATACCGACCTGCAAGTGTTCATAGGCCAAGATTCTCTAGAATGACTAGAGATTCTGGAAACTAAAATCACTAGTGCCTTTGAAAGCCTGGGGCACATTTAGTCATTCAAAAATCTCCTTAAGGAACGGGCTGCAGCAGATATGCCAATAAATTCTGAGTTTAAAAAGCTGTTTCTGTACCTTTCATTGTTCTGTATGGATTATCCATTGACCCAGGACAGAAGCCTGTCAGTGCAATGCTAGGCATGTTACGATAAAGTGGGATTTGGACTCAGTCCTGATTCGCCAGGTTTCACAGTTTAGCCAGACTTCTTATTTTAAAAGTGACAGTGCAGCCACTTTTTGATAACGTAAGTGTGCACCACCTGGAATTTTGTTTCAAGTTTTTATTTCCTGAATCACAAGCAATATGTGCATAGCACATGCAGTTACATAACTTTCTTAGGATTACATTACCATGTTAGATTCCTGTGCTGGCAGGACCGAGAGAGACTTTCATCTGAGAAAAATTACCTAAATCCAAAATCAACTACAATAAATTGAACTCAAAATGTCCTTAATACCAGTTACTAAGTTATAAGAAGCAATGGGCTTAAATTACAGCGGGGTGGGGTGGGGAGCGGGGTGTTAGATTGAACATTAGGAAAATATTCTTAACTGTCAGGGTGATTAACCTCTAAAAAAAGTTGTCTACACAGGTTGTGGAATCTCCATCATTGGAAATTTTTAAGAGCAGGTTAGACAAACACAGGTCAGGAATGATTTAAGATGGTACTTGGTCCTGCCATGAGTGCAGGGAACTAAACTCAAAGACCTGTCAGGGTCCCTATGATTCTAAGTCTGTAATATTTAGCATTTTTGCCCTTAGCATTACCAGCCTCAGTACTAAAAAACTGAGAGGGGGGAAAAATGTAGAGAAAGATGGAGCATTTCACAACTTCTTTCCCTTAATTATTCAACCCACAACAGTAGGAAAACCGTGTCAGGCATAACCAGCTATAGCCTCCAAGCCACTTGAGAAAGGACAGCGTGGACTTTTTCTAAAAGAAAAATTTCTACAATAGGTCACAGATTTTTTTTTTAACAATTATAAGCCATAAATATTTAGTGAAGAAATATTATCTTATGGAATGAAACTGTGATCCCTGTGTAACTTCCAGGCCCCCGCTAGGAAGCATGTGCAATATTTTAACTTCTTTTCCCATGAAATTGGGACAAAGAAAAGCATTTCATCTGAAACTATATGAAAAGATATTTACCTGTCAAAAATAATTAGCCTGAGCAGAGCCAATTCTAGGGCAGTGTGACCCAACCTGGGCTGTCACACTTGGCATGCTAGGACTGACCACGCCATATTGCCAGTAAACAAGACATTGCTAGAGGGTGCTTCTCACCTGCTACAACCTATACCACTTCCTCTATATGCCCAAAGGAGCAATTTTCTCTTCCATTTTACCCCTTCCCCCTTGCTTTGTATTATACCTATCTGTAATATGTCAAATATTGTAGATGCATCTTATATCTGATTATCCCGTGTGTGTGTGCGTGTCTATAAAAATGTACATATGCTAATGGTTCTGATGAGCTGAACAGACTTGTAGTGAAATGCTATGGATTGTTCTAAACGTATAACCAGGGCCATTTGGGTCCTGGATATTAGCAAGCAGCAAGAAAGATAAAGAGTGGAAAAGATAATTGAGGGGTAGGCTAATGGTTGGAGATGGGGCATTGAATGAAGTCTGTGAAATTAGCTGTTATGAGGACCTAGGCAACTCTTCATCTCATCTCAAGATCTGTCGAACTGACTCCAAGCATGGTGTTCCTTATATTTCTGCCTATCAATCCCAGCCACACAGCTGCTCTTCTCTCCCCACCCCTCGGAATGGTATGACTTCTCTCTGCTCTTCTGCAAAGTCTCTACACTATTCACATTTAAATCCATCTTAAAGACCCAGTTCTGCTGTGGTGTTTATAGTAAATCTAGTTGGTTCATATAAAAAAGTTTCTATTTATAGTCTTAGACTTTAAGACCAGAAGGGACCATTACGATCATCCGGTCTGACCTGCACGTTGCAGATCACAGAAACTTGCCTACCCATTCCTGTAATTAGGATGATCAGATGTCCTGATTTTATAGGGACAGTGCTGATATTCAAGCATTGTCTTATATAGGTGCCGATTATCCCCACCCCCTGTCCAAATTTTTCACACTTATTATCTGCTCGGCCTACTTGTAGTAGTCCCATAATCTCTGGCTGAGCTATTCAAGTCTTCAAATCTTGATTTAAAGACTTCAAGTTATAGAGAATCCACCATTTACTCTAGTTCAAACCAGACCCTAAATATCCATTAGACCCTGATCAAGTGGGCAAGACCCATCAGGCACACACCTGCTCTGACTTTTCTCCAGTAACTCAGAGCTCTCCCCTTCTAGTGTCCCATGTGTGGCCATTGGAGAAATTCACTAACAGCAGTCATTGAAGGGCCACATGCCATTGTAAGCAATCTCATCATTCCATTACTTCTGTTCATTTATTAAGCTCAGGCTTAAAAGAAGCTATGTTTTTCACTCTCACTACTCTCCTTAGAAAGCTGTTTACTCTTCTGATGTGATTAGAAATGCTCGCTTCTGACTTTAGATTGTGGCATCCTCCAAGCAGAGATAGAAATCTGCACTCTCTGCTGCCTCCCATGAATGTTCGGAAAGTGCTTAGCATAAAGTGAGCACTACCATAAAAAAAAATAACATTGTACTTTGTTCCTTCCTTGTATTATTTTTCAGGCAGTTTGTTTCCTTACTTCTGCTGTATGTGCTGTTGCTCACATTCCATATTTCTTAGTTCCCTTCCCTCCAACATACAGTTATAACTGGAATTCATCTTTTAATTTAATCCTTTTAAAAAACAAAATGCTCTATTCAAAAAAGTAATGCAATAACCTAATTTCAAATGACCACTTGATTCCCAACAAATGATGTTGTGGTGAACAGTCAATCATGCAGTTCCATGCCTGTTGTCTCTCCTACCCATTGCACTCAACATGCATCAATTGTTTCTCAGTTAGTTTTAATTTTAGTTAGTTCGAATTAACTTAATTCAAACTATCATGGCCACACTAGAATGCTAGTTCGAATTAGCCATGTCCAAGCATGGCACTTCCTGAGTTTGAATTAGTCAGTTGCATTAAGCTCAAGGACTATGTCTACACTTATTAATTTAAGTCGACTTAGTATGTCCCCACTCAAAAATGACGTCGACTTAGAGGGGACCCTGCCAAATTAACCTAGAGCGTCCACACTGGACGCCTAGGTCGACTTGTAGGGGCTAGGTGGAGCTGGGACAAGTCCACGATGGCAGGGGGGGCACCCCTTGCCAAGTGCCAGCGGACTCAGCCTTTGCCCCATTGTACCTTGGTACATAGGAGCACGGTGGGCATGGCTCTGTCCTGCCCTGTGGGGAGACACGCCAGGCTGTGGCTGTGCTAGCCACCCTGGCAGCGAGGGCAGTGGGGAAGCCCTGAAGCCCCCTAAGTCAACTTAAAGTCAACTTAGGGCTACTCTGCGTCCACACTGGCTAAGTCGACTTCCTAAAGTCGACTTAGCCAGAAAAGTTGACTTAAAACTAGGTATAGCAAAGTCGACTTTAATTTTCCTTAAGTCGACTTAAGGAAAATGTAGCGTGGACGCAGACTAAATTAAGTCAACTTAAGCAAGCTTAAGTCGACTTAATTTGCAAGTGTAGACGCACCCAATGTGCTGGTTAGTTCAAACTAAGCAGTTAGTTTGAACTAACATGGCCACATTGAGTTAATTTGAACGAACTAGTTCGAATTAAGGTTTAGTTCAAAGTAAAATGAGGTTTTACTAATTCGAACTAACTTTCCCTTAATTCGATTTAAGTCGAATTAAGGAAACAAGTGTAGACACAGAGTAAATTAAGTCGACTTAAGCCTGCTTGAGTCGACTTAATTTACAAGTGTAGACACACCCCCAGTGACGAGTGGGGAAGCTGACCTACTTCACATTAATAAATATTTACTGGCCATGGCCTCCAGGCTAGAGAATCATTATCGTACTCTCTGTCTCAGTGACTATAAGTATTTACAAAAAGTAGGAGGGTTTCAACAGGAGAATCTGAGAGAGTTGTCCATCAGAATATCCCCTAGCTCAGTAAGAGCACTCTCCTAAAGTGGGAGATCTCTGTACAGCTCTTTTTTCCTTACTGAAGCAGAGAGGGTGGATTTAAACTTGGGTATGCCACATTCTGGCCAGGTGCTCTAAGCAGCCACTAGCCTGAATGCTCTAAGAACAACAGCACCACCTCCTCATCCTCCAGCTGGATTTTAAAGGGGGCCTGACCTGGTATGCATGCTCTGACGATCCCACCAGGGAATGATTGTCTTCCCATGGTTGGAGGATCATACTGGAACCTACGCATGTAGGTGCCAAAAGTAAGTGTGCACACCCAGAAGCCCAAGGGGATTTTTTATAGTGTAAGTTCAGCACCAAGTACATTTAGGCACATACAAAGGTAGGCAGCATATGGGCAGGAGGTTTGTGGATCACTGCAGCACATAAACCAGCATCTAAGTTTCTTTGCAGATCCAGGCCCTAAACCCTACCCCTTTCCTCTGCATTTTACTCCTGCCTAGCTTAGATAGTTCCACTACTCAGCCTGCTGCCTTCAGTGAATCCCATCCTTAGGAACCTAACCCTCCCATGTATTATGTGGGAATCCTGGGCACCTAACTCGGGGGGTATGAATTCCTCTCAGCACCAAAGTCATAAGGAGTTTGGGAATACAGTGCCTAAGTTCCATTTGTGAGTCTAGTCAAAACTCTCCTTCCTACTGTATATAGTTGTAGAGTGTCCAGCACAATGGAACTCTGATCCTTATGAAAGATGCTACTACTTCAATTATACTAGAACTGATGTAGCAGATGACACACATGTAACAGATGACATGCATGTTCTGTATCATTAGGTGGCCTTCTGGGGTACCCCGCTTGGACTCTTATTAAAGACTGAAAAAATCAACCCATAAATGCTTTCAGCTTCACTTTCCAGGATGCTTTCTGGCCCGTCTCTGTCTCTCTTCCATTATCATCCTTAAACAAAGATTAAACAAAGGCCTTTACCTTCCATCAAGGGCATCTGTTTCTATGATGTTTTGATCTCCATCTATAATAAAAAGAAAGCCAAAGGCTGTTTGAATTTCTATATCAGCTATTAAAAGAACACTTGATATCATAGGTAGTGGCAGATTTTCAAATTTAAACTTGCAACAGGGCTTGAGCCATACTGGAACAGCCCACAATGCCATTCCGGCACCATTTGGCAGGTGTCCCAGTATTATCACTTATGAGTGATCGTTCCGGAAGTTCGTTACATCACTTTTTTTTTTAGAACTCATATGTAGATCCCATATACGCTTGGTTATTTTAACACACCACGTCTTTAATTTCATCAATAAACTGTGCCTGCTTTTGTATGTGCTTTTTAATTCCTAGCACTTAGTGACGTATCTCTTAAATACATGACGCAATCAACCTGAAGCTAAGCATTTTCTTTGCGGTTAGATGTGTCACTCAACCATTTCATAAGTGATGCAGATGTAAGATCATCCAACTAACAGAAACATTCAAAAACATGCAAACAATTCACACCCTTTCTTCTGCTAAAATGCATAGAGAGGTACATCTGCAGTTTTGGTGCACCCAAAATTCCTACTGAAGTCAGTAACATTATTGGTGCACAGGAAACACAGAGTTGGACTCACTGGTCTGAAGCTATTAAAGATAAAGTTGTCAAATATGTCTTATTCCCATTTTCTCCCACCCAAACATTACTGTCTCCACAGATCTGAAGAGATCTCACAATCCATATATGTGGCAGCTCTTCTTAACCTAGCCATTTTATGAGAGTAATACATTTACTGTACCTTGGGTCTTTAAAGGAGGCCCACTATCCACCTGGATTTGCCCTGCAACTGAAAACACATCAATGTTACTGTCATAACAGACAATGTTGCAAAAAATCAAATGAGCATTTTTATTCTATTCACTATTCACACTCTTTCATAATTTATTTCTGAAATAAATCAACTGAACAGAGTCCCAGCTCTGAGCCACATGTCCAGGAGGGAGCCTGTTTGTTAATTCTTGTGAGAATTGTTTGTCTTTTGCTGGCCACTCAGCATCCTACCTGTCAGCTAACTACCCATCCAAATCAAGTCACTAAGGTCTTGACTACATTAACACTTCTATTACTGGTCTAGCACAGGCACAATTCCACTATTTTTACCATCATGTTGTCTAACTGTCAAGGTCAGATGGACTGGTGTAGAAAATACTTGTAGCCTGTCTACATTAGCAAGTCACTTGTTCCTATCACCAGAAGAGCTGCAACAATGGTATTGGACTAACAAAGGTTGCGTCTACACTTACAAATTAAGTCGACTTAATTTACTGCACGTCTACACTGGGTTTTCCTTAAGTCGACTTAAGCTGCTCCTTAAGTTGAATTAAGGAAAAGTTAGTTCGAATTAATAACACCTCGTTTTAATTCGAACTAGCACTTAAGTCGACTTTATTAATCAATCGAACCCAGAAGAGTGCACTGACAGCGGCAAATTTGCTGCCATCAGTATAGACATACCCTTAGGCAAGGCTACACTGTCATGGCACCTCGGACAGTGTAGAATCGATTGTGCGGGTTTGACTGAGCACCTGTAAAGATGTGCTCAATCGAATCCAGAGTTAACTGGAGGTCGATTTGTTAAGACCTACGTGGTAAATAGCGTAGCGCTGATTTGACAGGAAGGCATTTCCTGCGGAATCAGTGCTGTGGGGCCCTGAGGTGAGCAGTTGTTAGGCAGTAGAAGAGAGATACACAAGGTATTTTAAGTACTTCCCTTCAATTGCCACTGCAATCCCCCTGCAGTGCAGACAACCCCCAAGTCACAACGGTCTCTCCTCCAACATCAGGAATGCCTTTTCCCTCTTGCCTTTGGGCACAGGCATAAGTCAATTTGTACAGATCTTTGTAGCCATAGGGCAAGGGTTGGTTGCTGCAATACACAGCCAGCTGCACCCTTCAATAAGTGTAGCTGCAACGGCAATAAGCAGCTCGTGTGGGTGGAGGGCAATGTATCAAATGACATGGGCACAAATTTCCAAGTGCTAGTTACACTCTGTAATCTCATTCTGAATCATCTACAGGGCCAATGCTGCTGCCTTTAGCCTGTGCTAGAGTATGCCACAGCATTCACTTAGGATTAAGCAACCACAGCCCACTCAACCCAAACTTTGTTTTATGCACTTAAAACACATACAACATTAAATAAAAACCCCATCATTATTATGTACATGCTTTAGTTGCAGACTACGGTACATGGGAAAGCTACACTAGAATAAGCCAAAGTGTGAATTAATACAGAGATCATTATACTAGTGTCATTCCCCATGTGGACACTCTTATTCTGGTGTAAGTGTGGCTTTTTTTCAATTTACCTTATGTTGCTTGGGAAGGTGGCTGACCTAAACTGGAAGAGGCCCTTTTACACTGAAGTAAGTGTGTCCACACAGGAAGCTATACATCTGTAACTACAATGGTATACCTGGTAAAAAATTTCCCCTGTAGACCAGATCCAGGAATTTGAAGCAGTTTTGTGTGGTGATTTTTGTTTGGGTGTTATTTTGCAAACTATATGTAGGGCAGTCTGTTACTTATACCATATCTGAAAAGATGATTGGGGAAAAGATCTGGGAGCACTGACATTGTGGCCTTTTATTCCTCTTTATTTTCAATTAATACACATGTGCTAAGCGGTGTTCAACGTGTACAAGGTACAGCAGCAGGTGATACCAATTTTTTAAATGGTTCTGTCCTTTGAAAGAGAAATAAAATAACTTATAAAAGCACCCTGCAATCATGTTCAAAATAACTAGGGATGTCATACTTTGGAAACCTGCATTCATTTACTTTAAGACTCCATCAGTCTGACTGAAAGGGGGTTGGACTAGATGACCTCATGAGATCCCTGCCAATTCCAGTAGTCTCTGAAAGTGGTTTTCAAACTTAGGGCTGGGATGCAGTACTAGCTTGCAGACCCTCAGGCACTGGGTTGCGGCACTCCCTTCTGCTGCTGCCAAAAGACTAGAATGCATTGCTCAAAGATATAATTGTTGGGTCATGGGCACAAATGATTTTATTCAGCTGGGTCCCGAGAAAGAAAGTTTGAAAACCTCTGTTCTATGAGAGTGGATTGCTGCCAACCTGCTCACTGAGGCCTTGTCTAGACTGCAAAAACTTCAGGATTGATTGAGCGGGCAGTGTAGACCCTCAGTGGATCCCAGAAGCGCTCTCTGGTCAATGCAATAACTCCACCCCTTCAAGCAGAGTAAGGCTGGTCAACTGGAAGGAGCTTCAAATTCACGGAGGATAAGCAATCTCCCATCGATTTAAACCCCGGCCCCACCCACCTGTGTAGGCTAGGCCTTAATGTACAACATTAATCTCTTCCCCCTTGGATCAATCTCAGCCAGAGGTGACTTTTGGGGTAGGCAAGTAGGGCCCCAAACAGTAAGGGGCCCCTTCACTTACTCCAAAAGTGGTGTCTGCTTCTCATCCTGCAGGATATGTGGCAGGCGGCTGGGGCTGGGACTGGTGGTGGGGCAGTATTGGGGCACCGGCAGGTGCCAGGAGCTCATGGGAAGCTGTGGGTTCAGGGCCCCAGGCGGGGTGCTGGGGCTGCAGGGGGGAGGGTGTGGCCAAGGGGAGCTGGGGCCCCACAATGGGCCTTCGCCTAGGGTGCCAGATAGCCTCCCAAACCAAACCAAAGGCGGCTGTTGCTTAGAAGCACTGCACACAGAGGAGCCCTGCTCCTGCAGGCTCGGCAGCGCACAGCCCGGGCACCCCTGGCCTGGCCATGGCAGTCATGCAAGCAAACCGAAATTGCTCCAGCCCCAGCCGCCCTCTCCTTGCCCCCCCAGCAGGGCAGCTCGCCGGCTGGAGGAGCGCCCCGGAGGCTCCGGCGGGGCCGCGCTGGAGCTGGCGGAAGACGAGCTGAGCCGAGACAAAGGGCGGGCTGGGCTGCGGCGGCCCGCCCCCTCCCCGCGCGGCGCTCTGCTCCCCAGGGCCGGAGCCCGGGGAAAGCTGCGACAGCCCCTGGCCCGAACTCCCCGCTCCGCAGAGCCGCCCAAGGCAGCGGGGCAAGGCGGAAAGAGGAGCCCCCGTTGGGGGGTAGGAGGTGGGTTCCCCTCTCCACCACCTGAACACTGCCTCCCCCAGGGAGCTGCCCGGGGCCGGGCTTTCCTGCCCTACCCGACTGGCTGCCGCTTTGCCGGTGTCCGGAGCTGGCCATGGCCACGCAGGGAGTCTCCAAGTTCCGGTCCCCGGAGCTGCAGCTTCGCGCTCGCCCGCAGCCTTCCCCAGCCCCGCCGGCTCGCCCGCCCCTCGCCTTGCTCCGCCTGCAGCTTCCCATCCAGTTCCTGGCCGGGGCGGGGACCAGCCCCCGATGCCCGGCCCGCCTCGCCTCCCGCCTGCTCTCCTTCCTCCCCTAGACTGCCCGGGAGCCGGGTGTGGTTGTGGGAGGATGCTAGCACAGCCCCGTCCGCTGCCCTCCCAGCCGGGTGGGCTAGAGAAACCGCAGCAGTGCAACCCCCTCTGCAGGAAGGGGCTTTGTTTTTATGTCAGCCTCCCCTAACTGTGGACCTTGGGCCATCTCTTAGGCTAAGCATTACGCACAGGCTTCAAGTTCTCACACAGAGGTTTGCAATTGAAACAGAGGCGGGGAGCCTGATCAGTCATTAGAAATCTGTATGGACTATTGTGTGCTCCACTGCTGCACAGTTTGAAAAAGCAGTTCCTGAATGTGCCCCTAATAATGTTAGAGCAGCAGTGCCCTATTCAGAATCTGCACTTTCTGTCACTGCGCACCTAAGATTTTAGTATATCTTAAATAGCTTTAAGAAAAGGGGGGGGGTGTGTGGCACTGGCTACTGTTCTAAGCACTGGAGGATTCTTGTCTCTTTCTGCATCAGATTCAAGCTATTTGTCCATTCCGTCAAAGTCCTATATAGTCTCACTCCCTCCCTTCTTCAAAGCGTATAACAAAGTGGGATTTTCTCCCACGAAAGCCCATGTGATAAATAAATCTGGCAGTCTTTAAAAGTGCCAGAGGACTCTCTTTGTTTTTCTGCAGTAGACTAATACGGCTACCCCTTTGGAATTTCCTACCTACTATGTCTCTTTGCTCTATTTTTCTGTTACTATCCATTTTATTCTCTCCTTCCTGGTCCCTTCATATTGCTCTTGCCTTATTCAATCACCTATACTTGTCATTGTTTCCCATTTCAGACAATTACCAGTTTCTTCCTTCTTTAAATCCTCTTCTTTACCACTCACATCTTCCAGGAATCTTTCCTATCACATTGTAACATGCAATAATCTCTCCATGCTGTCTTTTTAGTTTTAACCTTAATTGCTATCTCATAGCTAATCTTTTCTTTACTTTCACTTACACTTTCAGGCAGGAAACATGTCTTAATCTGTCTATAGATTGTTGTGTAAATTTGGACACTGTAATACTATTCACCTATACACTTGTTCATTTTGTAAAGAAAAGCTCTGCCTGAGAAAAATAGCATATATTTATTGCAAGTGCCGTTGCTATATTTTTTGTACTCCTCATGGGTATATCACAACATGCTTGCCAAATCCCAAAGTACCCATGTATATAAAAATAGGTAAAACTAGGCCTCAAGAGTTGAGGGACAAGAGAGATTTAAAAACTGTGATATTAGAAAAAATAGAGGAGTCCGTGAAGAATAAAGAGCAAAGTTCTTCCCATAATTTTAAAATAGTACAGTACAATAACCAAAATGTGGCAGAAGAAATGTGGCATCCCTGTAGAGAGCTCATAGCTAATATTTCACAACCCCTCCCCCCCACCTCTTTTGTAGTTACACATTAAAGACAATTGTTGTGAATGACAGCTCAATAGTAATTTTAGAGATGCGGTTGAAATTTCACACTTGAAGTGCTGGGAGGAGCTACTTTGTCAGGAGTGAAATTAATCCAACAGTGTAACCGCATAGCTAGTGAGTGTTTTATTTTACTGCTCACTTATACTGGAGAGCAGTGAGACAGGCTCTTCAATGCATCTTCTATGGCTCTTGCACCATATGAGATTCAAAATCTAAGTTTTTTACCAATCATAGAATAATAGGGATGGAAGGGACCTCACGAGGTCATCTAGTCCAACCCCCTGCTAAAAAGCAGGAACACTCCCACTAAATCACCCCAGCCAGGGTTTTGTCTAACTGGGCCTTAAAAATCTCCAAAGATGGAGATTCTACTACCTCCCTAGGTAGCCCATTCCAATGCTTCACCACCCTCCTAGTGAGAAAGTTTTTCCTAATATCCAACCTTGACCTCCCCAGCTGTAATTTGAAACCATTGCTCCTTGTTCTGTCCTCTGTTACCACCGAGAACAGCCTAGCTCCCTCCTCTTTGGAGCACCCCTTCAAGTAGTTGAAGGTTGCTATCAAATCTCCCCTCAGTTTTCTCTTCTGTAGACTAAATAAGCCTAGTTCCTTCAGTCTCTCCTCATAAGTCATGTGCCCTAGCCCTCTAATCATTTTTGTTGCCCTCTGCTGGACTCTAATTTGTCCACATCCTTTCTGCAGTGGGGAGCCCAAAACTGGACACACTATTCCAGATGTGGTCTGATCAGTGCCGAATAGAGGAGAATTATCACATCCCTCGATCTGCTGGCAACACTCCTACTGATGCAGCCTAATATGCCATTGGCCTTTTTGGCAACAAGAGCACACTGCTGGCTCATATTCATCTTCCCGTCCACCATAACCCCCAGGTCCTTTTCTACAGCGCTGCTACTTAGCCGATCGGTCGCCAGCCTGTAGCAGTACATGGGATTTTTCCGTTCCAAGTGCAGGTCTTTGCACTTGTCGTTGTTGAACCTCATGAGGTTTCTTTCGGCCCAGTGTTCCAATTTGTCCAAGTCTCCCTGGATCCTGTCCCTGCCCTCCAGAGTATCTACCATTCCCCTCAGCTTGGTGTCATCTGCAAACTTACTAAGCAGGCAATCAATCCCATCATCAAGATCATTAATGAAGATGTTGAACAGAACGGGCCCCAGGACCGACCCCTGGGGCACTCCACTCATTACCGGTTGCCAACTAGACATCAAGCTATTGATTCCTACCCGCTGAGCCCATTGATCTAGCCAGTTTTCTATCCAACTTGCGGTCCACTCGTCCAACCCATATTTCCTTAACTTGCTGACAAGAATGCTGTGGGAAACCATATCAAAAGCCTTGCTAAAGTCGAGGTATACCACATCAACAGCTCTTCCCATATCCACAAATCCAGTCATCTCATCATAAAAGGAAATCAGGTTGGTCAGGTATGATTTGCCCTTGGTGAATCCATGTTGATTTTTCCTGATCATTCTATTTTCCTCCAAGTGTTTCAGCATGGATTCTTTGAGGACCTGCTCCATGATTTTCCCAGGGATTGAGGTGAGGCTGACCGGTCTGTAGTTCCCCGGATCCTCCTTTTTCCCTTTCTTGAAGATAGGTACTACATTTACCTTTTTCCAATCCTCTGGGACCTCCCCCGTTTGTCACGAGTTCTCAAAGATAATGGCCAGTGGCTCTGCAATCACTTCCCCCAACTCCCTCAGCACCCTCGGATGCAGTTCATCCGGTCCCATGGACTTGTGCACACCCAAATTCTTTAAGTAGTCCCTAACCTGACTTTCCATCACCAAGGGCCATTCTTCTCTTCATTCTGGGTTACTCTGTACTAGCCTGGGAGCTGGCCCTCCCTGTGAAGACTGAAGGAAAAAAAGCATTGAGTACTTCAGCCTTTTCTGTATCATCCACCATGAGGATGCCTGCCCCATTCAGTAAGGGACCTACACCACTCCTGATCCTGTTCTTGTTGCTGACAATCAGGATGCTTTTACTATGTTATTAACTAATTAAGTTATCCAGTTGCAGTAAGTTAATTTATTTGCATTAATTTATTTGCTGTGATAAGAGAGAGAGAAAGAGTAAATGAGACAATGAATTCACTCTTTTGGGTAATGCTAATAACTAATTTGGCTGCTGAGTCACTGAGGTCTGAATATTGCTTTTATAGAGCCGTAAGTGTTGACAGATTGTGCAGTTGAAGACCTACTTAAGTTTCAGAAATCAGGTGAAGGCAGGGTCTTTGCTGTATCTGCTCTGATATCCGTTAAGAGTGATGCTTCTAACATATAATAGAAATGTTTCAGAAGTCAGTGGCTAGTTGAACAAAGCTGCCTATATTAAAATAAGATGTCCTTTATGGTTTGTAATGTGTTGTGCATGTGGAGTCGGACAGCTATGAATTACACTCTTGTATGTGTAGTTAAAACATCAGCGTAGACACAGTAGCACTGTTGTAAAAGCACACTAGGGACCCAGAGCATGTACTTGTGTTCCTAGCCTGCACTAAACCCGATGCCACCATGTCTAGGCTGCTATTTTTAGCCATTTTAGCATGGGTATATCTTTGGGAATAGCCAATCGGAGAGTGTTCAGGGGAAAAGCAGCTGAGCACTGTACAGCTGTGCTTGGAGGATTTGAGGGCTGATGTGCTCCTATTGTTAATGTATACAGAGAGAACAAGGTCTGGGGTGGCCTGGAAGGCAGTGCTTTTGTTACCAAAGGCTGGTGGCTTCAGGGAATGATCCACAGCAAGTACAGACAAGACTGCCTCCCACTAAGAGGAGGCAGTGGTGACAACAAGGTGTCTCACAGCCATAGACGTATCACATAAGGGTAGGATATTTATAAGCACTCACCATTGCCTTAGTTGGGCTCCTTTTTGAAGTGGTAAAACTATTGATTTGGGAGCAGAGCACTTTTGAAAATCACTCTCTAAGTACATGTACTGTTTCCACATCTGTCAAAACCTACTCCTGCCCAGGCCTACTGTTAGTTAGGTCCCTAGGGTTAAGAATTTAACACTTTGACCATGGGCAGGGGCTTATACCTTCAAGAGCTATCCTCCAGTCCAAGTCTCTCACATGAGGTTATAAACCTTAGGAAGATGGACCAAGTTATCTTCTATTGTCTTAATTCACCATATAAGTAGCTAGCCTTTCTCTTAGGAGACTCTTAATAACACACTTTTTGTATTAAAAAAGGCTCTAAACCAGAGCCCAGATCTGAAATCATCCCTCCTCTCTGCACTTCAGGAGTTCATAATCCATGTAGCATTGAATTTCACAATTGACTGCTAGCTCCAGGCTAGATTGGAATAACCACACTGTGGACATTCTCTGAATAGCAACTGTGTAGGCAATGGGGAAGGTAGGGATGAGAAGTCAGCTTCAGATCTGGATCTTAGCTTTGTGTTTCTGGCCCACACCCACCCGATTTGACAGAACTGTTTTTTAAAAACAAACAAACAAAAAAACCCTTTGGTTTCTTTTACACAGGAAAGTTTTTAGGTGAGATATTTGCTCCCTTTGGTTTAAACTGATTGTTGTTACTCAGATTACGAGGACTATCATAGCATATCTACTGTTCCAGAGCTATGCTAGCTTTCTGAAAGAGTGCAGAAGTGAACAGGTGGGCCAGCAGTCTGATCACTTGCGCACCAATGAGTTCTCTTGGAGAAAGATGATTGAGAAAATTAGATAATCATGCTCTCAGGCCAGGGGGTGAGATAAAGTGCCAATTAGTGCATCAGCCCAGAAGGATTAAGAGACACAGGAAAGAAGTGCTCCTGCTCTGGGGAAGAGAGGAATAAGGATAGCTGAGCCTACTCTCAGAGGCCTCAGGGAAGGGATTCTGCTGTTCCTCTCAGGTTTGAGGAGATGATCAAAAGCACAGAGGTTATTATAAATAGACCATTGTGATGTTGGTGTAAGGAACTCAAGTAAAAAGCACTCTTAGTGCTCAACTAGTTGAGGTTGTGCAGTTTCTGCAGGGGTAAGATAAGAGCAAAGATATGTCTTGCTTCAGGCATAACCCGGTAGCATAGATAGGTGTAGCCTCCAGCAGTGAAAGGATTTTCTTTCATTGTTATAGAAACACAAACTCCTCTAACAACTGCTTGGTCAAGAGAAACAGTCTTCCATCAGCCTAACTGTGTCTACTTGGGCAGTTGCATGGCATGGCAATGCTGTTCAGGATCTCAACCTACCGGTAAATTTTAAGTGCTGACCCAGCTTTAGTCTCTGTTGCTGTTGGTGAATGCTGTATCCGGGACAGAACAATGAATACATCTCCTTACTTTGGCTTGCTGTCCTGGGAGAGCCAATGACAATTGGCTACTGCCAATTGGGAGATGCCAACAGGGAGATGCCACTGGTGGAAGGTGGTTATTGGTGAGCTTGCCCAGGCCAGGCAGACAAGGCAAGGGGCTAATGAGAAAAAAAAGCCAGTTGGCAGAGAAGCTGGTGGAAAGCTGAAGTTGGTTGGAGATAAGGCATCTAGCCTAGCAAAGGGAGTGCCCACCTAGCTGAGGCTGTGCAGTTTCTGGAGGGCAAGAGAAAAGATATGCCTTGCTTCAGGCATAACCCTGTAGCATAGGTAGGTGTAGCCTACAGCAGTGGAAGGATTTTCTTTCATTGTTATAGAAACACAAACTCTATATGCAATTGAATTGTTGTTTTAAATTACCTTTAATGTAACCCTTGATCCAAAAATTATATCCAAATCAAGTAACTTTAGTACCCCCCACTAAGGAATAAGGATTTGACTCTCAGCAGAAAAATCCATTCTTACAAACTACAAATCACAGATCTCTCAACTCAGCTAGAGGGTAGAAATTATCTTTAAAAGGGCAGCAGCTACAATAATTCTGTATGAATTAGTGACTGTAAAGATTAACATCTTGACTGCCACTATGACTAGAAACAGGGAGCTCTATAGCATTAGATTCTTCTCAGTCTGCACCCCTAAATAAGGAGAGAAGGGGTGCAATAATATGCTGAAACCTACAACTTTCTATAGCAGCCTTTTGCTCACCAAGGTTTAAAGTGGTTTAATAGCCACATTCATAGTTTTGAGATGCCTCAGGAAACTGTAGTTTGGTTTAATGCACAATGAAAGACTAAATCCTACCAGAATTGCTGAATAAAATGGATATGGGCTTAAACACAGGTTTAAAATATTTCATATGCTATAGACTAAGATGATATTGTACTTTACTTTTGATTTTGCTTTTCTGATTGTGTTTAAGCAGCAGGATGTTTTAAACAAACAAAAGGAAGTACTACTTCACACAATGCAGTCAATCTGTGGAACTTGTTGCCCTGTGGTATAATGAAGGCAAAAATATAACTGAGTTTAAAAAAAAAAAAAAAAAAAAATTCAGGAAGGAGAGGTCCATCCATGGTTATTAGTCAAGATGATCAGAGCTGCATTTCCATGCTCTGGGTGTCACTAAACCTCCAACTGCAAGAAGCTGGGATTGGTCAAGGGGATGGATTACTTGAAACTGTCCTGTTCTGTTCATTCCTTCTGAAGCATCTGGTACAGAGGTGGCCTTATCCTATCTGGGGCCCTAAGCAAAGGCCTATTGGGGGGCCCCCCTATAGGGCCCCCTGGCACTGCCCCCTCCTGTGACACCAACCCAACCTTGAAAACCCCGTGGCCCTGGCACCCTGCTCTACCCAGCTGGATTCCCCCAATCCCTTCTATGCCCACAGCACCCCCCCACAAGCCTGGCTCCTTAAGCCCCACTCTCTACCCCCCTGGGGTCCATGGAACCCCCCCATGGTCCTGCTGCTCCACTGGGGCCCCCCCAAAACCACCATTGTCCCCTATCCCCATAGCCAGCCCTCTCTGCAGCTCCAGTGCCCTGCCAGGGGCCCTGAAACTGGCTTCTTGGTGCCCCACCAGGGGCCCCAACCTCCCTACTTCCGTCCCTGCAGAGGGTGAATGGGGTGACCCTGTGCTGTCCCACTACCCCCCTCCTGCCAGCACCGCATGGCCCCCTGTGGCTGAAGGCAAGTGGCGGGATGGAAGTGCAGAGCCAGCCCTCTGAGCCAGCCCACCATTCCCCCAGCACAGGGCCCCCACAAGCTGTTTGGCCCTGTCTCCCCCCAAGAGGCCCGCTCCACACCCAGCTAGCCTCGGATCCCCGCCCTGTGTTCTTTAGGGCAGGACGCAGACACAGCTTTTAGGGTAGGAGAAGAGACCCTTCAATACTCAGGGCCCTAAGTGGGCACCTGATTTGCCTACCCCAAAAGTCACCTCTGTCAGAGAGAGGATACTGGGCGAGATGGACCATTGGTCTGACCCACTGTATCTGTTCTTGTATATCAAGGTTTTGTTTGGTCTAGACATGTATGTGTTGTGGAACAGTTTGCCCTAGTATGGTTTGTGATTTGAGTTTTACTGCATCTCAGGACTATAATTTCATTATTAGTACACAACTTGCTGCGTTTCTGCTCTCCTAGTGTGGTCAAGAGGTCCCTTGTTCAAAACATTTCAATCCAACCACCATCTTCTGTGGATCTGGAACATGATGGAGCCAGTTTTGGTATGGAATTTGGACTCGCCCTTGATTTGCTGCAGACTGTCCCCTTCTGATGAGTGCACAGTAACAAATTAGATTCCATTAGAGGACAAGAGGGATTTTACAAACACATTTTTAAAAGTGAGCAGCTGTTGATCTAACACAAGCAGGCACAAGGAGGTATCCTTTGATCTGGGATGGGGGTATCCTGTTTGCGCACATTTACCTTTTGTTTTGTTGATGCATACTTGCCAGAAGAAAAATTCTAACATCCAGAAGCTTTCTGACATATGGAAACCTCATGAGATATATAAACACTCCATAAACTGGAAGAAATTAAACTCTTCCTTGGCAATGCAAGTGAGACCATTCATTCCATTGCAACACTCACCTGTTGAATTATTCAGCAGTGTTGAAGGTATCTCTCCTTTAATATGTAACTGGCCATTTCCTCATGCACCATGCAGGAAGTGCTTTCATATTGCAAATGCAGTACAAGCTTGAGGAGGATGAGACATCTTGTTATAGCCATAGAACGTTACCTCATTTAGGTGTGTAATGTAACTCTTAACCTACCCAATTGAGATTTAAAACTCAAAGGAGTGTCTGGTTTTAGATTTGTTCAGTCAGTGTTTTAGAGGTGGCAGGTCATGTCAGTTTTGATCATTGCTTTGGCAGTAATAATTTTAGAATAGCAGACAAGAAATCAAAACTAGCAGAGAGTACGACAGTCACAATCCACAATTAACTTTTCCCAAAACACTTCTTCCTGCCTGCGATTTGGCAGTTTGAAAGAATCAACTCTCTGTGCACTCATAGCTGATACACTAGAAATGCACAGAATCCTAGCCCACTAAAGATTTCCACAATCTCATTTTATAAAGCATATACAAAACAGAGGATTAATTTCTTGAGCTCTCAGGTTTTGCTGTGAGATTCCAGACCTACACTGCCTACATGGAGATGGTGTGTGGATTTTTCATAACCCAGAATGTAGTTAAACTGACCTAATTTTGAATGTAGACCACGCCATAGTGTAGGGACACTCTTATCAGTTTATTTGTACCTACAGTGGGTTGTTTTTTGTTTTTGCTGGCCTACCACTGGAGGCTATGGAGTGGAGGTACGTGGTTCCATAGCTCTGGCTGAGCTTTGTAGTGTAGATCTGGACTTAGAGATAAACAATCAAAAACCATGTTCTCTTGCTCAAGTTTTCACTTTAACTTAGTGCAGGAAATGAAAATAATTCATTTTTGTGTCCAGTGTCATTCCTTTATCTGATCCAAACTAAAAGCCACTAAGAAAAATGGAACAATAAGGGTAATTTAGGAATCGTATTTGTTAGCTGTACATAGCAGTATATTCATACAAAAGATGTCTTGTGTATTCTAACTCTTGCAAAAGGAGTTGAAATTCCAAGACACTTTAAAAAAACATTTTTCTTATTTATAATTTTTATAAAACCCCAAAGAACAGTGTAAGATGAACACAGGCCAAAACATTAGTGAATACAGTTAACACAGTCTACATTACAACAGTTAAATATAAGTCACTCTTTGGACAGAGAAGTAGGATCCATCTTTGCTAGCATATAAAGATACCTTTGTTAAACAGAATGCCTCTGTTGGGGTACTTTTAATAAAAATAATTTGATCTGAAAGATATAAAATTCTATTAAAATATTTTCTTTAAGAAATAATTTGTAAGAATAATAGCAATGCCTTACTAAGTTGTCAGATCACAAGTGTCACTTTGTATTTTTCTAGGATGTAAACTGTTCAATTTTGCAGTTGCTGCTTTAAAAAGTGCCTGTTTCTGATCATATTAGTGCTTCAGAAGTGAGTCGGATATATAAAAGTTAGGAAGATGTGGTTTTCAGTTCGGTCTAGCCTTCAACATACTGTACATGAGAACAGAGCAACACATACAGTTGAAGTAGAGAACCATATGTAAGTTCATCACAGTGATAATTCCACGCACAGAAGTGCAAGAAATTTAAGATTACGTACTGCATGGACAAAATATTTCAAAAGCACAAAAAAATTCTTTTCCTCTTGAGACAGACTAGAAACATTAAAGGCTGGTAAACCCAAAACTTGACCTACTTTAAAGAAGTTTGAAAAATCTATTTAATTCTCTTGCTCCCTTCATTCCCCACCACCAATTTTTTAAAGCAAAAGATAACCAGTAGTTCTGCAGTAGCGTTCTATAAGCCACTCTATCTCAGGCCTCTGGGAACGTTTTGAAGGAACCTAGTTTCAGTTTCAAGCTCCAGGTGTCTGTGGGAGGAGAGGAGGGCTGAGCAGTCTTTTTTTAAATTAGGAAAATACCTTAGTACATGTCTAAACCATTTTTGTGTTATGCTTTGTGAAAATGAAAAATCAAAGTTTTGTAACAAAACATTGGCTCTTTGTATATGTTCTCTTTTTCTTAGTTCTAACTCATGAGCCTTCAGTTTCTTCTTTTACAGGTCTGTCTTGTCCTCATATCGGCACATACATGCAGCTCTCTGGCTATCCAGATACGGTTTACATCCTAAATGCATAACTGCATCGAATAACAGCTGAACAGTTGATTCACAGGCTGCAAGATAAAAGAGGAGATCACATCAGTGTAGGATCAGTTTAAAAGTATGCTTTTAATGGAATATTGTAACGTAACAACTAAAAATTAGTTACGCAGACATTCTCTTTTCAAGATTGTTTTGAAATTGCCAGAGCACAAAGGTGAACACAGCCTGGGAGCAGAGAATGAATGAATGATCATTTTAAACTCATAACTCCAATAATATGTCTAATATGTTTCATATTTCAACTTCTGACAAAGTTAACATTAATAGAGTGGATGCATTTTGTGGAAAATTTAATACAAATGTAATTTTAGTAATACATCTTAGTGTTGCCCTTATTTATGTGAAAAAAATAGTTTTATGCCTTGGTTCGTGCTTAATTTCCTCTCGCTTTAATGACAGATCTCTCACAAGTTCTGACACATACTTCGCTGCAGTCAAACAACTTTGAGGGCCTTGTTGTTAATATGCTAAATTGGCCCAGTCATGGTAACAAGCAATATAGCCTGGATCTGTCAGGTATTGTATATTTGCTCCATGATTGCAAAGAAGTATGCCATATGCTCCCACAGAAGTACATACACTACTTTAGATCAAAACATACTGTTTTTTAAAGGTATTCCACCCTCTAATGTTGTTGCAGGAAGCATTACTTTGCTCCCACAATTACATTAAGGCCTGATCCTCCTCCCATTGAAATCCCTAGCAGAACTTATGCTGACTTTAATGTGAGTAAAACTGGTCACAAAGGCTACGTCTACACTTGTTCCACAGTACATGGGGGCTGAGCTGGACAGGGGCAGGGTATAGAAGCGGGGTGGGCAGGGCTGCGTCCTGCCCTGTGGGGGGGCACGCCAGGCTCTGGCTGTGCCAGGCACCCTGGGAGGGAGCCCTGGGGACCCTTAAAGTCGACTTAGGGCTAAGCCACGTCTACACTGCTTAAGTCAACTTAATAAATTCGACTTAGCCAGTAAATTGACTTAAAACTAGGTTTTATTAAGTTGACTTAAAATTTCCTTAGGTCGACTTAAGCAGCAGCTTAAATTGATTTAAGGAAACTCTAGTGTAGACGCAGAGTAAATTAAGTCAACTTAAGCAGGCTTAAATCGACTTAATTTACAAGAGAATACTAAAACTAGCATCGATTCTAACCTATAACATAATGCAAAATTTAAGAGGCCTATTTATTATAAGATTAACAGTTAACCTACTAGATTTTGGATGGTGAATTACTGGGAAATTAAATTTATTAGAGGAGTCTATAACCAACATTTCAATTATTTGAAAAGAGAATGAGTCTCTGAGTTTTATTCTTAACAGGATTGGCTCCAGTTACTGAAAAATCCAAACTTGAAAGGATCATTGATGCAATGAGATTAATGTTCACTCCCTATGATGTAACAGTACATTATTTGTAAAGGTAACAGAGTCCAGCATTTGCCTGCAATTTTATCTGTCACATTTAGTAGCAGTTTAAACCAAATCCAATGCAACAATATATTACTGCAGCACTTCAAGTAACCTGGATATAGTTATTTTGATGAAGTTGTACCAGTGGTTTTCAGAGACATTAAAAGACATAAGGTTCAACAGTTAGCCTAGTTCTTTTCATATTGTCTCACTTTTGACTTTAGTCTAACACATATAACTCAGGGTAGTAT
Organism: Pelusios castaneus; assembly: GCA_007922175.1. Lineage (NCBI taxonomy): Eukaryota > Metazoa > Chordata > Testudines > Pelomedusidae > Pelusios > Pelusios castaneus. The sequence goes on from ML685791.1 coordinate 5,737,513, forward strand.
TTTAGGGGATGGAAAATAGTAGCTTTTGTTCTTTGAAGTGAATTTTTTTCTGTCCCCCCCTTCTATTAGCTCTACACATGTAAAAGCCAGAAAATACGTCACACATATTTTCTCTTTAAAAATAAAAAAGTCTGCAGGGAAAGTGAAAGAAATTAGTTTATTACTACTGTACTTTCAGTTCCAATAGTTGAGACAGTCTATGCAAATATGCAATGGAACAGCAGCACAGAGAGCTGGAAAAAGGCAGTTTCTGAGTGGAGATCTGTTGGAGGAAAAGGGAGGCAAAGCTCCTGTTCCTTAGGGCAGCAAGTGAGTTCTTGAGCCTGTGTTTGCTGCTGGGTTTGTTTTCAGTTTGCAGAGTCTAATGGGGGCAGTGTGTTGTGAGAGCAGCAGTGCTTTTGATCATCTGAACCTTGATTAGGGGGCAGCATACCCATAAAGACAGCCAGCCCAGCCCAGCAAAAAGATGAAAACAGGGGAGTTGGGAGGGAGGTTATCCATTCCCATCCTCCTTCGCCTCCCCCCACACCCCAACTTAGAAGAGAAAGCTACAACTTTCAGAGATTCCAGGGGGGTAGCCGTGTTAGTCTAGTTCAGCAAAACAAACAAGGAGTCCTGTGGCACTTTTATTTATTGCATGAACTTTCGTGGGAGAAAATCCCATTTCCTCAGATGCTTTGAAGACAGGGAACTTACAGAAAGGGAGGAAAATAAATGCAGGGAAGTGTAAGACATAGGATCAGGTCAGGCTCTAATAGTGTTTGAATCTTAACATCTGCTCTTATTTTCTCTTACAGCCTGACCTGATCCTATGACTTACACTTCCCTGCATTTAATTTTAACTCGTATTCTGTAAGTTCCCTGTCTTCAAAGCATCTGAGGAAGTGGGATTTTCTCCCATGAAAGCTCATGCGATAACTTCCACGGACGCAGTAGTGGTAATAACTAGAAGACTAAAAGAGACAATGAAAGTGGCTGGAGATGAAAGTTGTGATATATACATATTCTGGAGAGGGTACCTGAAAGATGCTTCATTTGTGTGAAGTACCACCTGATAGCGCTGATGAAAGAGATGGTCTGAGGTTTGGAGATGCAGCTAGAAACTAGAGTTGAGTTTTGAAATGAATTTGAGCAAATGATGGAGAAAAGAGGCTAAAGGGAAACATCAAGACTTGAAGATATATACTGGCTCAGAGAACAGTGAGGGTAGACTGCTGGATGATAAAAATGGCTGGTGGAAGCAGGGGACTGCAACACAGAGGAAAATATTGGCCTGTGAAGGAGAAATGGATCTGATGAGTTAGAAAATGAAGGGGAAAGGCAGGCAGGAACAGGTAGACTAGACCTACTGCACTTTAAGTCAAAGTTGCAGATATGATCTGGAATCTGCAACCCAAAAGGAGTAAAGTTACAGGGAAGGGTTGCAGACTAAACCTGATGTAGAAGCATCTCAAACAAGTTCTTAAAAGAGAAGCAGAAAGCCTTCAAGAAATAGAAGGGATGGATCAGCAAGGAATGTTACCTTTTGAAGGTCAAAAGTAAGGGAAAGTGAGAACTGCCAAAAGCCAAGCAGAGTTGGACCTTGCAAAAGAAATTAAAATCAACAGTAAAAGGTTCTTAGCCATATAAATAAAAAGAAAACAAGGGGAAAGAAATGGGACAGCTGAATACTGAGGATAGGATGCAGATTAAAGACACCCCAAATATGGTCCAAAATTTAAATGAATGCTTTGCCTCAGTTTTTAGTAAGAGTAATGAGGAGCTTGGGGACAGTGGCTGAGTGGATAAAGGGAACGTGAATGTGGAACTAGAAATCTCCATGTCTGAGGAGGTAAACAAAAACTCAAACATCTTAATGGGACTAAATTCGGGGTCCTGGATAATCTCCATTCTAAAATACAAGAGGAACTGGCACATGAAATTGCAAAGCCATTAGGATATGACTGGAGAATTGCAAGTATTTAAGGAATGGGGAGGAGAGGTAATCCAGGAAACTACAGACCAGTTAGTTAGATCTCAGTTGTATGCAGGGTCTTAAAACCAATCTTTGAAAAACAGATTAGGAAAAGGTTAAATTAAAAAGACAAGTAGAAATGATCAGGAATGAGGCTTAAGGCCTGGCAAAGCAGATCAAACCAGTAGACCTGAGTTGGATAAATGGTCAAGTTGACAGGAGTAATCTGACATCACAGAAATTGGCAAGAAATCAGCCGCAGCTACAGCAAGAGTAGAAAGGTACCTGAAAGGTGGGAGGCACTGGGTCAGCCTAGCACCAAGGAGATAAAGGTGATGTTTCGGTCAGACCTGACGGGAATGCTCTGGCCAAATCTAAAGGTAATGTTTCGGTCAAATCTGACACCTTGATGAATGGAAATGTCCAGTGATGCACAGACCTATCAAATTTATGGGTGGCATCAAAAAAGGGGTGAATGGACCAATCAAGGTAAATTCATACCCCAGAGGGGCCAAGTCAGTAGGTCCGAGCAGGGGATAAAAGCAGGAGCCTGAGAGCCCAGATTTCGGGCAGCCAAAGAGGGTGACAGAGAGTCCCACCATTAGCTGAGCTGTTCCGCTGCAGTGAGAGTATGAATGCTGCCAACAAATCTTTTGTGATATATTGTTTGCCACTGTGCTGTGTTGCAATAAATCCTAGCCTGGCACCTTCATTTCTACAAGGATTCATGGTTGTGTTGGTTTCTTCGATCGTAAGTGTTGCTTCAGTTTACCTCTTGCACACAGGGTACGCCTAGGCTTAAGGTCATTGAGCTAACTGAGTCCTCACAAGAGACCTGAGCTAAATGTAACCCAAAGTGTTAACCAAAGGAACACCTTGGCTTAGGATCATCAGGCTAACTCAGTCCCTGCTTAAGATCAAAGCCGGTCTCTAGGCCACTGGGCTAACAGAGTCCCCACTTAAAGATCTGAGCCAGGGTAATCCTGAGGGTACACACATAGAGACTCATGTATGCAGCCAAACAGACATCCATGTCGGACACAGAACCACATCAATAAGAACACCCGGCACACTACAGCTAGATTGTTCCAGACTAACTTGATTTTATTTATTTATTTAGAGATGCTAACTGATTTCCTATACAAAGGAAATGCAGTGGATCTAATCTACTTGATTTCAATAAAGCATCTGATACAGTTCTGCCTGGGAAATCATTAGCTAAATTGGAAAAGATGGGGATTAACACAAGAATTGAAAGATGGATAAGAAACTGGTTAAAGGGAAGACTACAACCGGTCATTCTGAAAGATGAACTGTCAGGCTGGAAGGCTGTCACTACTGGAGTGCCTCATGACTTGGTCTTGACTAATCTTATTTAAAGATTTCATTAATGACCAAAGGCTGTTATGTAAGTTAAATTGTCATGGGATAAAAGGAAAGGTCCTTTCATGGATTGAGAACTGGTTAAAAGACAGGGAACAAAGGGTAGGAGTAAATGGTAAATTCTCAGATTGGAAAAGGGTAGCTAGTGGTGTTCCCCAAGGGTCGGTCCTAGGACCAGTCCTATTCAATTTATTCATAAATGATCTGGAGAAAGGGGTAAACAGTGAGGTAGCTAAGTTTGCAGACGATACTAAACTACTCAAGATAGTCAAGACCAAAGCAGATTGTGAAGAACTTCAAAAAGATCTCACAAAACTAAGTGATTGGGCATCCAAATGGCAAATGAAATTTAATGTGGATAAGTGTAAAGTAATGCACATTGGGAAAAATAACCCCAACTATACCTATAATATGACGGGGGCTAATTTGGCTACAACGAGTCAAGAAAAAGATCTTGGAGTCATTGTGGATAGTTCTCTGAAGATGTCCGTACAGTGTGCGGAGGCGGTCAAAAAAGCAAACAGGATGTTAGGGATCATTAAAAAGGGGATAGAAAATAAGACTGCAAATGTATTATTGCCCTTATATAAATCCATGGTACGCCCACATCTCGAATACTGTGTACAGATGTGGTCTCCTCGTCTCAAAAAAGATATTCTAGCACTAGAAAAGGTTCAGAAAAGGGCAACTAAAATGATTAGGGGTTTGGAGAGTGCCTCGTATGAGGAACGATTGAAAAGGCTGGGCCTCTTCAGCTTGGAAAAGAGGAGACTGAGGGGGGACATGATAGAAGTATATAAAATTATGACTGATGTGGAAAAAGTGGACAAGGAAAAGTTGTTTAAATACTCCCATAATACAAGAACCAGGGGTCACCAAATGAAACTGATAGGTAGCAGGTTCAAAACAAATAAAAGGAAGTTCTTCTTCACACAACGCACAGTCAACTTGTGGAACTCCTTACCTGAGGAGGTTGTGAAGGCTGGGACTATAACAATATTTAAAAGGGAACTGGATAAGTTCATGGGGGCTAAGTCCATAAATGGCTATTAGCCAGAAAGGGGATAAGAATGGTGTCCCTAGCCTCTGTTTATCAGAGGATGGAGACGGATGGCAGGAGAGTGATCACTTGATCATTGCCTGTTAGGTTCACTCCCTCTGGGGCACCTGGGTACTGGCCACTGTCGGTAGACAGATACTGGGCTTGATGGACCTCTGGTCTGACCCAGTACGGCCTTTCTTATGTTCTTATGTTCTTATGACCTTAGCACAAAAAGTAGGAGTGTGCTGATGAAGTCTGTGGATGACACAAAGTTGGGCAATATTGCCAATACGTAAGACTAGAATATCATACAAGATGATTTGGATAACCTTGAAAACTACAGTAAAAGAATGGGATGAAATTTAATAGCGCAAAGTCAGACAAGGAAAAACCACAAAAATTTTTGCTATAAACTGAGGATTTATCAGCTGGAAGTAATGGAAGAGAAGAAAGCCATGGGGCTATTAGTTGATCACAGGATAACAAAGTGATGCGGCCGTGAAGAAGGCTAATGTAATCCTAGGCTGCACCAGCCAAGGTATTTCCAGAGATAGGGAAACATTGCCATTATATAAAGGCACTGGTGAGACCTCATTTAGAATACTATGTGCAATTCTGATCTCCCACGTTTATGAACTATTAATTCAAATGGAAATTGGTTCAGAGAAGGGCTGCTAGGATGATCCAAGGAATGGAGACCCTACCTTACAAGAGGTATAAGAAGCTTAGTTTGTTTAGCCTAACGAAATGAAGGCGGAGGGGAAGATATGATTGCTCTCCATAAATACCTCAAAGATAAACACAAGAGAGGAAGAGGAGTTGTTTAAGTGAATTGCAGGGTTGGCACTGGAACAAATGGATATGGCTTGTAATTTGACAAGTTTCTAACCACCAGAAAATAAGTTCTGGAAGGGTCTTCCAAGCGAAATAGCGGAGGCAAAAAAAAACCCTAAATTGTTTTCATGACTGATTTTTGTTTCATTTATTGAGGGAATGATATGCAATGGCTTATGGCCCACTCATGACTGCTATTAGCAAAATAACTTCAATAGCCAAAGATTGGTTACTAGATGAGGAGGGCCCTGAGTTAGTACAGAGAATTTTCCTCGGATGTGTGTTTGTCTGGCTCTCGTCACACCATCATGGGCTAACTGATAGTCATATTTAGGATCAGAAAGGAATTTTCCTCAGGTCAGATTGGCAGTGATCCTACATGTTTTTCTACTTCTACAGCTTGGGGTACAGGTGTCCTGCTAGTCTGAACCAGAGAAAATGGTGGAGTGTATCTTGAAGTCTTTGAATCAAGATTTGAGTAATTCAGCCAGAGGGTATGGGCCTACTACAGGAGTGACCAGAAGTATGTAGAAGGTCAGACTAGGTGATCATGATAGTGCCTTCTGGCCTTAAAGTCTGAGTTTTTACAGAGCTTCAGTAAAATACCAACTCAATATAACTTGCATGCAATTTGTCTTACTTACCCTGTACACTCTCTGATATTCCTAGTGTCTTCTGTACTTCTCTGCAGATCTTGGAAAGACAATACTGAAACTGTTCATCACAATCATTTTTTCTATTGCCACAGGTATCGTAGCATCTGTCATGTTGATTACAGCACTTTGTCATTGAAGGGATACCAATGTCAAACTGTAAAGGAAAAATTCAAGGTTAGTATTCCAGCTAATAAGATAAAAATTTTATTGTATCAGGGTTGGTAAAAACTGCCTGCCTTCTATACTCGCTGTTGAATCAATATGTTTGATTAATTTATTTTTAAAAAATGCATTAACCACTATTCCCATACAAGCAAAATGTTACTAGCATGGACAGTGAGAAGAACTGAACTGAGGAGTCCCTCATAGTAGGGCAGATTGGCACCATTACGCCAGCCCAATGTTCTTGGTTTTAAATCAGGCAATATTCTATTTCAGTGGCTTTCAAACTATTTTCCTCAGGACCCAGTTGAAAGAAATTGTTTTATGCCCACGACCGAACAATTACATCTTTGAGCAATGCATTCCAGTTTTTCAGCGGTGGCAGCAGGGGATGCTGTGACTCAGTATTGGGTCCCAACCTCTGGTTTGAAAACCACTGTTCTATTTCATCCACTGCAGGTCTTCGGTCTCCTGGGGGATTTGTTTGTTGAATGCTAACAGTTATTTAATACCATTCCTGTAATATTGCAGGGTACTGAATAAAAATGTTTACCCTAGTAAACATCAAGTTAATTTATTACTAATAGTGACTATTTTTCTTCCCCATGTAATATTGCTGAAGCTCAGCCACAAACTAACAAAAACATAAATATTTGGTTTAGGATCTCTGACTACACCATATATAACCATAAATATCTTTCCTATTTAGGTACTTACTGACCATCAGGAAGTCACCTCTTAGCTTTCTCTTGGATAAACTAAATAGATTGGATTTCTCAATTTTCTCACTATAGGGCACATTTCCCACACTTCATATCATTATTGTAGCTCTTTTCTGAACCTTTTCCCATTTTTCAGCATCCTTTTTGAACTGTGGACAGCAGAGTAGGAAGATGAAGACAAATTCAGACTAGAAGTGAGGTGCACATTTTTAAGTGAGAATAACTTGGCAAATAGTGTAACTTACACATAGATGTGCTAGATTCTCCATCACTTGACATCTTTAAGACTAAAAGATCTGCTATAGTTCAAAGAGAAGTTATGGGATTTAGGCAGAAATTAATGGATGAGGTTCTTTGGCCTTTATATGCAGGTGGTCAGACTAAATTATCACAATGGTACCTTCTGACCTAATAAATATGATGCACATTTCTATATTTAGAATAGAAGTGTAAAACCAGCATACTTCTCTTTAAAGTAGACTGTTCGAACCCATTTTTAAATATGAAAGTCCAAGTAAATACAAAAAAATAAAATGCATGAAGGAGAGATTTACATGAACTCCAAATAGTGGGGATCCACATCCGTTCGGTGGTGAAGGCTTATACCCATAACGTGGAAAAGGCTTCGACCCTGTAAAAGAGATTTTAAAAAAGCATGGAGTTACTGCACAGAAACCTAACTTACTGCTTAAAATAACATAGGCCAGAGTTTTCAAACCATATACTTAGCTTTAGGGTTTTTAATCCATATTCAGGTACCTGAATATTCACAGCTCCCATCAAGCTGCAAGTTGGAGGGAGCTCCAGATATTAAATACCTCTTAAATTTGTATTTATTTACTTGGTTTTAGGCATCCAAGTTCAAAAAAAATCTGGCCTACAAAGAATATACTTGATAAGGTTTGAAGTGTAGTATATGCAGGGAAGAATTAAAAAGCAGAAAACTAAGTTTTAGTACATTTACCTAGTTTTCTGTATATTTTTCCTATCCATAATCCAAGACATTTCTATTTTCACTTTAGACATCAAAATTAATAACTGGGGTGAATACAGAACTATGATTGCTTAGTCTTATAAAACCACAGTAGTGACTAGCTTATTCTCTTTGAGCAAGGATTCTCTGAATATTTTAGAAAGAATGCAAGGGGGGAAAAGCCATGAAATCACTCTGATGTACACCAGAAAAAGGAGAAGTAAGGAATTTTTAAAGAATACAACTACGCTGCTTCTGAGATCAAACTGAAAGAACTAGTCTATGGAAGGGAATGTATATCTTGAGGTGGGAGGCTATAAAGCAATGCTTGGTGTCCCTGTTGGCCTCAAGTAAAGCAGAGAGAGATGTAAACAGAAAAACTGTGTACACTCAACAAGTAACTAGAATGCGTTTAGTGTGAAGAAGAAATTTCAGATGGGACTTATTTAATACTGTCTCAGTTGGAAAAAGTACTAAAGACTTAATCCAGAGAATCTTCCATTTTTGACATTTTTATATGTTTTTATATCATTTTTTTTTTAAAGTCCCACATGTAAGATATAGTACTTCAATATGCTAAATAGTATAGCAATGAAAAGTACCAGTGGCTGGAGAGGAATGTGAATCCTCACACACTAAAGCTAATTATACGTGCAGTGTCATACCTGAAGGAGAGGATTCCTTCCTGACCCTTCCAGGCAAACAATTTATGCCCAGTGGCAACAGATTCAACTAGCTCTATTTACCAGTGCAAACAGCATGTGCTAACTTGAGCTTTGCCTTAATACCTATTATTGAAGTTTCACTAAAACCTTGTTCTAAATTTTTCATTAAACTTCTAGTGTTTGTTAAATCAAGTAATTTTTCTGTGGTATCCTAAACAGGTCAACTTTTTAGTATTTAATTTGAACTGGCAATTCTGATGGAAGTTTCAGGGAACATGATTTCTTCATATGGATTTCAGACTTTTGGATCAATCCTAGAACACCCACTAGTCATTCTATGCTTAAGTGTTTATTCACTTAAGTGCCAACACTTCTGTAATGACTCTTAAAATTATGCAAATACTAAATTACATCTGCTGCAACCAATTACAGTGGGAAGAGAGTGGTCACTTTGAAGAGCGTTGCAAAATAGTTGTATTAATACTAAGCTACACCAAGTCAGGGTTGCTAAGCAAGAAAAGTCTGAAGACAAAAACATTAGACCCTGCCATGAACAAAAGTCACTGCTAACCAATCCTGTGTCAGATCTTAGAGGTACCATGTAAACATCATACATTACCTCTAGATATGGAAAGTAAACCTTGTACTACAGAATGTTTGTGTGAAGACGGAGTTGTACATAACCCTATTTTTAACACACCATTTTTGAAAAGTTCCAGACAAAATATTAACTATTTTAGGTTGACACAGAAGTCAGTTATCAAAATAACTGTAGAAACTGACCACTTTTGCTCGTTCCTGGGTTTGACCGGGGCAGAGGGAGAAATGTTTATATGACAGTACATTATGGCAAGAGAAATTCCTAAATCCAATGCCTCTGATATGGTAATGTTCCAAAGGGGTAGCTGTGTTAGTCTATTGCAGAAAAACAGAGTCCTGTGGCACTTTTAAAGACTAACAGATTTATTTATTGCATTAATCTGTTAGTCTTTAAAAGTGCCACAGAACTCTGTTGATATGGTAATGGTTCAGCCTGCATTAATCTGAACCAGATGTCCAGTGCTTTACCTGGAATCTGCTCTGTGGCCCCCTGGAAATGGGCCCACGCCATGGAGTGTCTCCGAGTTCAGAGCCCTATTAACTTTTCGTTGCCAGCTTTTTGAGCAAGGCAGCCGCTGCCAAGTCTGGCTCCAAGCCAGGCCCATCTCTGCTGGGAGAAAACACCCCCCTCCCCCCGTGTGGTAGAAGGTCCTTGTTATTACCATCGCTGCATTTATACAGACACAGGCCGTCCTCTCCTCCCAGGAGATCCAGAGCCGCGTTCAGGTACATGTCTATCTTGTGCACCCCGTTCCTGATGGTTTTCAGGGTCATCCTCCAGTCCGGGGTCTGGGGCTCCTGGCATTGACCCAGCTGGGGCCGCCCCCCAAGCAAGCCACAGGCCAGAAGCAGCAACAGGGCGCAGGCCATCGTCTGCGCGAAGGTCCCGCTGTAGGGCCGCAGGAGAGGCGTCCCAGCTGGCCTGGGCGCTCGCTACGCCCCCGCGGCCTGCTGCATGCCGCACGCGCCCCTCACCTGCTGCCGCCCGCAGTCCCTGCTCGCCCCGGCCGCGGAACTTCCACCATCCCGTGCAACTTCAGCACAGCGCCCCTGCACTAGTGCCCCGTCAGCCCGCGCCGGCCCCGCCTGCCCAGTGGCGTACAAAGGGGAGGGCGGGGGCGGGCTGGCCTTTCACCTGTTGCAGGAGGAGCGGACGAGGCCCTGTTGAAGGGCCAGCCCGGCGCCCCCCATCGGAACCAGTGGCGGTGGCCGTGGCAAGTAAGTCCTGGGGGATACCTGCCAGGGTACGCTGGCTGGCTCTTCGTGGAGAAGCTGAGCCAGTCGGATGGTGCTGCCTCCTGGATCCTAGTGCTGGAAGGCTTTTCTTTGTATGCAGGCTCGGCTGGCTAGCCTCCATGGAAATAAAGCTTTCCAGGGCTCAGGAGACAGCGCTTAGCTGCAGCACAGCACTTAAGCCCAGTGCAGAAAAGAAAGCTACCATGGGTCTGATGCAGAGGGCCCCGCAACACTCCCCCCATGCCTTGTGAAGGGCGGATCTGTCGCCTCTCCTGCTCCCTGCCTCCCCCCCCAGCTGGTGGTAGTGGGGGTGAGGCTGCCCTGTCGAAGATGGGGCCAGGCTCCAGGGGCTTAGTGGTTGCTGCACCCAACTAACTGCGAGGGTTAGGAGGATTTGCATCCTCCACCCTCATTGCCTTTGCTCAAGTACAGACCCCTGTCCCTGGGGCAACGGGAAAGTGGGGTCAGGATCTCTCCTGCCCTGTGGAGCATGAGGTTTGGGAGCTGGGCCTGCAAATGTGGGCTTGGCCGGCGGGCGCTGGAAACCCTCAGTACGCCACTGCTTCTGTCACCAACTTCAGTGGAAACCAGCACAAGGGTTGTGTCATGGAAGGTCTTTGCGCTGTGGTTGCATCTTCCATGTAAAGAGTTGCAAAGTTCTACAGAGAGCCCAGTTTCATGTATGCTAGTGAATGAAGTACAAACTATTTTTAATAACAAATAATGAAATACTTGGCCCCTTTCCTGGGTTTCTCAAAGCACTTCACAAGTTGTGAGTTATATGAATTATGATGGATTAGGTCTGGATCTTGAACTACATGTGCTTAACTACAGTGAATTTCAATGGGCCTGATGGTAGGAGTGTTATGCAGGTGTAAAACTTTAGGATCTTTGGCCTCTCCTGTATTATAAAGGATGTTTTCAGCTTCTAGACACCACATTAATTTTGTTTGTAACTTGGCATAGAATTTTGAGAGAGATAAAGGACAAGCTGACACCCCATTCAGTGTCAACAAAGCTGATAGGCCATAACCTGGCAAGCAGCCATTCTTTTGGCAAGATAAGAGAGAGATCTCCATTTTAGCAAAGAAACAGCATGACGTCTCTTTTGTCCACCAGACTCCCATCTCTTAGTTCTCAGCTGGAAATGTTTTCAAACAGGCACTGAAAGGACGGGCAAACACCTTACAAGGCTCCCTATCTCTTCCTGCTCATATTCTTCTCCATACTGAAGACACAGGAAACAGCTGTTGGAATCTAGTGGAGGGGTTCTGACCTGAAAGTTGGGTCAATAATACTATTGGAAGCATGTAGTGAGAAACTTTGCTTTGAATCTAACAGTTTGTAAAGATAAGGACTAAAAAAAAAAAAGGGGTTATCTTTATTTTCTTGTAACCATTTCTGATTTGCATGCCTCATTGCTTGTACTCACTTAAAATCTCTCGTTGTAGTTAATAAATCTCTTTATCCAATCCAGTATATTTAAATTAGCGCCTGGGTAACTCCATTTAAGGTTAAGTTAGTGTTGTTCCCTAAAATGCATAATGAAGTTCCAGTTTTTGGATTGTCGAAGAGAGAATTGGGCAGTGCAAGACATACATTTCTGGGAGAAAAATCCAGGAAGGGGAGTGTGATGGTGTCACCCTGCAATATATCAAAGGCTGGTGAGAACCAGAATATAACAAGTGTGGCTGGCAGGCTAGTTACACACAGACATTTAGGGTGTGACTTACATGCTGGAAGGTTGTTTGTGAGCAGTCCAAGTGGGAGCTACTACCAGAAAGGTATTACAAAGGCAGCAATGACACAGTTCCTCACTGGTCAGGATAGCACCCCAATATGTTACGACTTGCAAAACAAAATCACACAGTTCTGTGGTTTTTACAAGTTGTGGAAGATGGACTAAAATAAAAAGAACAATTTAAATCAGACTGCTTTAATGACCTTCATAAATGTCTACACTATCTTAGGCTGTCATGAGAATTATGTCAAAGGGCTAATGTCTAATTAGAGGTAGATATTGCAAATATTTTTCACTAATTTCCAATTTAACCAAAGTTCTAAAGTGTTTAGGAATGCTGTAGCCTCTCTTGGAAATAGTTATAAAGGTGTTTTAGTAATTTAATGGTTAGGGTACTCCTAGTCCTAGCACCAAATTCTGACTCTCTTAATTTGGCCAGATTAGAACACAGATCCCCACTGTTGTTGGCCTGTATTCAGCTTGGCACTAGATCTAAACTTTTTTTTGGTCAGATATAAGAATATCCAGAATGGGATGAAGTTGCCTCCGGCCAGGCCACAGTGCATATGTATTAAAAACATGCAGAGTATGTGGCCTGTTCTCTAGGCTCTGCTAAAGAATGCCCATCTGTATTATCACATTCATGTAGAGCACACTGAAATCCTATAGAATGGTTTCCTCATAAATGTAGGAGGAACCAGCTCCTGCTTCATGCTCTCCTTTTGTTAATGGTCCCTAGACTTAGTGTCTGATCCTGTACTTACTGAGGTCCATGACAGAATTCCTAGTGAGTTCATTTTTGCAGGATCCATCCATCCTTTACTTTTCCTCTTGGCTAATGGTATCCTTTGTTTTACAATAGTGTTTCATTTTTCTGTTCCTTGTGCTGATGGAACATATTATTTTGAATGTCTGTTGTTTTAAGGCCTTGGGCATTTTTCTTCAGGTTTGTGACGGTACTCATGCTGGTAGTGAGTGAAGAAATCCAATCAGTCAGAAAGGCCTGGTCTACACTGATGGTGGCAATTTAACAGGAAATGTGCAAGCTATATAGATTGTGTATCTCCCAGAAAATTACTAATTTTTATTTACCATGGCATCTCTGCTGCGCTGACAGGAAATGCCCTCTGGTCGAGCCAGCCTTACACTTTTCCTGGGAGTGCATTTACAGTGTTGACTGGAGGGCTCTTCCAGGATCAACTGAGCAGATTTTCACTGTCTGCTCAGTCGATCCCGTGGCATCAATCTGGCAACACCAACAGTGCCACTGGCAGTGTAGACATGTATAAAGTTTTGGGTCACTGAACTTTCTTCTAGGTTTGGACAGTCTATGCATGTGTTCATTTTTATTATTCCTTACTTATGTAGTTCTCTGTTTCAACGGATACGCTGATACATACACAACATTATATTTGATATTCTTTTTGCCCCCTGCCCCTCTAAATCAGATGTTTTAACTCTCTTATAATAAGCATGCATTTATTAGGAAATCTTGCAGTGAACTAATTTCAGTACATAACACTTTTCACAAAAATCATTATATTGATAGAACACGAATAGCCATTTCAAATATTTGTTTAAACATTTCTTCCAAAAATTGCTAAGTATGTAATAAAACTGCTGATCCTAAGGCAGACCTTAACTTCATTTTTGCATGTTTAGGTGGTGAAAAGGGAGTATTTACTTAAAGCTTCACACATTATATTGAGAAATCAGGGATCTTCCCACATGACGGCTAATCCAATCAAAGAAGCTGGCTACTTTTGTGTAAACTCCAGGGAATCCTTGAACTCCACAGTTTTCACCCCAACTCACAATTCCCCACACGTATGCCACATTATTTGAATCCATGCAGACCAAGGGTCCTCCTGAGTCACCTTTACAGGCATCTATAGAACCATCAAAGGTACCTAAGGTAACAGAGAGGAAATAAAAACAAGGGCAATTTATTATGTGTTTTTGCTATTGTGGAGACTGCAAAACTTCTTTTCTAAAATCATAGATAGCCAAATTCTCCTCAGTTACACTAACAACTTCAACTAATGTCCAGTAAATGAGTGAAGTTTCTCTGGTTTTATACCAGAGTATCAGAGCAGAATTCACTCCACTATATTTATCTTGTTGCAAAAGTAATCTATAGAAAATAAACCAAAGTAAGCAAAAAAAAGTCTTTTTTTTAACTGTCTATTGCTTGTGAAAACTGGATCAAGTGTGAAGAATGTGAGAATGCCATAATGCAGAACCATTGCCCCCGTGTTAGAACATTACCTATGGCTTTAGCTCCTCTTTTACTAGGACTCTGTCTAGACTACTTTTGCCGGCAGGCAGCCACTGCTATAATTATAGTGGTGGCTGGTGTACACACAGCCATCCATAGGTTGGGGGAGTGTGTCCTCACTAGGACCGCTTCCATAGACCTAACTGGAAGTGGCAGGGAGCTGAGAGACTCTGAAGAGAGCCCACAAGCTCCCTGCTACCCCCACTCCTTGGGCGGGCAAGCATCAGGCAGCTGTCTCCCCACTACCGCCTGGGACCCCGGGAAGCCTGGCTGCAGCAAATCCCTGGTGGCAGCCTCTGGAGTGCCTCCATCCCTCGCGGCAGGGGGGCTGACGCCTCTGGGGCTCCTCTATCCCCGGTGGCAGGGGGGTCTGAAGCTGCCACGGCTTACCCATCCCTGGCAGCAGGGGGCAGCCACTGGGCTTCTCCATCCCCAGTGGCGGGAGGGAGGCAGAGCTGCCGGGGCTCCTCCGTCCCTGGCAGTAGCACAGCTTCTGCCCAGGACTTGCCCTGGTTCCGGGCGGGATGGGGATGGGCAACTGCTGGGGCTGCAAGCCCTCCCCCCCGGCGCCTGTTTAAAACTGCCACCTGGACCCTCGCGAGTTCTGGAGGCTGCTCCCTTGCCCAGGGCACCATGCTACACTGGACCCTGTAAAGCTGAGTTGCATGCTTCTGCCCAGGGTGGTAGGGCTCAAGCTTCAGGTGCCTGAAAGGTTGAGAACCATTGTCTTTGGCTTTTATATTGCTGCTCATAGCTACAGTCGCTAACTGCCCTGCACATAAAAATACTATCAGCAGGAAAGTATGGCAGATCTAGGAGTTTAAATTGGTCCCACGGGACCCATTACCTTGCAGCACACCAGACTGAATTCATGCAGCTTAACTGGGCTACTTTTCACTATTTTCTGTTAAAAGTATTCTTTTAAGTATTGCCTTTGCTTGCTTGAATTAAAAGAGGGACAGAACCATCTGTCACATTAATTGTATACAAGGAATAAGTTTAAGCAAGCTTATGATGATTCTTCTAGTAGCTTGAGTAGTTAAAATTTTGAAATCAAGGCTCTAATTTCAGCTTATTGATTGGTAGCCTGCAGTACTAATGTTTTCTCAAATTAAAGTCAATTGGACTATTCACGTGCTTTATGTTATGCATGTGCTTAAAAGTACCTTGCTGAATCAGGGCCAAAGATAGTAAAGGCCGGATTTTCAATGGGCAGTAGCCTCCTTGTGCATGCAAAATAACATACACAATTGGATGCTGAAATTTGCATAATCACAGCAATTGCATGTAGTCATGGTAACTGCATTTGCAAACATAGGTGTGTAGTTGTACATGCAAGTGTGACCCAAATCTGCATCACTTTACAGCAAATCTAGTAAGAGCATTCTGGCTCCTTTTACCACTTTGCTAAGAGTTTCACAGTGATGAATAGTTTACTGTATTTCATGGCTATAAGAGAGCACTGGGTAGTAGGACTTCAGATATTCGTGGAGGAGGCCTTGATGATGGCACCAGAAAGAAATAATAGTGATGCAATTCCTTGCCTGCACATTCCATTTCTTTATAAAAGCGCTTTTCATAGATTTTTGAACAGTTTGGAAATAAATTAATGTTGCCCCAACGAAGAACATATTGTTTGGTATAACCTAAAAAAAAAAAAAAAAAAGAACTTTTTAATTTAAAATGCATTTTAGACACACAGTCATAAATCAAAGTTTCATACTTGGTTTTTCTGACTCAAGGCAACCTATCCTAGTACATATAATGCACACGTAAAATGCATGCATACTTTATCTTTGTATGTATGATAGCAGGTCAGCCAGATAAAAATAGTACATTTCAACTACAGAATTACACACAGCAGTTACATTTTCTGACACAATTTTATCCAATCACAGTTCTTGGTCACCTGGCTCATTTCCTCATTTTTTTTGGTCAGTGCTTGCTATTTATATACTATGCAATACAATAAACAGTGATGGAATATCGTATGTGTTTTCTGTGAGAAGGGGGCCCTTAATCTAGACAATTTAATTTAAAGGAGGATATTAAATATATCTGAAAATATCCAAATCCTTGAAAAACGAAATACAGGCCATACTCGAGACTTATTTTTGTTCAATTTCAGACTGACACTTAGGCTATGTACACAATACAGACTTGTCCCGCAATAAGTTGTTGCGGGACAAAGCAAAGCTTTCCTCTGTCCACACAGTACTTCTAACGAAAAGGAGCGTTCACACGCTTCTTTGAATTTTCGTTAGAAGGAGCAGTGCATGGTGGGCACCTAGCCAACCATGCACTGCAGAAGTCAGCCTTTGGGCTGGCAGCGGGGCTCAAGGCTTCTTGGGTCCCTAGCAGCAGCTGCAGAGCTCGGGACCCGACAAGCCAGGATGGCAGCTTTAAAGCATCTGCCCGGGGTCTTGAGCAGCTGTGGCTGCCGCTCGGGACCCGAGAAGCCCAGACAGGTGCGCAGGAGTGGGGCTCAAGCCGGTGGCGGTTTCAGAAGCTGCCGCCGGCTTGAGCCCAACTCCCACAGGGGAGACCCCAGGTTGGGGCTCGGGAGCTGCCAAGCCCTGGGGGCTTGAGCCCTGCTGCCTGCTGCCCTGGCAGGGGGCTACCACTTGGGAGCCTCCAGCCCAGGTGGCAGCCAGGGCTGAAGCTGCCAGGGCTTGGGGGCTCCTGCTCAGGAGTCGCCAGCCTGGGTGGCCAGTCCCCAGGAGCCACCAGGGTTCCTGGTGGCTCCAACAGCAGTGGAAGTCCTGTGGCAGGAGCTCTGCTACTTGTAAATTGCACTGTGCTGCTAGAGCAGTGAAATTGACAAGTATGACAGCTCTGGTGTCTGGGACGTTTCCGGAGGCTGTCAAAAGCACAACAATCGTACACACAGGCTCTACCGCAGAACTGCCTAACAGAGGGCTGTTGCCGTGCAACTAGCAAGATTGTAGTGTGTACGCTCACAGCCTTATCACATGGTAAAGCTCTTTATTGCTCAATAAGGCTGTAGTGTGTACAAGACCTTAGACTTTAGGGTCAGAAGGGACCACTATGATCATCCAGTCTGACCTCCTGTACAATGCCTCATCCACCTATTCCTGTAATAGTCTCCTAACCTATGACTGAGGTATTGAAGTCCTTAAATCATGGATTAAAGACTCAAGGTACAGAGAATCCACCAGCACGTGACCCATATGCTGTGCTACAGAGGAAGGCAAAAAAACCCCAGAGCCTCTGCCACTGTAGGAGCCCTTTAGATAAAATGTTATCTGAATCCATATCATTTTTACCCTGCGCTTTCTAGCTTTTCAGCTTTTTGGCTTTCTAAATGGACTAGCAATATAATACTCATGATCTTGTTCAGAGTAAACAACAGTTGTGGTAGCTTGCAGTATTTTCAATGTTTAATTATTTTGTCAAGGCCCTAGAAATTTCACTCTCCTCTTGTCTTCCGAAGTGCCATTTCAGAGGTTTCGGGGGGTGGAGGAGGGAGGTGCAACTTTAACTGTGATTCAAGAGCCTATTCAGAATGCTAGATTTTTTTGCAGATAACTTAGAAATTAGCTGATAGGAGCACTGCATCTAATTCTTGTACAAACAAAGAAAAAAAATACAAACACGAATTAAAGCCAGATTTTAAGTTTGTATGTAAGTGTAAATGAGGAGATAGTATACCAAAATAATTCCAAACCTTTAGATATTTAGATTTGGAGTCTTGAAATATTAGATACATAAGTTTGATGAGTTCCAAAGGGGTAGCCATGTTAGTCTAGTTCAGCAAAACAAACAAGGAGTCCTGAAGTTCCACAGGACTCCTTATAAATTTGATGCATTGTGCACTATAATTAGTAGAGTTAAATAGAATCTGTTTAAAATCTGCTTACCCCTACAATTGTTGTTTTTTGATTGTCTTACGTTCCAAATTGTGAAGAGGAGAATGAGACTGTTAATTTATTCCAGGAATGTTTAAAGGTAAATAAATTATTGGAAACAAACACTCCAGATATGAGCTACAATGGATAACACTGTGGTCTCATCCTGGCAAAACTGTCAGTGGCCTTGTTGTTAAGTGCCACGAGGTGGTGGATTATAGGATTTGTAGGAACAGGCTGGGAAAAAAAAATCATCAACATGAACATGACTGCACAAACTTTAAAATGGTGTGTGTGGGTCTCATGGTTGCCAGATTTTTACTGCATCAATAGTCCAAAATCAATGAAAAAGTAGCCCAATCTATTTATTTAAACATTTTTAAAAAAATTAACACATTGTATTACACCTTTAAAAAGAATAATTGTCTAGAGTTTAATTTAATGTTGGATGTTAGCAGCATGGATCTTTAACAGATTTTGGCAGCCAACTCTTACAAATTGTTCAGATTGGCTTGGGTTTACAAAAATAGTTACAATAGATATAAAGGATTAAGTTGGAGGGAAGTGTTCAGTGTTGTTATACGGACTGGTGATAGTAAACCTCACGGCAGTGAAATTCATGGATGGTACTCAAGTTTATGAGACTCTGCCATACCCTAGATGACTGAGTCACATTATATCTAAGGGACAAACCTCAACGTGATATATGCCATCATGTGCCAACAATTCCATATACATTGGCCAAACTGGACTGTCTCTATGCAAAATAAGAAATGCACACAAATCAGACATCAAGAATGGGAACATTCAAAAACCAGTAGGAGAGCATTTCTGGACATTTTGTAACAGACATGAAACTTACCATACTTCAGCAAAAAAAACTTCAAAAACAAAGGTCAGTGTGAAAACTGCACAGCTGGAATTCATATGCAAACTTGACACCATCAGATTTGGTTTGAATAGGGACTTAGAATGGCTAACTCACTATGAAAGATAATTTCCCTTCTTTTAACATCCTCATCTTCTCATTACTTGTTATTAATGGCCCACATCCACACTGGTGGAATTAAAAAAAAAATGTTTGTTTTGCTGAAATAGACAAACATGGCTACCTCACTGGAACTGTTTGAATTGACCTTGTGACTCACGCTTCTCTGCATGTGGGTATATATACCTAACATACTGTAGTTTTCATTTCATACATCTGAAGAAGTGAGTTATGCCCATGAACGTTTATGCATTAAATACATTTGTTGGTCCTTAAAAGTGCCACAGGACTCCTTGTTTGTTTTGCTGAACTAGACTAACACGGCTGCCCCTGTGGAACGTATAAAATATTGAGAGACAGAGAAGCGTAGAGCATAGTCTCCTCTGCATCATTTTAATCACAGGCCATTTATGGTCAAATCTTGGAAACTGGTTTTCTAAGTGTAGTGATACTAGAAGGTAATATAATAATATTGTAATATCTTGCTATATAATATAGTAAGATAATTGTAGCAGTTTTTAATGTAGCTTTCATGTAAGTCTTTCCATTTCCATATGCTATTAATCAACTGCTATAATTCATGAGGGAACTGATCATCTCGCCTCTGTGGCAAAAAGCTAGCTCATTACAAATGTCCAGTGTTTCTACACTTCTTGAAGGACTGAAGCAAAGAGCTGCGCCTTTGTACGGCTAAGCTGCGAGAAGAGAAGACTGATAAAGAAAAATAGGGGGATGCAACCATTCAGGATTCTTTACTGATATTCATGTCCAGGTCTTAACTTATTTGCCAGTCTGTATGGGGTAATCAAAACACACTCTTCATCTGTACAAATCAGTCAGGATGCAGAGTTTTACTTACTGTTTTCCTTAATCCTGCCCCTCTCCCATCACTGTAGTATCTTGGCTGCTCAGGCTCGCTCTCCTTACTGCCATGTTTTTTTGCCGTCTTTCTCTCTCTCTCTCTCCACTCAGTTTTCCTCTCCCTCTATGCATGCTCCTTTTACTCCAACATCTTCCCTTTCACTTCAACCTTGAGTACCTTCTCCACTCAAGACCAACCATAAAATGTATGCTTTTATGTTATAAATTAAACAAATATGCTAAAAATAGACACCTAACGTGCCTTAGTTGATCACTTTGCTTGTATGTTCTGTGCCTTCCTCACCCATCTCCGTGTTTTGGGGTTTGATTGTTTGTTGTGTTTTGTTTGGTTCTTTTTTTTAAAAAAAATCTATTTAAATTGTAAACTCTTTGAGACAAGGGCTGTGTTGTCCTAGGAGTTTGTACAGTACATGGCATAGTGAGGTTCTGATCCACACGGAAAGGAGCTTTTTGATGCTACCACAATATAAGTCATTCATTATAATAAACTAAAACTCAAATACCTTCTGCTAGTCCCCAGCCGGAAACCTTGCATTGGTGTCCAGGTCTGAACAGATATTCTGACCACGGAACACAGGCAGGTGTGCTATATGCTAATGAGCATGGTTTAGTTTTGTCGTTACTTCTTATCTCCAGCAAAGCGATATCATTCTGATAGGTTGAGCCATTATAGTTTTCATGGATTATCACTTTTTTTACTGTAACAGTATCTATCTCCTGGTTATAGGCAATTGTATCTAGTATTCCAGACCATATCCGATACTGATTAACTCGACTTTGTCTGTAAAAGAAATTTGAATTATGTTTGTTAATAAAGATACGTACGAGTGGGAGCCCCCTGGCAAGCCCTGGAGGCTTGAGCCCCTCTGCCTGCTGCCCTGGCTTACAGAAAGCGTTATGCCAACTCCCAATTCATCAGCATCTCTGCAGAACAATAATTAATACCACATATTAAGCATTATTCCTCCTCTTCGTATGCTGTCCAGGGCTTTCTGAATTTTAGCAAATGTGGGAGAGATGCCACTTATTGCATAGTGCTACATCTGACATGGAAACATATTTACAATAGGCCAAAATATATTGTTAGCTCTTCCTCAAAGGGAATGCGGGGAAGACTGTGCTTTTCTGGTTGTGCCCCAGTATGTACAGGTGCGATGGTGCAGACTCCTCTCTTCTCACCCACTCTGGTGGAAGGATACCCAGTTTACTCCAGGTGCCAGAATGGAAGCGATGATCTATGCTGCGTGCTTTGGGGGAATGTGTGCTCCCAAGGAGCACACACAGGGAATAGTTTGTGTACTCCTACAAGGACAATGAAAGATACTATCTGCCTTTTACTGCACGCTCTGCACTTGACACGGGTAAAGAAGTTTTCTGTATCACTAGAAACCCAACATAACTTCTGCTACTGCTCCAACCTCAAACATAACTTTGAATTTAATGGAAAATGTAGGAGAGAAATGAGAGTTGTCTTAATGCATTAAGACATGTTCCCATAGTCATGGAGCCCATGGGAGTTCTGTCAGACAGTTTCAGTGAGAGCAAGGTCCGAGCAATAAACAAAGAAACATCGCCCATGGAGTCAAGCGACTGCATGGGCACCCTTTTCATCTTTTAGATTTAAATGTAATCAGCAGTGACACTTCTTTAGCTATTAGTAAACAACATCTTTAACAAGTGACAGGTGCATCTAGGCTAAACAAATTATAAAAGTGAGTGGGTTTAAAAATATATTTGGATGAATTTTAGATTGAGTGCTTGTGCAGAATCATTAAAGCTTTCTTGCAGCCCCCTTGGTATTCAAATAGACAACCTGCCAGTTAAGTTAAATGGTGATAAAATACAGCCTACATTTACCCTATCCTGTTTTTCCACACGTAGGGGAAAGGAAAGGGAGAGCTTTGACTCAAAGAATTTTCTGTTCATTTTTCGACCAGGTGTATGTGCAGGCTATTGTTCTCCCAACCTTCTGTGGAACCAATAGGAAATTCAGTTCCCAAAACAGCAGGTGGCCTGAGGAGATGTCCCACAGATGTGTGGAGATCATAGTCCTCTTCATACCTACCCTACTGATTGCCCTCCCCCCCCCAATGGCTGTGTACTGATGCTGCTTCAAGCAGCTGTAGTAATCATAGGTTTGATTCCTGGGGTCAGAGTCTGTGCTGTAGAGGTGCAGCACTGAGGGTAAGTCTGTACTGATGGTGGCAAAATCGCCGCCATCAGCGCGATCTTCCAGGTTCGATTGAGCCATCTGTGGAGACGCGCTCAATTGAACACAGAACTGGAGCGGTAGCACCAGCTCTGTAACCATAATAACACTACGCTGACCGACTGGACACCATTTCTGGTCGACTTAGTGTAATGTGTAGGGAGCAGTCAAGAAGTCGGCGAGAGATACGCAAGGTATTTTATGTACCTTGCGTATCTCCCATCGACTGCCGCCGAAAAGCGCAGCAAGTGTAGACTAGGGCTTTTGCAGCCCCAAGAGAGTGGGTTTCAGCGTAGTGGGAGCTGGAGACAAAGCCACTTGGGCTGCAGGCCCCTGACCATGGAATTCCCTTCCTCAAGAACAGCAGAGCTAACCCGACCATCTTCAAGACAAAATGAAAGACCTGGCTCTTTGCCACAGATTTTCCATAGCACAATAATGATCATTTTAAAACAAACAGAAAAAGGACACAAATCCTCTCAACTGTTTGCCCTTGGAAGAGGGGAAAGAAGACTAAACTGAGGAGAATCTGGAGGCTTTTCTACCTGCAGCATATAGGAGAACCACATAGGAGCGGGCAGAATAGCCTTGAGATTTTCTTTAACTCGCACTTGGCTCATCTTGCTCCTGAAAAGGAGAAGAGAGTTTACAGGAAGATTACCCGCAGTCAGATAATGTAATTTTTATACCATAGTGATCTGTTCTGTATAAATGCTTAGACAGACTATTAAAAACTAGGGAAATCTTTTCAGATGTTAAGAAGGACCCATCTGGAAATCCTTTATGGTAGAATCAGTGAACATGCTGGGAATGGGGCTGAGAGCTAAAGGGAGACTGATGTGATAATATTGACTGGCCTGACTCTACCCAACCATGACTGAGGAGCTGAGCATGGAGATTGGTGTTCAAATTCTCTCCTGGGTTTTTGGTTTGTTTCATTATAGTAATTTTTGGTTTGCTGACTCGCGTGACTCAATGTATTTTTCTCCCTATGCAATTGGGAATCAGCAAAAAAGTAGACAAGGATTACAAGAACCCATAAAACGTTTTCTCTGCTTTGCAAGAAGCAAACCATTTCTAGAATGGCTTTTACCTGACACAATGTGCAGCAGTCAGAATCCAACAGCCACCGATATAAATTCCTCCACAGTTCACTGTGCCGCTACCTTCTCTAATTGCCACTTGCCAAGGAAATTCACCCTGTAAAAAAATATCTGCACAGTTCATGTTATAGGATCTTGTCCTGTATAATCAAATATAATATGTGACTGTATAATTAGGCACATTACTTAGGCTTTAATTCTGCTTTAACAGGATAGTTTTCTAGCTACAGTATTTCGCTAAATTATTTGCTCCAGATTTTGCAGGTGTACTTTCATTACACCTCTGTGTTATGTAACTACAAGTACAGTAGTTAGGGCCAGGGCATCGCATTTCTTTAAAATGGGGCAGTATAAAACCTGTGCAGTTGTTCAAAATACTATCAAATGACTCCATAGTTTCACAGCTAGTATCTTTTTCTCTCTTATCTTAAAAAAAAGGAAAATTAAATGCAAAACTCTTAGTTAAGAATACAAATTGGAGCCAATCCTATGATACACATTCAAATTTTTTTTGAGGAAAAAAAGGTTTCTATTCAAGTCTAAACTATGATTTTTCCTGACATCTTTTGGTATATCCACACTTCAAGCTGGGAGCATGATTCTCAGCTCAAACTGTGATCGTGCT
>ML685791.1:5775356-5788054 GCA_007922175.1 Pelusios castaneus
TCCATGACAATGAGACAGAGACAAACACGCATTGTCCATGACAATGAGACAGAGAGACAAACACGCATTATCCATGACAATGAGACAGAGACAAACACGCATTGTCCA
Source organism: Pelusios castaneus (assembly GCA_007922175.1). Lineage (NCBI taxonomy): Eukaryota > Metazoa > Chordata > Testudines > Pelomedusidae > Pelusios > Pelusios castaneus. Next base: position 5,775,465 of record ML685791.1, read on the forward strand.
TGACAATGAGACAGAGACAAACACGCATTATCCATGACAATGAGACAGAGACAAACATGCATTGTCCATGACAATGAGACAGAGACAAACACGTTCAGGATCAATATCAAGGATTCTTAAAACTAAAATAGCCACCTGGGGAAGTGAAGAAACAGATCGACAGAGCCAGACAGGTACCCAGAAGTCAACTACTACAGGAGAACGCCAAGAAAGAAAACAACAGAAATGCCACCTACAACTCCCAAGTCAGACCTCTACAGCACATCATCAAGGACCTTCACCCTATTCTACTAGATGATCCCTTGCTCTCTCAGGCCTTGGATAGCTGACATCTGCTCACTTACAGACAGCCCCCCCCCCAACCTTAAACAGATACTCAGCAACTACAGACTTAACAACAGAAATATTAAAGCAGGCACCTATCCCTGCAATAAATCCTGTTGCCAACTTTGCCCACATATCTGTACAAAAGACACCATCATAGGACCTAATCAAGCCAGCTGCTCCATCAAGGGCTCATTCACCTGTTCATCCATCAATGTTATTTATGCCATCATATGCCAGAAATGCCCCTCCACCTTATACATTGGAAAAACAGGACATTCTCTGTGCAAAAGAATAAATGGACACAAATCTGATATCAGAAATAATAACATTCAAAAACCAATAGGTGAACACTTCAGTCTTCCTGATCACTCTACCAATCATCTGTTAATAGCTGTACTCAGGCAAATGGATAACAAATCAAAGCTTTAAAGAGAAACAGCAGCATTGGAATTCAGATGCAGATTTGACACCGACAACTTGGGAGGCTATGGGTTTTTTCCCTCTATTACAACAGGTAATTTTGCTTTCCTTTTTCCTTCACCTCCCTCCTATATGCTGTTGTCCACTGTTTGAATCTGAACAGCTGCATTGATTTGCTGTAACAATCTGATCTGATCCTATGACTTACACTTCCCTGCATTTATTTTTTCCCATTCAGCTGTACTTCTCCATCTTCAAGCATCTGATGAAGTGGGATTTTTTCCCATGAAAGTTCATGTGATAAATAAATTTGTTAGTCTTTAAAAGTGCCACTAGACGCCTCATTTGTTTTGCTGAACTAGAATAATATGACATCTCCTTTGGAACTTGAAAACATAGGGAATCAATCCAACCATTGTCTCCAATCGGTTATTATATTAGGCCCATCACTAGCTTTTCCTTGTGTTTGTAGTATTGTACTTGGCCACCTCCATCCTTCTTACTTCTCTGGGATTTGATTCTCTCTCTCCTTTTTTTTTCAGCTTTCACACAGAGTGATCTCTGCTCTCTCTGATTTCCTTGAAATTCTCCTTGATTTTCAACATAGCAGATTATAGAATTTTTCAACTAATGTCTTACCAAACTCAGATAATAGTACTGTGGATACATAGAGGGATTTACAGCAAATTGCAATTAAAAAGGCAGCAGCTGGATGCTTAGAAACAGATCTTTTTACCAAGCTCATCTTTTTAGGTTTGAATGTAACTTGCAAATATCTTTAAAGAGGCACAAATAAGCAAATTAAAAAGATAAGAAACTTAAATCCACACTTATTTTTTGATTGATTTTAGGTCCACTGAAGCGACAATTATTTATATCAACCCCTTGGAAACTTGAAAATAAAGTATATTTTCTAATCATTCCTTTTCTTGCATCATGCAGAGATGTAAGATTTATTGTGGTTCCTAGTGAGTTCTGGATTTCAAGTACTGATTCTGGCTCTGATCCTGCAATGAGCTTTGTGTGTGCTTATGCACCTCATGCAAATCCCCATGCTGACTTCATGGTGAACAAAGTGCTTTTATTTGCTTATTATTTAAGAAAAAAAGAAAATTGAAGTGTAAAAGTTACATGCATGAAATTTGCATATAGAAAAAAGATACGCCAAAGGGACTATCAACCTTGAATGTGCCCATTAATCAATACAACTCTAGTCTAAAGTACTAAGGGTGAAATGCTGACCCCATTGAAGTTGACGAGTGTTTTGTTGTTGATTTCAGAGGGGCCAGGATTTCATCAAAAACCTTTGCTCTGTTTTGTAATCTTATTTCATACTTTTTGCTATTCTCAGGCCAGTAATTAATTTAATTAAATTAATTGTGTCTCTAAATGACCACAAACCAGACCCTGCAGTGTTATTCTAGTATAACTCCCGTTACCGCACTGGAAGTTTTGCCTCAGTATAAACTGAGTGAGGACTGAAGGATCTGATTCTCTAGGGTCCCAATCCTGCAACTGACTGTGGGTTGGCAGACCCCTGAGCCCTTTCAAAGCTCCTTGCAGGACTGGGTCTGGGACTATAATTGCAGTAATTTTTATCCAAAAACTCTTTTTCAGAATCTTACAATTACAGTAATTACATGAAAGAAAAATGCATGTCACATTTCAAGTATTTGATTTTGGATTAAAATAATTGCATGTGTGCTATTAAAGGAAACATTTAAAAATAAACAATTTTCAGCAGTTATTATTTAAGAAAAACTTAAAGATGAATCAGCTTATTTAAAATAAATGAAATTCTTACCTGTTGTGTGCAAATACAAAAGAAAGGGCATGATAAAACCAAGAGAACTAGTAATATTTTCATGATGAAGAGTTTTTGTCTCTCTTGCTACAAGAATTTCTCTCTGTCTGGTTCTTTTTAGCCTTCGCTATTTGTCTGAGTTTAATTTTTAACCATTGGTAAAATATTTAAATAGGTCTTTAGAAATAAAGTGCAAGAACCTCCACATTGATTGATAATTCTGAACTCTACAAAGAGGATCCGGCCTCAGTCTAACAGTTTTTACTGTAACTGCAGTGTAAGATATCAAAACTAAAGCCTTTAAAGTAAATGATTAAAAGAAGGATCCCATTAGGAGTTTACTTTTCCATGCCCTAACTAACAATCAATGGTCCCACTGCTAATTTTCCGAACAATACCACTGAAATTCTCAGGCTGCTTCCATTGCTTCCACTGTAGTTCTTAGCTGCTTCTATGTATGTGCCTCCTTTGAGTTATCCTGGAACATAATGGACAAAAAGAGGAACACCAGGATGTATTTAATACTGTATAACCAATATAGAGTTTCATATGTCAAGATTTTGCTTTGTACACATTGCTTAACTATTTGGCAAGTGATGAATGGGGTATTGTGTGGTTTATTATAGAAGTGTCAGTTCCTAGGAAAACTAGAATGAAAACAAAACCAAAGAAAGCCTGTCTTTTAGTATTAAAGGGGTAGCCATGTTATTCCAGTTCAACAAAACAAACAAGGAGTCTTGTGGCACTTTTAGGCTATGTCTACACTAGAAAAAGTTAGGTTGACCTTATTAAGTCGACTTAACAAAGTGGTTTCCATGGATGTGGACTTAACTGCCCTTAGGTCAGCTTAATAAAGTGGACTTAAGCGTTCACACTGTGCTTAGGTCGACCTAACCAGCAGGTCTTACTAAGTCGACCTAAGCTTTCATTAGGTCGACTTAAGGATTTTCTTAAGTCGACCTAATGAAACCCTGGTGTGGACAGGGACTAAGTTAGGTCAACTTAAGCCTCCTTAAGTTGACCGAACTTGCAAGTGTAGACATAGTTTTAAAGACTAACAAATGTATTTATCGCATGAGCTTTCGTGGGAGAAAATCCCACTTCGTCAGATGCTTGAAGACGCTTCAAGCATTTGACAAAGTGGGATTTTCTCTCACGAAAGCTCATGCGATAAGTACATTTGTTAGTCTTTAAAAGTACCACAAGACTCCTTGTTTGTTTTGTCTTTTAGTATGTTACCCCAAAGAGTCCCAAATAACAGAATTACACATGCACATTCATACTCTCTTTATTTAAGTAACACCTAGATAGTGAGAGAAAAAGACAGGCCCGATCGTCAAAAAACAGATTAAAGAATATTTGTCAGATGTATTTAAGTTAGGGGGACCTTACAAAATCCACCATTATGTACTTAAGGAGTCGACCAATGCAAGCTCAGAACCGTAGCTTTGAGAATTCATGGAGGATGGGTGAGGGTACAGAGGTCTGGAGTAGGGCAAACATAGCACCTCTCTTTAAAAAAGGGAACAAAGAGGACCTGGGGAATTATAGACCAGTCAGTCCAATTTTGATAATTGGAAAGATGTAGGAACAAATTATAAAATAACCAATATGAAAGCACTAGAGGATAATAGGCTGGTAAGTTGTAGTCAACATGGATTTATTAAGAACAAATCATGGCAAATGAGCCATTTTCTTTTTTGGAGGTTTACTGGCCTTCTGGATGGGGGGAAGGAGTAAAAATGATTTATCTTGATTTTAGTAAGGCTTTTGACACAGTACTACGTGACATTCTCATAAGCAAACTAGGGGGAAGTCTAGATGAAATTATTATCAAGTGAATGCACAACTGGTCGAAAAACCATACTCAAAGAGTAGTTACCAATGGTTTGCTGTCAATGGTTTGTTGTCTTGTGGAGTTCCACAGTGGGGGTCTGTCTGGAAACTGGTACTCTTTAATACTGGTGCTATTTAATATTTTCATTAATAATTTGGATGGTGGAATGGAAAGTATGCTTAAAAAAAGTTGCAGATGACTCCAAGTTGGGAGGGGTTGCAAACACTTTGGAAGACAGGGTTAGAATTCAAAATGACCTTGACAAATAGGAGAATTGGTCTGAAAACAAGATGAAATTTAATAAAAACAAATGCAAAATACTGCAACTAGGAAGAAAAAATAAAATGCACAGATAAAGAATGGAGAAACAGTAGTACTACTGGAAAGGGTATGAGGTTATAGCGGATCATAAACTTAATATGGTCAACAATGTGATGCAGTTGCAAAAAAGGTAAATATTGTTCTAGGGTGTATTAAGAGGAGTGTTATATGTGAGACACAGGAAATAATTGTTCTGCTCTACTAAGAGGCCTCAGCTGGAGTACTGTGTCCTATTTTGGGTCCAAAACCATGTACACAAAGTGCAAGGAGATGAGAGAAAAGGAACAAAAAATGCTAAAAGGTTTTGAAAATCTGACTTATGAGAAAAGGTTAAAAAACAAAACAAAACTGGATAGGTTTAGTCTTGAGAAAAGAATGAGAGGGATCTGATAATCTTTGACTATGTTAAGGGATGTTATAAAGAGGATAATGACTGATTATTCCACATGTCCATGGAATATAGGACAAGAAGTAATCCTCTCAATCTTAATGTGGAGTATGGAAAATTTATGTTATATATTAGGAGAAACTTTCTAATTATAAGGATAGTTAAGTACTGGAATAAGTTACCAGTGGAATCCCCATCATTTGAGGTTTTAAAGAACAGGTTTGACAAACATCTCTCAGAAATGGTCTAGGTATACTTAGTTCTGCCTCAGCACAGAGGAATGGACTTGATGACCTTTTGAGGTCTATTCCATAACTACATTTCTATAATTGTGTTTCTTATATTATGTGGTGCTGGGGTAGGGGCTTACATCAGGCCAGCCCTTTGAAGAAACTTGCAATATGAGGGAGAGAAAATAATAAAACAAAAAATTTAAAAGATCTGCTGAAGTCATGCCTCATGTGCAGAACAAGGTCCTGTGCTCTCTGCAGCTTTGCATATTGATGGGCTGAAGTACTGAAGGGGACAGGATGTAATCCTATGTGGCCATAGGGAGGAGGGACAGATTTCCATCGCAGCATCACAAAGGCAGTATGTGTTTAACAAACATGGAACTGGGGCATGTAAACCCTGCCAGGAACAGCTGTGCACCCATTGTGCTGCAAAGGCTTGGCAACTATCTTTCAAAGATATTTGATATCATAGTTTAATAGTGGCTCTGTGACCCCACTGCCCTTGAATCATTGCAGTTGTTTAGTGCTCTGTGCGCTCCCTGCTTTATTTTTGTTTGGTTCTGACGTTCATTTGCTGTTGTATTTGTTTCTCATTATTTGCTGGTGTGCATATTGTTATATGTTTGCTTATTAACTCTTAAATTGAGATCATCTAGGACAGGGCTTCTCAACATTTTAAGGGTCGTTACACAGCTGGGAGCCTTCCCAGCTGTGTGCGACACACTAACCTCCCCACCATGTCTTAGCCATATCTGCCCCCCACCCCAGAGCAGCCCTGCATTGTAGCCCTACAACCCATGCCTCCTTCCCCCAACCCAACCCCACGCCTCTTCTCTTCAGCCCGATCCCACATCTCTCGTCTTCCCCATCCCGACCCCACATCTCTCTCCTTCCCCCTCAGCCCGACCCTGCATCTCTTCTCCCCAGCCCAAACCTGCATCTCTCCCTTTCTCCAGCCTGACCCTGGGTTAACAGAAGTAGGGTGCATGTGTCACAGCCCATGTGCCTCTGCAGCAGCTCAGCAGGGGAGGGGCAGGTTTAGCTCATGACACACTCACCACTGTGCCGCAACACACTTTTGTGTCATTAACCACTGAACTAGGAGACCTCTTACATGGGTACATGTGGGATTACTATGTTTTTTAAGGACTAACCATTTGTGGGCAGTTTTGAGAATTTTCATCACCCAAATGCAGTCAAACCTACTGTGACACTGAGGCAGCAATAGTTAAAAAAACTCAGCAAGCTAAGTGACCCAAAATCAACCTTTAAGAATATATTAGAAAACTACTGAAATGGTAATCAGGGCCATTTCTTGTTGCTAGTTATTAAAGCCATGTTAACTGGGTGAGAGTTCTGTATTGTTAGAGAATTAGAGAAATACTAATTATATTTGTCTATGTTTACCTATATCTTATTAGATAATAACAATGTAACCAGATTAGACTGTGGATGTTAATCCCCTTTCATGTCTTAATTACATCATATTATGCATGTGGATGGTACAATTAACTTTAAGATCAAAGACGTAAAAAGTTGCAGGAAAAATTACTTGTATTGTCTTCAGCTTAAATTATCTGTACCATAATGGAATGGTTAATAGTTTGAATGGATAATTGCTTTAATGTTAATTAATTCTACTCGTTTACCTGTGTATACATAGGAAACAAGTTTAGCTTCGAATCAACAATATACACTGCATCCAGGAATACATGAATACATTTCTTCATCAAGGAAAGCCCCTGCTGTTGAGAGGCTATTCGCCTGCTAGAGAACTATAAAGGAAACTGCGGCTCTAGTCCTTGCGGTCTCAGAGCTGCTTGAACTTGCAAAAAGCAAGGGAAAGGGACAAAAATATGCTTGCATGCACCTATATATATTAATCTATTTTTTAATGTTTAAAATGATCTGTACCAATTGGAAACACACCCTTCCCCACATGCTTTGCTTTGATCAGTTTAAACAATTACATAATCACAAATTACAGCTGCACAGCATGGAAGTCTTTATGTTCCCATAAATGGAGGACAAGTTAATTGAGGAAATTAAGAAAATGAAAGTGGGGAAAGCCAACAGGCTGGGTGGCTTCTCTGCCAAGTTCTACAGACACTTCCTTGAAGTCCTGCCTATTGAGATGCTTGAACTATGTAAGAGCAGGGCACCCTTCCCCCTACACCGCGGGAAACTTTATTATCGATTATTCCTAAATTGGGAAGATATGCTCTGCTATGTTTCAATTATAGGCCACTATTACTTATTCACAGTGATATCAAAATACAGGCAAAAGTTCTGGCAATAAGATTGGAGAAGGTTGCGGGCTCTACTGCACACCCAAATCAGTTAGGTTTTGTCAGAGTCTATTATGGCTCTGATATTACTTTTTTCTTTAATCATACAAACGCAGCCCCAAAGCTTATTCAAGCTTAAATAAGGATGAGACAGAACATTGCACAACAGCTCTTGCTATTAATTGTAGATAAAACCTAAAATCTTAGATATGTCTAGAATTTCACAGTTCGATGGGTTTTCAGTATGAAACTGCTAGCATGTATTTGCAGGATCAGGTCCTTTACACAGATTCCCTTGCTCTTTGTCAGGGTCATTCACACAGAAGCAGGGGAACTCTCTGGCACAAACACCACCTAGACCAAGACGAAGGAACTCAGAGCACAACGGTTAAGGCTGAATGGCCCGTGCGCACGCGCACAACACCCAGCACGCGGGCGCGGTGTGGGTGAAGTTCGGTTGCCAGGAGACGGGGAGAGGCCAGCGCCAGACGACACACTGACTCGTCCGCGTGCGCATGCGCCTTCCCCACTTTCCCTGCCGTGCCCTCGTGCTCAAGAGAAAACCAGATTTGGGGGCTGGGGCAGACGGGGTGGGGGGGGGGGCAGAGGGGTTTCTCAGTCGCAGCAGCATTTCCGTCAGGCAGCTTCAGACGCCCAAGCTGGGGCCGCTGGCCCAGCCGACAACAGTAGTTGCCGTACACAGCGGCCGCAGCCTACCCCGCCCAACAGTCGTAAACTTGTTGAGGACGCAAAGATGTCGCCCGTCCTTTCTCGTAATAACGGGTCTTCCCTTTACGGCGGATCCACCAGTCCGCCTCTGGGATTGGCTGAGGGTCGGAGGAGAAGTTGGTTGGTTGGTTTCCCGATGCGTGCCGCGCGCTCCCTCCCGGTCCCGACTTGCTGACGTCATCGGCAACGGCCGCTTGGCCTCCTGGCCCGGTCTGTCTGTATAAGAAGGAGCCACGTGCGGAGCGGGGTCGGCGGGAGAGTGAGTGGTACGGTGGGGCTACTGCGAGCTCGCAGCGCTGGGGGTTCCGCTGCTTCCTCCCATTAGATGTGTTGCGTTTGCTGTCGGAGCTCTTGGAATAATATCGTTCACGGTCTCTTGGGACTAAATGCGGACCCGTCTCTGAGCTGGGTCCTGTCCCTCTCAAGCCCCCTCGCACCTGGGGTCGGACCCCCAGCTGTGCTGTGCTCTGTCGTATCCCGCAGACCCGCCCCCCTGGCTCTGGATGCAGCGTGCTATTAACACCCCCCTCCCCCGCTGTCCGAGGCCATTCGCACTCTTTTGGCGCTGAGGGGCAAGCGTTGGTCTGCTGGGCCTATCGCCCCGCCTGAAGCAGCCCTTGCTCTCAGCCGTGGCCCCGAGTTGGGGCGAGCCAGGGAGTGAAGTGAGAACCCAGGAGTCCCGGGGCTTGAGCCCAGGTGAGGCCAAGTGCTGCTGTGTGCCTGGGGACCTGTGTTGGAGGCCTGGCCCCATGTGTGCTTCCCAATGGGATGTGCTGATCTGTAAATCCCGGGCCTCTGCCAAGCATAAATGGATCAAGCAATTGTTGAGGGCTCACTCAAGGTGGCTTCCTGTTTCTTTTTATTTTAAGAACTTGCCTGTTTTAATATTGGGGCTGCTCTGCAAAATATTCCTGCTTAGGGCCTTCAGTGGGCTAGCACCAGCTCTGGGTAAACCCCATCATCTGTTTTTCAAAGCATCTGATAGAGTGGGATTTTCTTGAGTGAAAGTTCCTGCGATAAATACATTTTTTAGTTTTTAAAAGTGTCCCCAAGTTGCTTGCTTGTTTTGCGGAACTAGACTAACACAGATACCCCTTTGGAAGCCGTCACCTGTGTTACTAATAATGCCAGTCTTAGGCTGGAATGTATGGAATTTGTTGAAGTCACATGTGTCTGTCCCAGAGAAAGGTATATCGGCTCCACTCAGCTAACTGCCTCATCTGCACTATGAGTATAGCACCAGTTTGTAGTTTTCCCCAGAGTTAGTACATCAAGGTAAACTTGGGGTTTCAGCTGTCTCTAAGGATATGTTTACTCTGCAATTAAAGTGTGTGGCTGGCCCATGCCAGCTGACTTGAGCTCATGGGGTTGTTTAATTGTGGTGTACGTGGTCAGGCTTGGGCTGGAGCCTGAGCTCTAGGTCACTGCAAGGTGAGAAGATCTGAAAATCAACATTTCAATTGAATTAAAATTTACACTGCCCCTTAGCTGGAGTTCCTTGTCCCTGGTTCTGAAACTTGCCTCTGTGGCAGCTGGCACTTACTAGCTGTGGGTGTCTAATTGCATTGTAGACACATTCTACACTGCAATAAAAGACCCATTGGAGCATGTTTCAGAGCTCAAGTCAACTGACTTGGCCTCATGCTGTGGGACAAAAAATAGCAGCATTGATGCTTGGTCTGAAGCCCAGATTCTGTGACCTCCCACCCAGCCCAACCCTGCTATTTTTAGCCCTGCAGCCCAAGCCCAAGTCAGTTGTTTCGGGCTCTGAAACTTGTTGCTTCTCTATGTCTTTAATTGTGGTATAGGTCTACTCTAATTTGTCTTGCCTACTTAGATGAAAGCTATAACTGCCTCATCTCCATATGCTAAATCTGTCATGCTCATTTTGTGACAGTCATTAATTTGTATCATTGCTGAAATCTATTATATCTATTCATAGAAACAGAAGGAAGAAAAGTTTGTCATCTCAAGCTATTTGATATATACAGATGGATAGTACTGTGCTTTTAAAGTCTAGTCTAAAATCCTGGCCTTCCCTTCTGTATCTGTGTGTTGATGCAGCCATGTCCCACCTGCAACATGTGAATGGACTTTGTAGTAGCTTTAATTTCAGATGAAATTTTGAGTTCAGTAATGAACATATATTTCAGGTAGAGCTACATCAATAAGTGTTAAATCTGCAAACTAAGTTGGTCTGGTCGGGATGTCAGTTAACTTGGAAATTTAGTGAGGCATGAAGTACTCTTAACCATTGCTTTTTAATTGGCTGACTGAGCTTTCTCCCCCTCTCTTCCCCAGTTAGCAGGTAGACCATGTCTTTTCGAGGGAGAGGAGGTGGTGGAGGGGGAAGAGGTGGCTTCAATCGAGGGGGAGGAGGTGGCTTCAATCGAGGTGGAGGAGGTGGCTTCAATCGAGATGGAGGAGGTGGCTTCAATCGAGGTGGACGAGGTGGCTTCAATCGAGGTGGACGAGGTGGCTTTGGACGTGGAGGTGGTGGACGTGGAGGCTTCAACAGAGGAGGCTATGACCAAGGACCTCCTGAAAGTGTAGTTAGTAAGTTATACTGAGGAATTGTGTTTATTTTAATTTTGAATCAATTTTGTAGGTTTCAGTATATCTTTTTTTCCTTACTGCAGTATTGGGAGAGTTCATGCATCCTTGTGAAGATGATATTGTTTGTAAATGCACAACAGAAGAAAACAGAGTGCCTTATTTCAATGCACCGGTTTACTTGGATAATAAAGAGCAAATTGGCAAAGTGGATGAAATATTTGGACAGCTAAGAGACTTTGTATCCTTCAAATGTAGATTGTTCTGGATATTTGTGGTAAAGCCAGTTACAGAAGAGAGTTGTTCTGCCATTTCAAAATAGAATAGCGCTTGTGTACATGAGCTTGTTTACTAGTCAGACTGATAAACCAGTGCAGCTCTCTGTGTGGACTCTGTTATTTTGGTATAAAAGTGGCTTTTTTGGTTTAAAAGTTACATAAGCTAAACTTTAAAAAAAATAAATAAATAAAAATGAGGCACTCTTATACTGTGGTAAGTGTATCCACAAGAGGAGTTTTACCACCATAATTATATTGGTTTAAATTCACTCCTTAACTTGTATTGATATAACTCTCTTTTAGAGAATACTCTCTTTTAGCCTCTTTGTTTTAGAGACTGATGGAAGACTGAATTCTTTTTCTTGACTTGTGCCTAATAAAAGTACTATAAATAGATACTGGGCTTGGTGGGTCCATACATTGCTTAGTGTTCTCCTTTTGGTATGCACTGTATGGATGGCACTTTCCATTTATAAAACTGACTGCCGCTCTTTATAAGTCTGGGTCATATCAAATTTTTGTGAAAACTTGTGTGTGGATCCATGGAAAGATGCTTCAAAAGGACCAGAGATGGTGGTTCCACACAGGCATAAGAGAATCTATAATACATTAAAACAGACTAACTTTCTGATTGAAGTGATAGAACAAGATAAGCAGGCAGTAGGATTTTTGCTGGTGGCAGGTTTTTGGGGGATATGGTGGAAGTACCTCGCACATGGGATTCCACTACAGCTGTGGACTGTCCAAACATAGGTGGAATTGAGGACTAAAAGTTTGGGTTTTGGAAGTCAGGATCTTCTGCCATCATGTGTGACCTTAGACTAGTAAGTTGTTTGACTTTCATTTCTCATTTTCCCTGCATCTTTTTTTTGTTTGCTTACTTTATAGGGTGTAAAGCAGGGGTCCTCAAACTACGGCCCGCGGGCCGGATACGGCCCGCCAAGGTTATTTATCCGGCCCCCGCCCCTGCTGCGGCTTGCCCCATGCGTCTGGGGCAGCGGGGTGGCCGCGGCCAGGGCAGGCTGCCAGTCTCCCACCCACCGGCCGCCTCGACTTCCTGGCCCAGAGCCGACCCCACCCCGCTCTGCCGACAGCATCGGCCTCCCGGCACGGGGCCAGGATCAGGCTCCGTTGCCGGGGTCTGTCTGCCCTGCCGGGGCCGCGTTCGGTCCCCGCCGGTGCTCCCTCCCAGCTGTGCAGGCTGGGCCGGGCTGGGGAGATTCAAATCTCCCGCCCTGAGCATGCGCAGATACAGCGTGCTCAGGGCGGGAGCGGCCTGGCCGACAAGCAGCTCTGCCGGCCGTCGCTGTAGTTCCCAGCCTCCGGCCAGGTAAGGGGGCTGGAGGGAGGCCTGGAGAGGGCTGGGGGGACAAGGAGACGGGCCGGGTTAGAGGGGTGGGGGTGGGGACAAG